>CM045553.1:15192499-15577894 GCA_024721245.1 Mitragyna speciosa
AAACATGTGTTCATTAGATATCCTGAAAACTCAAAAGGATATGTTATGCAATGTAAGCATCAAGATGGGGGTATGAGAGAGATAGAGTCTCGAAATATGGAATTTCTTGAGGATGAATTCCTAGAAATTGGTGAAATGCCAAAAGGATCTCCATTTGTATGAGTTACAAGAAGAGATTCAATCATTTGGCGAAGGGGGAGAAATTGAATCTCAATCGAAATTTGCCAATGATAGTGAAAATAGCTGGAATACATCAATGGTGAGAAATTCCCTAAATGAAAGCTGTCAATTAGGGAAAAGTGCACGTGGAAATGTTCCACGTCAGTATTTTGAAATTGAGGATAAGGCTTTAATAAGTAGTTCACTAGATGAAGACGAGCCTACTTCTTTAAAGAAGCTCTATCATCACCAATTCAAGACCAATGGTTATCTACTATGAAAGATGAGTTAGACTCTATATAAGGACCAAGTGTGGGAGTTAGTTGATTTTCCTCCTGAGTGTAAAACTATTGGGATAAATGGGTTCTTAAAGTTAAATGCAAGGTGGATGGATCGATTGACAAACATAAAACCTGATTAGTAGCAAAAGGCTATACTCAAATTGAGGGAATAGACTATGATAAGACTTTTTCTCCAGTGGTGAGAATTGTCTTTATTCGCTTAATCGTTGCAATAGTAGCCCATTTGGATTTAGAGTTATTCCAAATCGACGTTAAGACTGCACTCTTCAATAAAAAATTAGATGAGAAAATATATATAGATCAACCAATTGGTTTTGAAATCAAGAGACAAGAACACAAAGTGTGTTGTCTTAAGAGATTTGTATATGGGCTTAAGTAGTCTTCTAGGTAGTGGTACCATAAATTTCATGAGGCCATAATATCATTTGGCTTAGTCATGCTAGAAAAGGACCACTGTGTCTATGTCAAAAACACATTCGAGGAAATATTATTTCTTTCATTGTATTTAGATGACATACAATTAGCAAGAAACAACATGGAAATTATCAACACTACTAAAGAGTGGTTATCCTTCACTTTTGACATGAAGGATATGGGTGAAGCCAACTATGTGCTTGGAATTAAAATATTGTGAGATCATTCTAAAGTTATTCTTGGTATGTGACAAGAAACCTATATTAAAAAATATTAGAATGATTTAGGATGCATTATTCTAAACCAGTTGATACTCCAGTTGATAAAAAGGTTAAAATTAAGTATAAATCATTGCTCAAAAATTGAACAAGAAAAGAAAAAGATGGAAAAAGTTCCGTATAAAAGTGCTATCAAGAGTCTAATGTATGCAATGTTGTGTACACGTCCTGATATTTGCTTTGTTGATTGTTTGGTAAGTCACTTCCAAAGCAATCGTGGAATCATCCATTGGCAAGCTATCAAGAGGATATTAAGGTACCTTCGTGGCACTGCTGATTATGTCTTTTGTTACCAAAAGGGAGACATGAAACTCACTAGATTCAATGATGCCGATTGGGGCGGAAATAAAGATCAAAGAATGTCCATCTCAGGCTACATATTTATGCTTGGAGGATTAACTATTTCTTGGTGTAGTAAGAAATAGTCTTGCATAGCACTATTGACCATGGAGGTTGAATATGTAACACGCTGAATAGTAGTGTAGGAAGTTGTATGGTTAAAGGGGTTCATGCAGCGATTGGGAGTTAGTGCTCTTTCTCTACAGAGATAGCATGTCAGTTTTAGACTATGCAAAAGATTCGAAATACCATGGTAGATCTAAGCATATCAATATTCGTTATCATTACATCCGAGATATGATCAAGAATAGTGAAATAATTTAGCAACAAACATCTACTAGCATTATGGTAGTTGATCCTCTTGCTAAACCAATTGATAGAGTTACTTTTACTAGGCTTTTTAAAACATTGTCTTGACTAGATTTTGATGGAAATTGTATTTTTGATTTGTGAAATAAATTATTTTTCTCCAAAAATGAATTGTAAAGCACATACATGTCATCTGGCAAGATCGGTCCTCTCACACGGATGATCGCCCTGATGTTTGAGTAACATGCAGGATGAGACTCGAACAAGTCATGTATTTAATGTTTATGTGACATTAAATAATAAAAACGGTAGTGCTATCTACAACGTAAGTGAAAAAACATGTCCAAAATGAGTCGCCTCAATGTGTGTTGAGGTGAGACTTTATTATGAAGTTGTTATAAAGAAATAATCCCACTATTTCATTAAGCCAGTATTAAAGCTGATAATTTTATGAGCAAAGCAAAAGGCAGTATTGCTTTTGCGAATATAACTTGGGTTAGATGCTAGATAGTATCTGGACCAGTATCGTACAACATTAGCATGATGTGACGCATTAAGCGGGAGCTTTGTCATAGCATATACATCATATTGTATGCACTTTTTGTGACCATTTAGGAAAGTGATATGACTCCCTCTTTATCATTGTGTAAGTCCTAATTTAACTATACCCTCGAACCTTGGAACTATAGATGAAATTGGGATTTGAGATTACTAGCTTAGTATAATATCCAAAAGTCATTATTATCATATTGCTTAAGGGATTATGCTAGAAAAGTGTTCAAATCCAAATGGATTGGTATAAATACTAGGGCAAGACAATTTGGGTTTTACACACATATTGCGATTCATAGCCTGGGCAATTATCAAATTAGCACGTTTGATAATCATGAATCACATCTATTAATAATGAGTCAAATGGATTGTGTGAGCATAAAGCTCAAGAGGGATAAAGATAATTGATTCACTGTAAACAAGATTGATCTAGGGTATGGATGCTTGCTTCTTTTATCAGGTGGCCTATGTTAGATCGGTGGGAACTTAATATAGGTCCAAACGACCTGTAATCATTGCGTCCAATCACACGCTCTATTTCCTAGTATGAAGAGAATATTGCTTAATCAATCCAACATGGATAAAAGTGGAAGATGTTGGATATTTATCCACATTTAAAACTATAGAAATTATCTATTAGCAAGGTAATTAAATCTCTATCTCTATGATAAGACTCTTATTTATCATATTGTTTACCTTTGTGATAAACACTATTATCATGAATTCCATCGCATTAGTTGTGATATATTTATAACTTTCTGTGGGTTATCATCTAAACTTTATTTTCCTATTCTTAAAGAGTCTATATATATTACAGACTCTACTATAGAGACTATGTACATTCTTCAAGACATAAGTGTAGGCCCTAGGTGCAACCTAAGAGGGGTGAATTAGGTTATTAAATAACTAATGCAAGTATGCTCAAATTATAACCCAATTTAACTAGACAATTTTTGCGTAAGTGACTTCACACTTAGCAATAATGATAAATTAATAATATCACAAATAATCAATATAAAGAACAATAAAGTAAAAGAGAAAAAGAGACAAAATCGATTTATAGTGGTTCAGTGCCAAGCTCAACACCTACGACCACTCCCAAGTTCCACAACTTGGAGTTTGAATCCACTATGTGCTTCTTTACAAGTTGGTGAAGCAAACTAACATGTACAATGTAGGAATCACTCTTTTCCTACCCTAGCACTCTCTAGTAGAGCCAAAGAGTTTTATAATTCACTCAATCAACCCTCACAAAGCTACACTTCAATGCTACCACACCCACTTTGAAGAACACACTATAACTCAACCAACTACCTCACAAACTATCACAAGTACACTAAAAGAGAGAGTATTTTATACCAAAATTACTCTTGAAAGTTTGTAATAAATATAGGTAAAGGTTCTACATCTATTCTATACAAATTGGTATTTATAGGGATGAGAAATAAGGTTAAAACATGCTCCAACAGTCACAAATGGTCAAATTGAAGTTTCTAGAGAACTAGCTGTTATACGCAATAGGACGTCTGATCCCACCTTTAGTGTAACGTAACAGTACAGGTAACGTAGCGAAAAATAAAATTTTTATTACCTTAACCATGGATCTCTTTGATATATCTATATTATTATAAGAGGGTTTGCACGAAGATTACCTCAAGCACAGAAGATTTCTATGCTACTAGGCAAACATCCTTCGATGACAAGGTTAGATCTACCACGAAAAGCCCTCCAAGCGTAGAGCATCTAACAATATCCACATGAACGACTTCTTTGCGAACCTTGTAGGTTTGCTTGCTTTGACTTTTGAGTGCTAGCTCCCTTAAATTAATTAAGAACACAAGAGAAAGAAAAAGCCTAACAAATTGGGAGAGAGAGAGAGAGAGAGGAGACGCCACAATCAAGAGTGAAAGTGGCATTTTTTGTTCTTCCAATTTTTATCTCACTGGGTTTTCTTTTGTGTAGCAATGATAATTCAAGAGTCAAAACATGAATCTATTTATAGAGGAAGTATTCTAGTCTTTTAGGAAATAATGCTAATTGGAAACCAAGAAAGTTTGGGTAACTTACTTTAAGCTAAACCTTTTCCTTTAGGAAATCTATTCCATAAGGAAACTAATTAGTTACTTTATTTCTTTTAGGAAACTAACTTCCTACAAGACTTAGAATATTTATAAGTAAGTCCTTTAAGTTAATTTATCTCATAAATTAACCCCATAAGTATCTCATACTTATCTTAATTATATTTTAACCCAAAGATTTTGTTCTTTATGTGTGTGACCCTTTAGGTTCCATTCACGTTGGCAATAAGTATAAATTATAACTCATTAATTGAGCTAAATAAATTAAACACTTTAATTTATCATTAATTAACTAATTAATCAATTTGTACTTATAGATCATGAGTGGTGTCTAGCAATGCATTATGACCACCCAAGTGAATAGGAATGTCATATGGTAGACCCTACCCTTCAATGACAATGTTACCGTATAATTAATATCTTTTTACCACACTACATCTCAATTAGTCTAAAAGTATAGTGCATACTTTTAAATGGCTAATTTATATTTTCTTATTCTAGAAATATAACTCTCTATAATGTATAACCTTGAAACTACTTTCAAGTTATACTATCCCTTCTGCAGAAGATTTATGAGTTAATATTTCCAACAAGTAGCCATAAAGTGATATACTCTCCTATTAAGGAGTGGTGAATCCTTTAACGATTGCTCACTATCTTTCAATGCTTCAAACTATACCCAATTTCTAATCTATGGGCTACCCTTTTACGAGCACCGAGGAATAGAGTCAAAGTGTAGCAATCCACACTCAAGATACTATGGTAATCTCAAGTCAAAAGATCACTTACACTATTGCCATTAAGAGTTCAACCATTGGTACTATAGTTGAAAACTCTTGGCGGATCAATCCAATGAACTTGTTCTCAAATAAGCACCCACATACTAGCTTAGGTGTCACGCACACCATAGTCAATGAGATCAACTACTACTTACCATAAGTAGAAGCAAAGTATGTGCTAGTCTATCTGCATTAATGATGTCCAATCTCATTAATACTATGGTTAGGGATATTTAAGAATATGACTTTAGGTATTAGAGTCTCATAATTGTAACCCTTACTATCTCTAATACACAATTAATATTCTAAGGACTTTATCAAACAAACAAGTAACATGGAAATACAAGTATAGATGATAAAGAAAATTACCACATGAATAAATATAACATAAATAAGTGCAAATACAAAAAGCCTTAAATCATCTTAGTTTTAGGGCATACACTAACACTGAGGACGGCCAAACTATGTTAGGACGGCCGAACCATTGTCCGAACATATTCTAGAGCTTTCTATGAAATTCTTTAGAACAGCCGAAAGGGCGTTAGGATGGTCGATCTAGTGCGTTAGGTCAGCCGATCAAGTGCGTTAGGATGGCTGAGAGGGTAGCTGATCCTCACTTCAATTGTGCAATTTTCAAAATTGATTTGCTCATCTTTTGTGCTTCATTTGATGCATTTGGGTCCTATTTAATGCTGCAAAAACATTGCTAGATACACAACTAGTTAATAATATATTGATTTGTTATCATCAAAACTAGGATTATAATAAGTTTCTTACGAGAAACTCTAGTATCTAAGTTTTTCTCTGCGAGATACTCTCTAAGGTGAGGATGAAATTAAAATAAGAGAGAGGGAATAGTTACTGATTAGATAATTCTCTGGAGTACCACCAAATCCTCCAAGGAGAGTGTGGACATACGAGAGATACTATTGAGACGGACATTGATGCTTGTTTTTGTTTATAAAACAAGCCTTGGTTGAATCCACCCAAAGGTTAGTAAATTGCTGTACCTTTTGTTTCAATCTTATAGATTCAAAATCTACAAGGAAAAAATAGCCAATATCTCTTTCAAAGAAGAAAAATTTGTCATTTTTATCTTTTGGAGTAGAAGTAAGCTATGAAAAAAGGAAGAAAACATGTGAGGTTATTCTTTTATCCTTAAAATAAAATTTCTATATTATTAGAACTTTTTGTGACACCTCTGACAAAATTATCATAAAAATTATAATTGTATTTAAGGTAAATATTTTTTTAAATAGTACCAAAATTGTAGGAAATAAATCTTTTTTTATGGTATAAAAGTAAGTGTTATGAAAAATCAAAATTTTTGTGATGAATTAAACAGATATCATAGATAATAATTTTTTTTTACACTTTTATACTTGTCATAAAATGTATTGTCACAAAAAGCATCTTTTCATGCAGGCGCAGAACTTTCGACTTGGAAGCAACAATGGCACAGTTTAATTATCTTCAATGTACAAATGTTACCAATACCAAAAGGTATGGCCTTGAGATTGTTGCAATGTGTCAGTACAAGAGGAATTCCATTCTTCAATTTGTGAACCACGTAGTTCCATAAATTTTAGGCTGATGTGGTGGTATTAGGACAATGAATTAGGCAATAAAATCATTTAAAAACTCATAAAAACAAGCAATAAAATTAACATAATACCCTTCTACCATAAGTTCATGAGCCAACTATAGTAGGAAAAATATTACGGCCGATCCCTATGAGGAAACAAAATGGTCGCAATTACCAAAGCTTTAAACTCATTCAATTATCTAAACAAATAATTCTTGAGATAGTGGAAATTGATTAGAACTAATAATAGCATTTAGTAATTCAATGTTAAGTAAACAAATTAAAAGAAAATTTGTTAAACAAAGTTGTTCAAAGGTCAAGAATCCACTAATGTCACAAGATATAAAAGTTAAATTATGGCCTATTTATCTGCTAATGTCACAAGATATAAAAGTTAAATTATGGCTTATGTAAATTACTACTTTGTTTAGGATTCAATTCTATTTGTATTCAGAATAGATTTCTCTATGAATTGAATGTTACTAACTCATAAGCTTTCTTATTTCCATGGTAAGTCTTGTATGAATTAGTTCATTTACTGGTTGAATTCTAGTTTACCATCCTTAATCCGCCTATGAATACCCCTGTTTCCATGAGAACTGACACAAGTTTCATTTGCTAATATCCATTGTTAAATGCAAGTTCTCTTGACAAATAACAACTAAAATAAGTTGTGAAAGGTAATCAATCTAATAGAAGTGTTTAACTCCAAGTAAATGAACAAACAAGATTCGTGTAAGGTCATAAAATTGAACATCTCATATCATTAGTTTTATCTTTACCCTAGAGCACCATAACTTATTTTAACATCATATAAGATTGGAATAGGCACAAGTAATCAATAATACACAACATGAATGAAAGAAAATGCAAGACAAAGGCTAAAAAATGCTTATGATTTTGATAAATTTGGCTCCAAAGCTTCTTCTTGCATTTCATCTAACATGTAGAATACATTGGAAAGTTTCCTTAATCTTGATTGCAATAGCAATGAACAAACTGCTACTCTAACTAATATAATCCTATATTAACATTTACAAGATAGTATTATTTCGACTAATAAAGAGTCATAAGACTGTCAAAAGATCTCCAAGCTCTCTCAAAATGTCTCACAAAGGTTCCGTTATACAGAGAAACCCTGTACACAACAAATTTCGTTGTCTGCAAATGAAGACAATAAATAATAGTTGCACAAATTCAATTTTTATTAATTTAAAATGAGAGTTAGAATCTCCAGATTGATTTCTTTATATAAGAAACTATCCTCTTATTCTTCTCTTCTAAGATTTAATTCAAGGGCCAAGAAAAAGGCCTATTCTTGAATTAAATATGGAGTTTTCAACGATTTGGTGTAGAAACAATTTGGAATTTCCTATGATTTGGTATAGAAAATGGTTGATTTGATGACGCTCCTTGAACACTTGAGACTTTGTTCTTTAGGTCTTCAAGCCTTTAACACGAACGTGAAGATTTGGGGATTTGGAATTTGGATTTGAGGGGATTTTAAGGACTTGAGAGAGAAAACCTTTGAGACACTCAAGACAGAAATCTCTTGAGATCTTTTTAGAGTCTTTCTTTGAACTTCTGGGTGAATGTACATCTAACTGAGAGGTAAAGCCCCTAGTTATAACCAAAATTTGGTGAGTGGTTGACTTGAGCTAAACTCTCTAGAAAATTCCACTACTTGGGCTACTTGCAAGTCCAAAAACGTTTAAAATGGAGTTTGATGATTGGGTTGGCTCAATTAGTCCAATGTGAATTAATCAATTAATTCACTTTAATTTAGATGGACCTTACAATTTAACTTGAAGCCCACATGCATTAGTCCATTAACGAGGATTAATTAAATTAATCCAGCTTATCTTATATGGACTTTGCACCTTAATTTGATCCAACCTAATTTCATTTCATCTAATTTAACTCGAAGCCCACATGCATTAGTCCATTAACGAGGATTAATTAAATTAGCCTAGCTTAACTTAAATGGACTTTGTACCTTAATTTGATCCAGCCTAATTACATTTCAACTTATGAGCCCAAACATGAATGAACTCATCATATATTTAATTTAATAATGAAGATCAATACAATTTAATTCGATCTTGACTAAATAAATTACAATAAAATTTCGTTGTCTACGAACCCTATCTTAAGTAATTTTCTAAGTTGGTAGAAAAATGATCAAATTTGATTCTGTTTGTTTCAAAAATCTTCCTTGTACCTTTCATCGTGTTCTATGATAAATAAAATGATATGCTACACTGAATTCATATAAAAAGGGGTGTAAATATGTTACAATTGTGAGTAGCTGAGATGGACGTTTCTAATGTTGATCTGCGAGTAGGATTTGTGGGTGTATGTCTGTTGATCCTCATCCTCAAATCACTCCTTGAATTGTCCATTTTACTCTTTTCAATTATTGATTATTTCGTTCATGCCTCGAGACCTTTTTCAAACTTTGATCCAGAATTTTCTCCGTAGATTTGATGAAGAAAATCTTCCAGAATATTGAAAAATAAATCTCAAAGTAAGTGATATTCTTGTACAATATTGAATCAACTTCAAATTGAGATTACTTGTACTCTAATTAATCCAAATTTTATTAATCATCATTTTCTTGTAAAACCACATAAACTTGTGCATTAGTTTGCTCAGAATATAAATACTGCCTCAAAAGCATAAATGAACAATTCAAAATAAGCCACATATTAAAAGTAACAAAATCATACTAAAAACACACTAAATACATACATTAAAGAATATAATAAAATGTGTAAATTTATGACTTATTGATAGGGGTGTAATTAGGTCTAAAAAATATATTAATTGAAGTCAATCAAAATCACACAATTATCAAGTTAAATAACCTAATTACCCTATATACTGCAAGTGCACAAATAGTATCGAGTATAGGGCAATAGGGTCGATCTCATAGGGAAAAATTTATTAAAGTACTAAGGCTTTATTGCTCACTTTATTATCTAAACAACCAAATAAAAATGAGAAGAACAAAGCATAAAACAAAATAACAGTATTGGAGAAAACTTACAATCTTAAGAGTCTAGGGCATAGAGTTAACTAATGATTATATATGTAGATGAAAGGATCAATTTATACTTTTGGTTCTTTTCTTGTTTAAGGCCCAATCCCAAGTGTACTTAGCTTTCACTCTCGTGACAAGTTAACGATTACCTTCCTACTAGTTCTTTCCTACTCTTGTGGTAAAGATACTAATATCGGTTCATTAGCTACATGAATTGCCTAATTGACCAACCTAGGAATGCCACTACTCTCGTGTGACATACAACCTAGACTTCAACTATTTCTTTTCCATTATTATTACCAACTCTTGTTGCATAATAACAATTAACAATTTATAGTTGGTGATCAAGCAACTACAAAGCCGTATAAACCAAAATAGAGAACAAGTCATATGCATGAATCATTAGTTTTCCCTAACCCTAGATCAACAATTTAGCACATACCCATGATGGATTTCACATAAAAGATAACTTTAATAAACAAATCGATAACAATCAAGAAAGAGATAAAAATAGAATAAGAAAAACTTTTTGATCGATGAACCAGTTTCAAGTCTTCTATTCTCCCTCCAATATTGATGTGTACACAAGAATCCTCCAAGTATAGCTACTCTATAGAGAGATTTTCTAATCTATAAGGGTGCTCTCTCAAAGAGAGAAAATCTTTCTATGTGAGACCCTTGCTAATCTCTATTTTAATCTCTCTCTAAGTGTGTGTAAGGTGTAAAAGATGATTCTCCTCTCAAAGAGTTAAAACCCTCAATATATAGTCCCCTAGTCTAAAAGTTACAATTAGAATGCTCAAAATTGGACTCATAAAGTGTTGGGCTCATTTGGCAAGAGAAATCTCACGTTGCAGAAAAAAAAAGTCAATTTTAGCAGTGTACCTGGGACGGTTCCTGTTCGCGGATACGCATCACGGGTAAGAAAAAGTTTCTGCCTAGTGTCCACACTTGTATCCATGGCCAGAATGTCATTGCAGTTACTCTCCAATAGTGTAGAAACAGCTCTTGGTCAAAACATAAAAGTTATATCCTTTTGAGTTGGCTTTCTAGAAGCATAATAATCAGGTCATTTGGAGTTTTCTACATAAAGTTATGCCCAAAATACCGAGACTTGGTCAGAAGAGCATTACTGCACAAAAATGTTTTAGTAATGTGGAACTTTGACATTGCAAACGTGAGAATCAAACTTTGAGATCTGCATACAAATTGTAGATAATTCTCTTAGTTTTAAAATGTTTCAATAATCATCTCAATTCAATATCTATAGCTCATGTTATGACCAAACTACTGGAACTTGTCGGTGTAATGAAACCCTTTCATCATCAATTCTTCTTCTATCATTGCTTCTTCATGCCACATATTTGGTCCTTTTCTCTTGCCACTTCTCATCAACTTCAAATCACTTCCAAATAACATTCAAATAGACTTCACTTGATTTGAACTGATGATCGAATTGCTGAAATCTACAAAACACAAAGAATTGCACATTAAACCACTCATTTGCACATTTTAGCTACAAGCTCAAGATTGGCAGAAATAGACATAAAAGTGACTATTGCTCATCATTTAAACCCTAAAAACTAGCCTAAAATACTAGTTTGGACACACTAATCACTTATCAAACTCCTCCACCCTAGAAACCTTGCTTGTCCTCAAGCAATTAACAAATGTGGGATCAAATAATGATTCAAGTATTGAAATAACTAATGCAACATTGTTAAACAAATTCCACCAAAGCAAGCAAATAGGTATTATGTAATTCCTTGTCATGTTTTCAATACTAATCATATCAAGTAAAAGAGGAAGTAATTATGTTACAACTCAAGCTAATTTGACAAAATTTCTTTGCCTTTCAAGATTTCACGAGCATGTGTACAAAATGAGCAAAAAAGTACAACTTATGCCTCTGCATCTCTTCATTAAAAAGGGACATGTTCAACTAATTATATTTTCATAACAATTGAATTTGTCTTTTGATGCAAAGGTTGATATTTGATGCAAAGGCTAATTTGTCTTCATTCAATTTTTCCACAATTCAATCATTAGCTTTAGTTTTGAGAAATGACATTGCCACTTGGCAGCTCATCTTTAATTAAGCTTGCTATACATACTCTTAATTCAAATGACTTTTGACGCAAAAATTGACATTGGTGGATGATGATTCCCAATTTGTTACAAAAAAAGTCTCACAAATGAATTTAAATCATTCTTGCAATAATTTACAATCCATTGAAGCTTGTTTAGATGTTCATTTGGTACCCTAAAAGATGCCAACATAACCAACAAACATAGCCATAACAAATGCCAAACAAAATCACACAAAAGTGACAAGAGAATGCCATTTTTCCTTAGATTTGGGGGGTTATGGATCCATGGATTAAGTTTGCCATGGACCTATGAGCTAATGCACAGATCTATTGCTAAAATTGCAAAAATTGTAGCACTTCTTCGTGCTGTAGGGTTGATAATTTCTCAACTTTGATTACTGAATTTTGTTATTTAGCCTTCAAGTTTTGTCCATACAACTATATAATCACATAAACTTGTCAACAAACTTTCAAATGATGCATTAAATTCATCCAAATCATCTACATGTATGGAATATAGAGGGATCAAAGTTGGAAGATTATCAAACCTGCAATTTTCTGAACTTGCACTTGATGCTCAAAATTTTTCTTTTCAAGTATTTAACCAATCCAACACTTCAAACATTTTTTCAATGATAAAATAGAGTTGCTCAAATAATTTTTTTGTACATGATATGCATGTAGATTACACAATGAGAACCAAAATCACAAAGCAAACTAATTAAGTGAATAGTAGCCAATAGAATAGTGACTATTCTACTCAATGCATCAATTTGGTTATTTCCATGTTTTCGACTACAAAACCACTTCACATGCATCCCAAATAATGAAATAAGAGAGATTATGAGTGATAAGTAATAAATTTGCCAATAATATTATATGCTTTATTGCATATTTTTTGTGTTTTTTAATAATAATTATAGTAATTTTGGCTACAAATGACACATTTTCCAACAAATTAGTGTTTTCTCCCGTAATTAGGGTTTTGATGCTAAATTGTTATTTCGAGTTATTTAATGCACAAAGTTTGTATACTTTTGTAGATTCATCATATTTAATATTATTTGAAGTCAAAGTAAATCAAAATCAAAGAAAAATCAAATGATTAAATTGATGGAATCCCTAGAGAATACTTGAAGAATTAATTGTACAAAAATATGAGAGACCTATTCCTTCATTAAGAAAACATGAAAATGCATGGAAAATGTTTGAACACATGGAAGCCAGCTCAACAAAATTCAGAAATCAAGTGAGGCCCATTTTGTAAGATAATAATACAGGTAGCGCAGTGAAAAAATAAAAATTTTATTATCTTAGCCATAGATCTCTTTGATATATCTATACGATTACAAGGGGGTTTACATGAGAATTACCTCAAGCACAAAAGATTTCTAACTCATTAATTAAATAATTAAAAGTTAGATAAATTGAATACTTTAATTTATCATTAATTCGTAATTAATTTTTTTTGTACTTATGGATCATGAGTGGCGTCTAACAATGCATCATGACCATGCAAGTGAATAAGAAAGTCATATGGTAGACTATACCCATCAATGACAATGGTACCATGTATCTAATATCCTTTCACCACACTATATCCCAATTAGTCTAAAAAGTGTAGTGGACACTTTTAAATGACTAATTAATTTTTCTTGTTTTTGAAATATAACACTCCGTGATGTACAACCTTGAAACTACTTTCAAGTTATACTATCATTTCTGCGAAAGGTTTATTGAATTAATATTCCTAACAAGTGGCCAAAGTGGGATATAATCTCCTTATAAGAAGTGGTGAATCCTATATCAATTACTCACTATCCTTTCATACTTCATACTATACTCAACCTCTTTCTTATGGGCTGCTCTTTTACGAGCACCAAGAAAGAGAGTGAAAGTATAGCAATCCACACTCATTTGTTTTAGGCCAAAAGCATTTACATGACTATCATGCTTTTCTCGGATAAGACCTTAGTGAGATGATGAGCTATATTGTAATCTTAGTTTTGATGATAACAAATCAATATATTACTAATTAATTTTCTAGTGTGTTTAACAATGGTTTTGTAGTATTAAATAGGACCCAAATGCATCAAATGAACCACAAAAGATGAGCAAATTAATTTTGAAAAATTGCACAATTGAAGTGAGGATCGGACACCCTTTTGGCTGTCCTAACGCACTTGATCGGCCGTCCTAACGCTCTTTCAGCCGTCCTAAAGAAATTAACAAAAAGCTCCATAATAGGTTTGGACAGTGGTTCGGCCATCCTATCGCGTGTCCTAACGTTGTTCAACTATCCTAAAGGTGGTATCAAACATCCTATCATGCATAACTGTTAGTTTTTCAGCAACTTCAATTTGACCGTTTGTGACCGTTGGAGCTTGTTTTAACCCCATTTCTTACCCCTATAAATACAATTTTGTATAGAATTGATGTAGAACCTTTACCTACATTTATTACAAGCTTTCAAAAGTGATTTTGGTGTAAAAATACTCTCTCCTTTAGTCTACATGTAATAGTTTGTGAGGTAGTTGGTTGGGTTATAGTGTATTCTTCCAAGTGTGAGTGGTAGCATTCAAGTACAGATTTGTGAGGGTTGATTGAGTGAATTGTAAAACTCTTTGGCTCAACTAGAGAGTGCTAGGGTGGGCAACGAGTAGTCCCTCCATTGTACATATTGGTTTGCTTCACCAACTTATGAAGAAGCACATAGTGGATTCAAACTCCAAGTTGAGAAACTTGGAGTGAACATAGGTGTCGAGATTGGCATTGAATCACTATAAAAATTCGGATGTGTTCTTTTTTTTTCCTTTTACTTTATTGTTTATGTGTGAACTTATTTTGCTATAGCTTTATCTTTATTATTGCAAGTTTGTTTTATTATTATATTGGTTGCATTATTGTTTGGGGCCAACAATTGGCATCAAAGCTTGGACTCTAGTTTAGTAGACTAACAAGCTAGGATTAGGTCATAGCAACCAATAAAGCACTATTTTTAGAGGGACAATCCATTGTTAGACCTCCTATATTTAATGGTGTAAATTTTGATTTTTGGAGGCATAGAATGGAGATTTTTTTGCAATCCTTAGATATAGAATTGTGGTATATAGTTAGTGAAGGACCTTATGTGGCTACCATACTTGACAAGGAATTAGGAAAACTTAGACCAAAAACTAGAAATGAGTTGAGTGCTCAGGATAGAAAAAATCTCGCTTTGAATGCTAAGGCCACGAATGTTTTATACAATGCCTTAGATGCCAATGAGTCTTCTTGGATAAAAGGTTGTAAATCAGCAAAAGAAATTTGGGATAAGTTGAGAAATATTCATGAAGGAAGTGATGATATGAAAGAACATAGGAAATCTCTACTTGTAGCCAAATATGAATCATTTATAATAGAACCTCATGAGAATATTGATAATATGTATTGTAGGTTCAATGGCATTGTCAAAAATTTAGAAGAACTTGGCAAAGAATACTCATTGAATGAAAAAATAGAAAATTTTGAATGCCTTGCCTATAGAATGGGAATCTAAAGTTATCACCATTGAAGAAGCTAAGAATTTAAATTCCATGCCTATTGATTCTCTTATAAGTTCACTAACCTCTTATGAATTGAAGCTTAAATTTAAAATTCAAGATGATGAGGAGGCAAGGATCAAGAGGGGCATTGCACTTAAAGCTTCTCAAGAGGAAGAAGATAAAGATGTGGAGGAGAGTGATCTAGCTCTTATTACTAAGGGGACCAAGAAATATCTTATCAACAAAGAAAGTGGAAGAAGAAGAAAGTATTTCAATAATTTTCAAATTTCTTCGGAGGATTGCAACTACGATAGAGAAATTGAAGAAAATGAGATGGGTCAAATGGCCTTTATGGCCATTGGTGATAAAGAGGTAACTTCCAATAACTCATCTCATGATGATTATGAAGATTTTGATGATGATGATCTAGAAGCTTTTGTCATTAAATTGCATGATAATCTTAAGGAGTCATATGCTAGGAATAAAGTTTTGAAAAACAAATTAAATGCTTTATTAAATGAGAACTCAAAGCTTTTTCAAGAAAATAGTACATTGAAAATGGAAAATGATGTTTTCAAAAATAGAATTGAGGTCGATTTCAAAAAGAATGATTTAAAACAAAGATTAGAAGAAAAGAAAAAGTTTTATGAAAAGATAAAAAAGGAACAAATTTTGTTGAGACAAAGAATGGATGATCTTAGCAATTTCCTTCAAAATGAAAAACAAAATGTTTTTGAAAAGCAAAAGGTTAGGGACATGTCTCTTAACAAAAATTATACTACTTTTATGAAAGATGGCATTTGTTTTATTAGATCTTCTTTGGTTAGAGAATCCAATGTGACTTGCTTTTATTGCCATCAACATGGACACATGCATAGAGAGTGCTACGTTAAAAAGAATATCAAGTTAGGCATGAAAGCCGTTTGGCTAGTGAAAAACTATGCTAACCCTCTTGGACCCAAAAAATATGTGTACCAAATATTATCTCTTGATTTTGAAGGGTTGAAGAATCACCACAAGGAAGACAAGACAATATATGAATAAAGGGGTAAAAGATGTCATTTATTTTCTTAGTGATTTATGTAAAATTTTTAACATGAATGAATATGTGCTGAATGAAGTTTGCATATAATGTGGGGAACAATATTCCTATCTTATAGTTGCAAATGATGAGGGGAGCAATTCTTTCACTTTTTAATATGACCCTATTTCATTATCTCACTATGTTTTTTGTTTGTATATCCAAAAGGAGAGTGTGTTTCTTCCAAAAAGGAGTTTTATTACCAATTATGCTTTTAAATATGTCTTTGAGAAATGCTTTGTGTTTTTAAGCTCAAAAATTAGTTTTTCATGACATATGCTTTTATTAAGGGAGAGTCCTTCCCTAAGGGGAAGGTGCTGCTATGTTTGATGATATCAAAAGGGGGAGAATAAATAATACTTGATTTTGATAAATGATGCTTGCTTTGTACTTGTAAATTATGGTTTGTCATTTTGTTTATGAACTTTGGAGCGTTGGTTTGTCATCATCAAAAGGGGGAGAATGTAATCCTAGTTTTGATAATAACAAATCAATATATTACTAATTAGTTTTTGAGTGTGTTTAACAATGGTTTTGCAGCATTAAATAGGACCTAGATGCATCAAATGAACCACAAAAGATGAAGCAAATTAATTTTGAAAAAATTGCACAATTGAAGTGAGGATCGGAACACCCTTTTGGCCGCTGACACACTTGATAGGTCAGTCCTAACATCCTTTCGGACGTCCTATCACGTGTACAACTGACTAGTGTTTTAGCAAATTTTAATTTGACCATTTGTGACCTGTTGGAACTTGTTTTAACCCCATTTCTTACCCCTATAAATACAAATTTGTATAGAATCGACGTAGAACCTTACCTACATTTATTATAAGATTTCAAGAGTAATTTTGGTGTAAAAATACTCTTTTCTTTAGTGCACTTGTGATAGTTTGTGAGGTAGTTGGTTAGGGTTATAGTGTGTTCTTCAATGTGTAAATGGTAGCATGCAAGTGTAGCTTTGTGAGGGTTGATTGAGTAAATTATAAAACTCTTTGGCTCAACTAGAGAGTGCTAAGGTGGGCAAAAAGTGATCCCTACATTGTACATGTTGGTTTGCTTCACCTAACTTGTGAAGAAGCACATAGTGGATTCGAAACTCTAAGTTGAGGAACTTGGAAGTAGACGTAGGTGTCGAGTTAGGCACCGAACCACTATAAAAATATCGGTGTGTTCTTTTCTTTATTTATGTGTGAACTTGTTTTGCTTATAACTTTATCATTATAATTTTTTATATTATTATATTGGTTGCATTATTGTTTGGGGCCTACATATATGGTCATCAGTGGAGACCTTTTCTATCTTTACATCGTGGCTACGAACTATCTCTCTAATAAGATGGTAGCGATTAAGTATGAGTTTGGATCATTGATGAGACATAAGTTCTTTTGCTTGGGCAATAGGCACCATTGTTGTCATAAAGGTATAGGATTAATAATGGAAGGAACCACTCCTAGCTCGATGACGAACTTCTTGATCCAAACAACCTCTTTTGCAACTTCAGAAGCAGCAATGTACTCGGCTTCAATTGTAAAATCGGTTTTAGTCGCTTGCTTCGAATTCTTCCTAGTTCACTAGCATCACCATTTAACATAAATATGGATCCAGATTATGACTTGCTATCATCTTTGTCCGAATGAAAACTCGCATCAGTAAAAGTGTGTCCTCCATAAATCACGAATAATTCTTTAGTTCTTCTCAAGTACTTAAAAATACTCTTGACAGCTACCTAGTGACCCTCACCAGGGTTAGTTTGGAATCTGCTCGTAATAGTAAGAGCACAGGAGACATTCGAGTTCTCATACATAGCATAGCATACATATTGGATCCTACTTGCCGAAGCATAAGGAACCTTTTGTATGCTATCAATCTCAACAAACATCTTAGGACACATGCTTTCTCGAAAGAGTAATCCCATATCTTATGGGCAATAACCCATTCTTTGATTGCTCCATGTTAAACTTGTTAAGCATCCTATCTACGTACAGTCAATTGACTAAGACCTATCAACCTCTTGAGTCCTTTCTCTATAGATCCTAATTCCCAGAATATATATTACCTCTCCTAGATCTTCCATAGAGAAACACTTGGAAAGCCATACCTTTATGGTTTATAGCAAAGGTATATCATTTTTATTCAGCAATATGTCATCTACATATAGTATCAAAAAAATGACGGTGCTCCCACTTACCTTCTTGTATATACAAGACTTCGTCTTTTTTTTTTTTTTGAGAAAATCCAAACTCTTTGATTGTCTCATTAAAACGAATGTTCTAATTCCTTGAAGCTTGCTTGAGTCCATAAATGGACTTTTGTAGCTTTTATACCTTATTACTATCAATGGAGTTAAAACTCTCGGGTTGTGTCACGTACACATCCTCTTGCAAATTTCTATTAAGGAATGCAGTCTGAACATCCATTTGCCATATCTCATAGTCATAATAAGTAGTTATAGGCAAGTAAAATTCTAATGGATTTAAGCATAACTACTGGTGAAAAGGTTTCTAATGGATTGTAACACTTTGCCACTAACTTTACTTTATAGGTAAAAATGTTACCATCAATGTTAGTATTTCTTTTAAAGACCAACTTGCACCCTATGGGTTTTATTTCTTCAAGTGGCTAGACAAAGGTCCATACCTTATTTTCGTACATGGAATCCATTTTAGATTTCATGGCTTCACACCACACTGAAGAGTCTACTTTAGACATAGCCTCTTCATAGGCTAATAGGATCATCATCATCTATGACTAGCATATCATTGCTCTTGCTAATGAGAAATTCGTATCTCTCAGGAGCATGACGTGTTCTGATACGTGAACGGATCGTGAATGCCAAGACCGCTTGATGAATCCAAGTTGAAAGCTTCGATACTTTCCTTCAACGAAGAACCACGACCCTAAGGCGCTAGGACTAATTTGATTGAGTTCAATATGCCTAACTAGTGCTCTAAGGACTTGATCAAATGTGGAAGAAATAATTCTAAATAGATTATGAACTCGCCACAAGCAAAAGGCTTGATAAGACAAGATTCGGTTCTAAATCCAAGAACCAAGAGAACACTCAAGTAGAGCACTCAAAACACACGAAAATATGCTGAAAAATATCAATCTCCCCCTTGAAAATTCGTTTGAGCCTTTTTATAAGGCTTACATGTCAAACCCTAAAGTGCTACTAATGGCAACTAAGTGAACTTCCAAACTAACAAGAGTTCCTACTTGGAAGTCTCAACTTAAAGCAACATATAAATATAGAAACAAACTAATAACAACTAGACTAAGTAAACCAAATATCTTGGATAGCTTGGTGGCATAAAACAAATCTTCAAAACCTCCAAAGTTACGCCACAAACCCTCCAAGTACGCCTCATAGCCTTCTAACGCCCTAAGCTCACTTCTTAGGCCCAACTCACAAGCTTGCATGGGCTTAACTTCATCTTCAATGACCCAAAGAAGAGTGATCATCCTTGGTGGCGTCTTTGATGGCATGTGTGGCATTTGAGTTTGACCAAATTCCTCCAAGATCATCCCTTGCAATGCTTCCTTCATTTTTCTTGTCCTTGAACGCGTCATAGGACCATCAATCCCTTGCAATGGATCCTTGGAATAGTTCGAGCTTTCCCTAGTGGCGTGTCCTTCATCTTGATCTCCATCATGTTCTACTAGATCTACGAAGATCTTTTGTATTTTGAGCTTTCGACTGTGCTTCATCAACATGTGGCATAAGCTCTTGTTTCATCTGTTGACTACTTTGTGATTTTTGAATTTCTTCAAGTTCTACTTTGCTCCCACTGCTTCTTTAAAAAATAAACTCCTCTTCCAGAAAGATAACGTGTCTTGAGACAAATACTTTTTACTCAACGGGATTGTAGAAATAGTATCCTCGACTATCTTTAGGATGCCCCACAAAAATATATTTGTTAGACTTAGCTTCAAACTTGTCTGATATGTTCTGCTTCACATAAGTAGTATAGCTCCATATCTTTAAGCAATTCAGATATGGTTTCTTACCATATCAAATCTCATAAGGTAAGGATATCAACAAATTTGATGGAACATAGGTTGAGTGTATAAGAGGCAGTACATAAGGACATATCTCCAAAACAAACTAGGAAGAGATACATGGTCCTATCATGGAACGTACTATATCTAATTGAGTACGGTTTCTCCTTTCAGACACACCATTGAGTTGTGGAGTGTATGGAGTAGGTCTATTGAGAAATAATCCTATTTTTCTCTAGATATTAGTTAAATTCTTCACTCAGGTATTCTCCTATCTTCATCGGATCTAAGTGTTTTGATACTTTTTTCAAGTTGTTTCTCAGCTTCAACTCTAAAGATTTTGAACTTTTCAAAAGTCTTGGATTGGTGTTTCATTAGAAACACATAATCATACCTTGAATGGTCATTCGTGAAAGTGATGAAATAAGAGAAACCACCTCTAGCATGGATCGATATTAGGCCAGCAAACATCAAGTATGTATAAGCCCAAGAATATCACTAGCACGTTCACCTTTTTCAATAAAATGTGTCTTGGTCATCTTCCCAAGTAAACAGGATTCACATGTTCCAAACAATTCATAATTGAATAAGTCCAAGAATCTACCTTTATGTAACTTGGATATGCGTTTCTCATTCACATGACCAAGTCTACAATGCCAAAGGTATAATTGGTTTACAATATCAAATTTTTATTTCTTGGTTTACAATGTTGAGAATGTACTTATCGTCATCAAGAATGTATAAATCATTAATTAATGAGCCAGTGCCATAAGTAATACCACCACGTGAAAAAGAACAACTTTTATTCTTTTGAATGATGTTATAACCATCTAAATCTAATGCAGAGATAGAAATGATGCTCTTAATATGCACAAGAACAAAATAACAGTTTCTTAATTTTAGACTAACCCAGTGGGAAAAGAGAGTACATAGATTCCTACGGCTAATGCAGCAACTCTTGCTCCATTCCCCACGTGTAGCTTAACTTCTTCCTTCGCCAATAATCTACTAGTTTTAAGATCTGCTTATTATTACAAATATGAGATCCAAATCCGAATATATAATACTCATGAGTCTTGATTAGTAGATAAATTTATCTCAATCAATATGTACCAAAGGCGAAAGCTTCCCCAAGCTTCTTTGATTTCAGTGAGCCAAGGTAGGCCTTGTAGTTCTTGTTCCAATGCCTATCTTACCCGTAATGGGAGCATGCGCCTTTAGATTTGTCCTTCTTAACACAACCCTTAGGCTTGTTTCTTTTCTTCTCAGACTTCTTAAGTCCAGAATTAGCCTTCTTTTTCTTAGAGCCCTAGATAAGCATAACAGTGCCCTTCTCATTCTTAAGATTGGGCTCAATAGCCTTGAGCATATTCATCAACTTCAGTCAATGTGCACTCTAACTTTTACATAATGAAATGCAGGATGAATTGTGAATAAGTTTTTAGAGAGGGAACTCAAGAATTAAGTCAGCTTATTGTCAAAGATGTGTCCCACATCAGCTAATTTTTCAATTAAGCCAATCATCTTCAACACATGGGCTAGAACCTGAAGAAGCCTTGACCATCTTGCATCGATAGAGCTCCATAGAGGTCTCATACCTCTCAGTCCTAGCTTTTGTATCAAACATTTCTTTAAAGTGCACAATCATAGACCAAGCATCCTATTTTAATATATTGCTTTTGCAACAGCTGGAGTTATAGCGGCTAACATGATACATGTTGCAGCACCATTATCGGCCTTATGCAACTCATATGTATCTATTTCGTCAGGTGATGCAGTAGCAGGAAGAGGAGGCGGCATGGATTTGTCGAGGACATACTCAATCTTCTCATGTATGAGGAAAAATTGTCAAATTGAGATGCCAGTCCTCAAAGTTGGTTTCGCTAAGTTTATAGTCATTTAAGATCGGTCACAAATTCACATTAGACATTCTACAACAAAAGTAAGGAAGAAAGAAGTATTTGTTTATGTCATATATGCAAATGAAAAATATGAGCTCAAAATTTATTTGGTTTGCTCCTACTATTTTACTTCAAATCAATAACGCTCAATATTGATTCGGGAATCCGTTGAAAATTCCTAGTGGGCTAGGATGCCATCTAATTTACTTTAAGCTTGACAAAGACCAAAAATCAAAAAGTAACTTCGATTAGGCAGGTAACTTTTACCAATCATAACTCTTGTGACTCCTAGATAATTGGATATCAACTCGTGATATTCACATCTTATGTAACACCCAACACTACGTAAAAAATACCATAACCTTGATGAAGGCCAACAAGTTATGTTTTTTTGTTAAGTTATGCCCATTATTCAGAGATCAGATCTCATAATAAAAAACATATTTCGAGTAAGGTGATCTTAACGAAGGCCTACAAGGTCAACACTTAATAGAACTCTTCGTTTTTTGCTATAATAATGTTAGGACAACTTTAATTAGTGACTTAATATTGTTTTGTTTGACGGATGTTTTTTTAAGTATTAATGTCTCATCATACCATGCAATTAAAATATATCAACATATAAAATAAAAGCATAATAAACATGGATGATTATAGACTTTAACTAATAATATTTTCTTCGAGACTTGAAAAAAATATTTGGTCAAATTTCCTAAAGGATGTGCCAACTCTTGATGAACCTCCTTGGTTGCTCCTTGATGTTATCTCCATTATCTTGTATACATTACATATATAATTCTGATCTAAACAATTTAGAAAATAAATCTTATTCCTAACCTATACTATGTACATTACAAGTAATGATCAAGAAATCTCGAGTTACATTCTAGGGAAGTTTAGGTGAGAAGAGAATTATATCACAATAATAGAGAAGCCAGGACATGCATGCTCTATTTCAAAAACCAATACGAGCCAACCAAAATAGAAATAATAACCATTCAATCAAATTGGCCTAGTCCATAATCATCCACCATGCCATTTTACAATTTAACAATTAATTAATTTATTTAATTCTAGTCATAAATCGCATGGCCTAATTTAATTAAATTAGTATTCTTGAAATTATTTACCACAAAAATAAAGTTATAGAAGGTGTAGGTTTCTAAAATTAACTTTCCAAATTTTAACAATTCAAATTGGAAAGACTTTGTTCACAAAATTTTTTTGAAAAATCATGTTGTTTTCAAAAATTGAAAAAAAAAAATCCATGCTAGGGTTTTGCCCGATCGCGGATCCGTGGCGTAACCCATCTGTGGGTCCAGCCAAGGGCTACAGATGTGTAGCATTAGTTTGCCACGGCTCTACTCGCGACAGAACCCTTACATGTTGAAGCCTGCTGGACGTATCTGTGCTCGGCTAATGCTCGGGTACATTTCTACAATTTTTAAAAACTAATTTTCATGAATTTTTTAAAACTCTTTTGAACAAATTTTGTGTTAAAACCCTTTTAATACATAAAAATAATTCAGAAACCATAAAAATTTTTTTAAGAAATCATCTTAATTATTTAAAACACCTTTAAACAATTAAGATCTTTTCGTAAAAATCAAACTCTTGATTTTTCTAAAACAATTTTGAGACAAATTTTATCAAGAATAAACTATTCATATTTATGATAATTAAATAAATAAAAATCATATGGATATAATCAAAGAGGGTTTGATTCCACTATAAGGTAATAATAAAGGTGACGTAGTGAAAAAATAAAAAAAATTTTACTTTAGCCATGGATCTTTTTGATATATTTATATGATTACAAGGGGGTTTACATGAAAATTACCTCAAGCACAAAAGATTTTTATGCTTGGTATGGTTTTAATTAGGCTAAGAAAAGACTTTAGAAATGGTTAACCCACCAAATTAAAATTGCCTAATTCACCTATATCTACAAGAGGACAGATCGCTAATGAGTATAGGGAACTAGGTTCGATCCTACAAGGAAACGTGAAGAATTACTAGACCTTTTATAAAGCTTCCTATCCTATTATCTGGACACTAAATACCACGATTAAAAACTAAAACTAATTTGCTAACACTCTACCCTAAAGAAGCAAGAATAGAAATTCAGAGGAACTGAGTGAGAGGAGTATCTAGGACTTAGAATCCCTCATGATCTAAGAGAAAGGAGCAATTGTTTCAATTATTCAATCTCATTACTCTACCTAGAGCTCCAATTCCATATGTACCTAGTTTTCACTCTCGTGATAAACTAGCGATTACCTCCCTACTAAACCCCTCCTACTTTCGTGGTAGAGATTATAGCATAGGTTAATTTAGCTGTATGAATTGATCAAGACTCACCTAGGAGTATCACTACTCTCGTGTGAAATACTACCTAGACTTCAATTGTTCTATGTCCACTACCACTATCAACTCTCGTTGAATAATAGTAATTGAAGAAATTATAATTGGTGATCAAGCAATTACAATTCAATTAATCAGAACAATGAATAAACAAAGTAGTTCAATAGCATAAAATCACCAATTACTCCATATCCCTTACAATCACAAGTTCATCTAAACCCTAGATATGCAAATTAAGTACTCATATTTAAAGCAATAAAAGTAAATTCTTTGCAATCAATTGACATAAATATCACAAGCAAGAAATGTAAATAGAAAACTTATTGTCTTTATTGCTCATAAAAACCACAAGTTGCTGCAATTCTCCCCATTTGAGTAGTACAAGTGATCTCTTTCGGAATTGTCTCTCCAAACTCATCTATCTATGCCTCTCTTCTAGATCTTTGGAACTAGGGTTTTGAACCTTGTTCCTCAGTTGTTTTATATCCTAAAAACCCTCTAAAGAAGACTAAAAACGACCTCCTTGAGTGCAGGTTCCCCCTTTTGTTTTATCTCCCGAAATGCCTCAAAAGTGTGCATCAGCGCCCCAAACCCGCGACCGTACCTGCGACGCGGGTATAGGCGCGGATTCACCAAGCGGCCTCTCTGATCGTACCCGCGGCGCGGGTACAGGCGCGGGTACGATCAGAAGCTTTGTCTTCAGATCATCTGCCTTGCTTCTCACTTCATTCTTGCACCACCTCTTTGGCCTTCATCTCTGAACCATTTCTTCACTTCTAATCATCTATTTGAGCATTTTGGTTCCTTCTAAAACTCCATGCATGGATCTCTTCAACAACTACCTGCAAGATCACAGAAATAACATAAATGAATAGCTTTTATTCTAAAATAACTTGACCACTCAAAAGTAAGAGAAATTGCATCACAAATAAATAAAAACTAATGAAAAACACTAAAAACCTCTATTAAAAATCCACTTAAAGATACTTCACTTTTGCAGTTATCAAATTCCCCTACACTTAAGTCTTTGCTTGTCCTCAAGCAATAAGCTTTTCAAACAAGGACTTATGTGTGAAAACACGACTAACCACATTGATACCCAGCATACTCCAATTATAACCTCGATTGATCAATCCTAGATACTCATGTCATCAAGTAAAGAAAGAGCAACTATTCAAAGTCATATTCCTTTTTAATTTCATCAATCATCTCTACTTGAGTCCATAAAGCAGTAAAGCAACAAGATCAAAGGTGTTTTCATCTATTCATCGCTTTCAACTAGTAAAAGTTTAGGATTTTATTCACTCATGGCTACACAGAAGATTAGGCCTTTCCCCAATCAGGTGAGACAACCTTTTTACGCGAGTGTTCACATTTGTAAATGCAAACCCCCGGTTACTCAATCTCTCATCCTCATGGGTTGCTATGCGTACTCATAACTTTGACACCTTTTTACGCGAGTGTTCACATTTGTAAATGCAAACCCCCGGTTACTCAGTACCAAAATTAGTGGAGTAATCCCTAAGTCTTCACATTCTATTACTACTTTACCCTTCATTCCTTGTTCTTTTTCTTGTTTTTTCTTTTCTTCTTTTTTTTTAAAACTTATCCCTCACTCTTACGTCTACTTACCATAAATAGACTTAATCACCAATCAAAATGTGCTAACTACTTCATTGACTCTCGCAGAGATGACAATTACAGTCTTTTCATTATACTTCCTCAACATTAGACATAGTTACTCTACTCCACTCAACATCACTTTCTCTAGAGTCAATCATCAAACTTATAACCGAATGTACTGGGTATCTCACGAAAAATTTTAACAGACCACAACGAACAATAACCAATATCCAAACACATTCAAGTTCCCCCCCCCCCCCACACTTAAGTATCACATTGTCCTCAAGGTGTGCAATATAAGAATGACAAAGAAGACATTATAAACATTTGAAAATAATACTTCCCTATCAAAACCGTAGCAAGTCATGCACTGTGGGTGTAGGAACTTGATCCAAACCGTAGACACGATACGGCGCTTCATCAAACACATACTACATTACCAACAGGTTAGTCCATACCAATATAAAAACACGAAGCATAAGCAGATAGATAACGAGGTCAAATATCCCAAATGAAACACAACAAAATAAAGACAACCTAAACAGAAAGAAAAACATAAAAAAAAACTAAATAAGCAGGTCATAAGAAAGAGGAGATAAGCTCTAAGCTCCGGTCGATATGGCCTCCAAGAAGCTAGCTCGGTCTCCATAGATGTCATTCTTGCTTCCATGGCCTCCATTCTTCCTTCCATCCTATCCATAGATGCTCTGGTGCCTCGGACTTCGTCTAAGATTGAATTCAAGACTTCCTGTGTCCCTGAAGAACCTTCCTCTTGATCCAAGCGGGTCATTTCTTCCTCTTCATTTTCCTCCATTTGATCTCCACCCTCCTGTAGTATGGCTCTAATGGCATAAGCTTTGACCTTAATATTGCGGAGCGCCTGAATATTCACTGTGTCAGTAGCATCTGTTGATTGCTTCCACTGGCCCTGTAAATTGACACCATACCGAGCAAAAACCAGGGAAAGGAGTCGTGGAAACCCGAAACCAATGTCCTCCTCAGTCACACGTACAGCAGTCCTCATGTAGCTAATGATGATACTAGCTAATGGACTAGGTCCCAATATTTCTGTTTGTGCATACTCATTGACCATCTCATCTAAAAAATACATGTCACTTGCGCGACACTCATTCTTTGAACTGCGTTTTGGATGGACATTGTGGCATATCACGAACAATGCAACATGATATGGAGGAAGAAAATTACTGGCCCTGTAGACTGGCCTTCGATCTCGTCGTGTAGACTCAACTTCCACATTAAACCTTGTAGCGCATTTTTGTTGTGTCCACTGGTCCTAGCCATTGAAATCGACGTGTTAATGCGACCCCTTGACCTTCATCCCTACAGCCCAATAGTTCAGCCAATCGTGGACGGGTAAGTTGAATTGGACGCCCCCTAACTGTAGATGTCAATGAATAGTTGCTATGGTCCTCTTTATCCTCCATGTTTGCATAAAATTCTCGTACCAATTCAGGATAGTAATAATTGGGCAAACTGAGGATTGGAGCCCATCCTAAACGGTTGAACATCTCTGTGATACGCAAATGTGCATCCACATTTGGAGCAATGTCTTTCTCAATGATAAATCCATTATGCTTCCTGGACTCATACCATTGCTCATTCTCAAACGATGTGAAGCGATCTTCATCCCATTGACGTTGCGGAGGTTGGCGACTCGAAGATCCACCACTACTCTGCTTAGATAGAGTAACACGTTTGCTAGGCTGACCAGTTGTTTTTGTCCTAAGCATGATAGCTAACATCAAACAAAGAGAAATTAGCACAAATTTAGCATACTTAGATGCAGATATTTAGCACACGAGTATTATCACAACATCCAATCTTGAACTATCGCCTGTGTGAAAATACGTAGCATGAAAATACATCGCATAGTATGTACTATTATTACAAGAATACAATAAGCTCGAAAGAACATCTCGAAAGTATGAAGCCTTGTGATTTTGCACAAACTCAATAGGCACAAAAAAATTTAATAGGCATAGCAAATGATTCCACATTACTAAACAAATGCCAATCAAGCAATTAAGCAAATGATTCCACATTACTAGACAAATGCAAATCAAGCAATTAAATGATGATGTAGTATCAATCCATCTAACCCATAACTCCATAACAATCAAAGCCCATGACATATAGAATGTAAAATTAGTCAATGGATATCAACAAATCCAACAAAATTCGAAAATGAGTCAATGTAAACACAAAGGCTGCAATTTCTTATTAACAACCATAAAAATTCGAAAATTAGGGAGGAAATAGGAAACACTTTACCTCAAAAACGGAATTAATTGCAAAGGATGTCAGATTAGTCCACAAATTTAAGAAGCCAAAACCCCCTTCAATAATTCCCACAAGTCACAATCCTCAATTGAGATGAATGGTCAAATCAAATCTAGGAAGGATTCTTCTACCAATCATCCAAGGGGTGGAGTAGGACTAGTGTTAAGATGGAAGATTAAGGTCAAAATAGGGGATTTATGTGTGAACTTGGTGTTGCAGAGAAAAAAAATGAAAAAAAATGAAAGAAACCAAACAAAATAAGGGTTTTAACCCTATTCGGAGTGAACCCCGGGTACGGGCGCGGGTTCGACTCTTCGAACTGATTGTTGAGCAACTTCACTGATGGCACCAGCGGCACGTATCCGCGGTGCGGGTACGTGTCTCGGGTTCATTCCTCTCAAAAGCTTTTCTTTGGATAAGTTTCTGATGGTACCCGCGGCACATACCTACGGTGCCGGTACGGGCACGAGTACGATCAGAACACTTTGTTACCGTTCTGATTGAATCCGCGACCAACCCGCGGCGCGGGTGCGGGCACGGGTTCAATCAGAAACTATTTAACTTTGATTCTGGACCCCCTTAAACATCCTTTTTGGACCACCCTATCACATTGACACACTTTCACACTAAATGTAACACAAAAAACAAGAAAATTTAATCTTTCAAAAGTTAAAAAACACCATTAACTGACAATAATTTCCGTGCTTATGCGCAATTGACATCTACTCTTGCTCGCATGGATATCAATCTCATCATTTCCTTCAGAACCTGCAACATCACAAATATAACCAAAGAATGAGCAAAAGACAATATAAAAAAAAACATAGAATTAAACTTAAACCTAAGAACTCGACTAAAAAAATTCCAAACTAATTGTTGGGTTGCCTCCCAACCAGCGCTTTAGTTAAAGTCTAAAGCTAGACTTCTCTACCCCCTTCTTAACGACACTCAGGTTCACCCAAGGAGAATACTTCTCCTTTAGGTATTAATTCCCCCGCCAAATAGGCCTTGAGGCGCTGCCCATTTACTTTAAAACTATTTCCCTTTTCAGATAGAATCTCGACTGCTCCATAAGGGAACACTTGATTCACAACATAAGGCCCAGACCAACGTGACTTCAGCTTCCCTGGAAAAAGTTTGAGGCGTGAATTAAACAATAGCACTTTATCACCTACTTCAAACTTTTTGTGGGAAATATGCTTGTCGTGCCAAGCTTTGACCCTATCCTTATAAATTCTAGTGCTCTCATATGCATTTAATCTCATCTCTTCTAACTCACTCAATTGCAGTCGCCTTAAATTGCCTGCTAAATCTAGATCAAAATTGATCGACTTAATAGCCCAATAAGCTTTATGTTCTATCTCTACAGGCAAGTGACACCGTTTCCCATATACTAACTGATACGGAGACATTCCTAACGGTGTCTTGAAGGCAGTCCTGTATGCCCATAAGGCATCATCTAGTTTGAGAGCCCAATCTTTTCTAGATTTGTTCACGGTCTTCTCAAGAATGAGCTTCAACTCTCTATTGGCAAGCTCAGCTTGCCCATTGGCTTGGGGGTGATACGGAAGAGACATCTTATGCCTACAACCATACTTGAGTAACAAGGATTGAAATTGTTTGTTATAAAAATGCTTCCCTTCGTCACTCACTATGGCTTTGGGAACACCAAACCTATTAAAGATATGTCTCTTTACAAACCTAAGCACTACCTTAGCATCATTGGTTTGGGTAGCAATTGCCTCTACCCATTTTGACACATAGTCCACAGCCACTAAGATGTACTTATGGTTGTGCGAACTAGGAAAAGGACCCATGAAGTCCATACCCCAAACATCAAATAATTCTACTTCTAAGACCGAAATTTGAGGCATTTCATCCTTTCTAGAGATATTTCCCGTTCTTTGGCATTCGTTGCACCTTAGAATGAAATTTCTGACATCTTTATGCATCGAGGGCCAATAAAAACCAGACTGCCACACTTTTGCTATTGTTTTAGTCGTACTGAAGTGCCCTCCAGTCTCAAGACCATGACAATGCAAAAGAATACTTTGTACCTCATCTTCTGGTACACACCTACGAATCATCCCATCTGCACAATGCCTATAAAGAAGAGGTTCTTCCCAAAAGTAGTTCTTCAAATCATGGAAAAAATTTTTCTTTTGATTATACCCGAACTCTTTGGGAACTACTCCACTGACTAAGTAATTAACAAAGTCAGCATACCAAGGTGACTCCCTCACAACCAACACGTACTCATCAGGGAAGTTCTCTTGGATAGGAATTTGATCATTGAAGGGATGTAATCTAACCTCGAAAGGTGATCAGCCACTACGTTCTCTAATCCCTTTTTATCTCTAATTTCTATATCAAATTCCTGTAGCAAGAGAATCCACCGAATTAACCTTGGTTTGGCGTCTTTCTTAGACAACAGGTATTTGAGAGCTGAATGGTCAGTAAAAATGATAATTTTAGACCCCACTAAATAAGATCTAAACTTATCCAATGCAAAAATAACTGCCAAAAGCTCTTTTTCTGTGGTTGCATAGTTAATCTGTGCTTCATTCAAAATCCTACTGGCATAATAAATCACATGCAACCGACCTTCCTTACGTTGACCTAAAACCGCCCCTAATGCAAAATCACTGGCATCGCACATTAGTTCAAAAGGCAATCTCCAATCAGGTGATGCTATAATAGGGGCCGATGTCAACTCAGTTTTTAACCTGTTGAATGCACTCAAGCATTCTTCACCAAAGTTAAAAGGAGCATCTTTAACTAATAAATCACATAGGGGTTTAGCTACTTTGGAAAAATCTTTAACAAATCGCCTATAAAACCCCGCATGTCCTAAGAAACTCCTAATCCCCTTAACATTGACCGGTGGAGGCATTTTTTCTATGACCTCAATCTTGGCTTTATCAACCTCTATCCCATTAGAAGATATCTTATGGCCAAGCACTATACCCTCCTTGACCATAAAATGGCACTTTTCCCAATTCAACACCAGATTAGTTTCTTCACACCGTGTCAAAACCAATTCAAGATTATGGAGGCAATCATCAAAAGTTTTACCAAAAACAGAAAAATCGTCCATGAAAATCTCCATAATTCTTTCAATATAATCAGAGAAAATGGCCATCATACATCGCTGAAATGTCGCGGGGGCATTGCACAACCCAAAAGGCATGCGTCTAAAAGCAAAAATTCCATAGGGACAAGTAAACGACGTCTTTTCTTGATCCTCAGGTGCTATAGCAATTTGGTTATACCCAGAATACCCATCCAAGAAACAATAAAATGCATAACCAGATATTCTCTCTAACATAGCATCAAGAAAAGGTAAAGGGAAATGATCTTTCCTAGTGGCAGAATTCAACTTCCTATAATCAATACAAACTCTCCACCCAGCCACTAGCCTAGATGGAATAAGTTCCTCATCTTTCCCTTTAACAATAGTAGTCCCTCCTTTCTTTGGCACTACATGTATAGGGCTAACCCATTTGCTGTCAGAAATTGGGTATACAATGCCTGCATCTAACCACTTCAAAATTTCTGATCTCACAACCTCCTTCATGTTCGGATTAAGCCTTCTCTGAGCTTCTACCACTGGTCTACAATTATTTTCCAGTAGTATTCGATGCATACATATAGAAGGACTTACCCCTTTCAAGTCAGAAATTGACCAACCTATTGCCCGTTGGTGCTTTCTCAAGACTCTAAGCAATTTCTCATTTTGCTCAGAGTCCAACTCAGTACTCACTATAACGGGTAATGTATCCTTTTCTCCCAAAAATTCATACCTAAGATGTTTAGGTAATGGCTTTAATTCCAATTTAGGGGGTTGCATATCAGAAGGTAGTGGTATCCCTTTACTTACTCCTAGATCCTCAAAAGATGATTTCTTCCTAAATGGCTCTCTAGAATCTAGAAATAGTGCCATCTCACCCTTTTCCTCACTACTTTCCACTTGTGGACCTCTCCCTGTTAAGCACAACTCCAGTGCGTCACAGTCCAGAGCAACTAACCCAAACTCCTCAGTAAGCTCCTCTACGAGGTCTACTGAATAGACGTGATCAGTGAATGAAGGGTACTTAACTGTGTTGTTGAAATTAAATTCAACCTCTTCATCACCTATTTGAAACTTCAGCTTTCCATTTTTCACGTCTATAATGGTACCTGCTGTGGCTAGAAATGGTCTCCCTAAAATAATAGGCATTTGAATGTCCTCCTCCATATCTAAAACCACAAAATCAACAGGTATTATGAATTTATCCACCTTGACCAACACATTCTCTAGTACCCCCCATGGGTGACGAATTGACCTATCAGCTAGTTGAAGGGTCATGTTGGTTCTTTTCAACTCAGTAAGCCCGAGTTCTTTCGCAATAGTTAAAGGAATCAAAGACACACTTGCACCAAGGTCACATAAAGCTTTAGCAATTTCTAACTCCCCTATGGTGCACGGGATAGAAAAGCTACCCGGATCCTTTAACTTAGGAGGTAATTTGTTTTGGATACGAGCACTGCTCTCCTCAGTGAGAGCAACAATCTCATTATCCACTAACTTCCTTTTGCGAGACATAAGTTCCTTTAAGAACTTTGCATAAGAGGGAATTTGCATGATAGCATCCACAAATGGAATATTAATATGCAGACTCTTAAAAATATTCATGAACTTTTCAAAATCTGCATTATTTTTTTCCTTTTGTAGCCTTTGTGGAAAGGGTATAGGGGGTGTCTTGGCATTGACAGATGATTTACTAACTTCCTTCTCTACTCGTCCCTCTCTCATATCATCCCCTAATTGCTCTAAATTCCCATTGTGATTGCTTACCCTAATCTCATCATTTTTTTTCTCAGGTTCCTCTAATTCCTTCCCACTACGAAGAGTGATAGCCTTTATATGCTCTCGGGGATTGACCTCAGGTTGACTAGGCAATTCACCTTTGTTCCTAGTCCTAATGGCTTCAGCTAGTTGCCCTATTTGATTATCAATGTTCCTCTGCATATTCGCCATTTTCCTATCCATATCTTGAGACAGCTTTTCAAAAGCTATCTCCCAATCTGGCTTCTGTGCAGGTTGGGCAGGTCTAGGCAGAAAACCCTGGCGGGTTAACTGGCCTTTGCTGTGCACCTCTCTCTTTCCATCCAAAATTTGGATGGTTCCTCCAACCAGGATTGTAAGTGTTGGAGTAAGGGTTGTTCTGAGGTTGACTATTGAAATTGGCATATTGCACTTGTTCGTTAGAAACACATTCAGCTGTTTCATGCTGACCACCACACATAGTGCAACATGCCATGACAGTTAGTGAGCTAGGGCCACTTCCATTTTTCAAAAGACTAAGCACATCTTGCATTTGGGAAGATAATGCATTTAGGGTATCATGGTCAGAAATAGACATGGTCGTTCCCCTTCTTTGACCACCCCTAATGTTGGCCCATTGGTAGCTATTGGCTGCCATTTCCTCTATCAAATCTTGGGCTTCCTCTGCAGACTTACCCATTAAAGCCCCTCCCGCTGCGGCATCTACATTCTGTTTAGTAGAATATGCTAAGCCATTGTAAAATGTCTGTACAATGAGCCACTCTGGTAGTCCATGATGAGGACATTTCCTAAGTAATTCCTTGTACCTCTCCCAAGCCTCGTACAATGACTCTCCCTCTGACTGCCTAAAACTTGTAATATCCATCCTAAGCATAGCAGTCTTAGCAGGTGGGAAATACTTGTTTAGGAATGCTCTAGATAGTTCAGCCCAAGTGGTGAAAGAGTTAGGTGCAAACGAATGAAGCCAAAGCTTAGCTTGCCCTCTCAAAGAGAATGGAAATAAACGTAGCCTTATAGCATCCTCTGTGACTCCATTTACTTTCAGGGTGTCACAGATTTCAGAAAAATTGGCTAAGTGAGCATTTGGGTCCTCCATGGCAGTTCCTCCAAACTGCTCTTGTTGGACCATCTGAATCAAGGCTGGCTTGATTTCAAAATTATTGGCATTAACCGCGGGTCTTGCGATGCTTGATTGGGCGCCAGTCCCATCGGGCAAAGCAAAATCCCTTAATGCTCTCTGCTCAGCCATTTGCACTTGGGGACTATAAGATTCGGAGTTTTCTGCTTCAGATTCTAACTCAAGTCCTATACTCCTATCTTCCTCCAATTCTTCCACTACTGAGTTATTTCGTTTCTTCCTAAGCTTCCTAGCAGTACGCTCTATCTCAGGGTCAAGAGGAAGCACTGGCTTTAAAGCTCTATGCATAAACTGCCCTACTCACTAAGAATTCACTCCTAAAGTAAAGAAAATAAAATCTGAACAAAAATGAAAAAGTACAGCCTAGATTAATAGAGTACTTCAAGACCTAATATTCTAATCACCGAGTTCCCCGGCAACGGCGCCAAAAACTTGGTAAGGATTTTAATTAGGCTAAGAAAAGGCTCTTGGTACGATTAACCCACCAAATTAAAATTGCCTAATTCACCTATATCTGCAAGAGGACAGATCGCTAATGAGTATAGAGAACTAGGTTCGATCCCACAAGGAAAGGTGAAGAATTACTAGACCTTTATAAAGCTTTCTATTATCTAGACAACCAATTACCCAGATTAAAACTAAAACTAAATTGTTAACACTAGACCCTAGAGAAACCAAAATAGAAATGCAGAGACACTGGTGAGAGGAGTATCTAGGACTTAGAATCCCTCATGATTTAAGAGAAAGGAGCAATTGCTTCAATTATTCAATCTCATTACTCTACCTAGAGTCCAATTCCATATGTACCTAGTTTTCACTCTCGTGATAAACTAGCGATTACCTCCCTACTAAACCCCTCCTACTTCCGTGGTAGAGATTATAGTGCAGGTTAATTTAACTGTATGAATTGATCAAGACTCACCTAGGAGTATCACTACTCTCGTGTGAAATACTACCTAGACTTCAATTGGTCTCTGTCCACTACCACAATCAACTCTCGTTGAATAATAGTAATTTAAAGATTATAATTGGTGATCAAGCAATTACAATTCAATTAATCAGAACAATGAATAGGCAAAGTAGTTCAACATCATAAAATCACCAATTACTCCATATTCCCTTCAATCACAAGTTCATCTAAACCCTAGACATGCAAATTAAGTACTCATAATTGAAGCAATAAAAGTAAATTCTTTGCAATCAATTGACATAGAGATAAAAGGCAAGAAATGTAAACAGAAAACTTATTGTCTTTATTGCATCATAAAAACCACAAGTTGCTGCAATTCTCCCCTTTTGAGTAGTACAAATGATTCCCTTCAGATTAGTCTCCTCACATTCATCTATCTAAAGCTTCCTCTATAGATCTATGGAACTAGGGTTTTAAACCTTGTTCCTCTCTTTTGTTTCTACTCTAAAAACTCTCTAAGAAGACTAAAAATTGACCCCCTTTTGAGTTGCAGGCCTCTAGTTCTTTTCTCTCCCGAAATGCCTCAAAAGTGTGCATCAGCGGCCGCGTACCCGCGGCGCGGATACGGGCGCGGATTCATCAAGCGGACTCTCTGATCGTACCCGCGGCACGTACCCGCGGCGCGTGTACGGGCGCGGGTACGATCAGAAGCTTTTTTTTTTTTCTTCAATTCTTTGCCTTGCTTCTCACTTCATTCTTGCACCACCTTCTTGGCCTTCATCTCTGAACCATTTTTTTACTTCTAATCAGCTATTTGAGCATTTTAGTTCCTTCTAAAACTCCATGCATGAGCTCTTCAACAACTACCTGCAAGATCACAGAAATAACATAAATGAATAGCTTTTCTTCTAAAATAACTTGACCACTCAAAAGTAAGAGAAATTGCATCACAAATAAATAAAAACTAATGAAAGTTACTAAAAACCTCTATTAAAAATCCACTTAAAGAATACTTCACTTTTTGCAATTATCAATGCTTCAATAGGCTTAGATCCTTCAACAAAAAGGTAGATCTACCACAAAAGCCATCCAAATATTAAGCCTGTAACGAAATCCACACAAACAAATCTTGTGGGAACCTTCTAAGCTTGCTTACTTTGACTTTTGAGTCCTAACTCCCTTGAATTAATTAAGAACACAAGAGAAAAACAAAAACCTAATAATTAGGAAAGAGAGGGAGATGAAGGTGGCATCCCTAGGGTTTAGGTGGCGGCACTTGTGATATTTTCTCTCTCTAGAATTTGGTCTTGTGCTGCAATAATAATAGAAGAGTCAAAGCATTGGCATATTTATAGAGATAGTATTCTAATCTTTAAGAAAATAAAGGTAATTAGAAACCAAGAAGATTTAGGAAGCTTACCTTAAGCTAATCATTCTCCTTTAGGATCCTATTCCATAAGTAAACCAAATAGCATCTTTATGTCTTTTAGGAAACTAATTTCCAGCAAGACTTAGAATATTTAAATTTAAGTTAATTTATCTTATAAATTAACCACATAAGTATCTCATACTCATCTTAGTTACAATTTATCCCGAAGGTTATGTTCTTTATATGTGTAACCCATTAGGTTCCGTTCACATTGGCAATAACTACAAATTAAAACTCATTAATTAATTAATTAAGAGTTAGATAAATTAAATAATTTAAGTTATCATTAATTCATAATTAATTAATTCGTACTTACGATCATGAGTGGTGTCTAGCAATGCATCATGATAACTCAAGTGAATAAGAAAGTAATATGGTAAACTATACATATAATGACAATGTTACTGTATAACTAATATCCTTTCACCACACTATATCTCGATTAGTCTAAAAAGTGTTGTGCACACTTTTAAATGACTAATTAATATTTTGCTATTTCTAAAATATAATTCTTCATGATGTATAACCTTGGAACTACTTTTAAGTTATACCATCACTTCTGTAGAAGGTTTATTGAGTTAATGTTTCTAACAAGTGGCCAAATTGAAATATAATCTCTGTACAAGGAGTGATGAATCCTATATTAATTATTCATTATCCTTTCATACTTCATACTATACCCAACCTCTATCTTATAGGCTATTTTTTTCCGAAGCACCGAGAAATAGAGTCAAAGTATAGCAATCTACACTCAAGATACTATGGTAATATCAAGTCAAAGGATCACTTACACCATTGTCATTCAAAAGTTCAACCGTTGGCACTATAGTAGAAAACTTTTGGTGGATTAATTCGATGAACTTGTTCCTAACAAGCATCCACATATCAAGCTTAGGTGTCACACGCAGCATAATCAATGTGATCAACCACTACTTATTATAAGTAGAGGCAAAGTATATACTAATCTATCCATATTATTATTGTCCAATCTCATTAATACAATGGCTAAGGATATTTAAGAATATAACTTTTTGTATTTAGAGCCTCGTAATTGTAAACCTTACAATCTTGAATACACAGTCAATATTCTAAGGACATTATCAGATAATTAAGTAACATGGAAATACAAGTATAAATGATAAAGAAAAATACACATATATAAAATGTATGTGTATAAAAGTAAAAGTGCACATATATTTTATATATGTGCCACATATATAAAATATAACATAAATAAGTGTAAGTACAAAAAGCCTTAAACCAACTTGGTTTTAGAGCATACATTAACACATTTTTGGCGATCCGCGGGTGGCTAACCCGGGGATCGATGTTGGCCAGAATTTTCTAGGGTTGCAACTTGCATCAATTTCTAGTTGGTTTTTGAAAACTTTTTGGGTGAAGATAGGGTTTTTACAGCTGAAGATTCTATTGAGAACATAATTGAAGACTATTTTGCCAATTTGGAATTTCAAAGCAAATCTCCATCATTTAAATGCATTTAATGTATTTGCAAGTTGGAAAATGACTTGTAGAATCTTGCTCTATAAATAGAAGTTATTTGTATAAGTTTAGAGAGATTAGTTATAGATTAAATAAAGTTAGAATAATTGAAGAGGATTAATAAAATTCTCTAACAATTTCATTAGAATAGTGAACTTATTATACTCAACTTCTTGTACTTTAATCTTTTGGAAAAGAAATAGTAGTTGAAGTCTTGTTCATCATTGGAATAAGCCTTTCTTAACTCTATCTTTTATTTTCATTATTAGAGCATGAATTCTTGTATTGTAATTGAGCAAATTGTTGTTTCATTAGTCATGATTTATTAAAGGCTTCATCTAGAATATAGATGAAGCTAATGAATCCAAAAGCATGACTTAAATAATCTTAACTTGCTAAGCTTGCTTTTTTTTTTTTAATTTACTAGTTCAAGCTTTAACACTTGTTTTTGTATGGCCAACATAAACAAGTCATCTAGTTGTTACTTGACATTGAGAATGTTTAAGTGAATCGTTACAATTAATGTTTTCATAAGCTTTCATCATGCAAATAGTTACAATCTTGTCATTTCATAGTGAGAACTAGTTATGGCTCATATGGAATTGGAGTCTGAACATGGTAAGGATAAAACTTAGCAAGTCATTCATGTATCTCATAGTTCACAAGTGGAATCTATATTCTAGACATCTTGAATATTTGAAGTCTTACAAGTTGTTGTTATCATTTATCTATTCTATTGATATTTCATATTCAATTACCATATCTCATCGTGGTTATTGACTGTTTAGATAATACAGTGAGCCATAAAGCCCTAATAACTGCATTTTACTTGATTTCTATGGGATATGATACCTAATACTCTAGGTACTACAATAGATCCATATAGTTGCGGTACAGTTGAGAGATTACTGTTTTTGTTATTTGATTTGTGTGTGTGTTTTATTTATATTTTTTATGCCTAATTTACACGTCGTCAATGGGTATTGAACTTCTTACTTGAAAACATGAAATCTCCAAAGTTGCAAACATGCATCAATGTTCAAACATTTTCAAAATAAACCTTTTCAAAACAAATCAAAACAACATATTACATTAACTCAAATTCAAGCCAAAAAAAAAGAGAGTCAAACTACCAAATTGCCATCTAAGTTCAAGATTAAACTACATAACTCATTTCTTGAATCTTTATATACAAAGGTTGCAAACATAATTTAAACAATATAACAACTTACTAAACAACTTAAAGCACAAAAACCATGTAACATGACATAAAACAGTAGAACATTGGATTGCCTCCTGATAAGCGCTTAATTTATAGTTTAAAGCTAGACTTTACATCAATCACATTAGGTGATTGGTGAATCCAAACATTGAATTTGAGCTTTAGGTACAAAATTTACCAACATGATAAGGTTTCACCTCTTTGTCCATTTACTTTGAATGGCACTTTGCTTTTGCTAGTAATTTCAACTACACCACATGGAAAGACTTTATTAACAACAAATGGTCCATACCATCTTAATTTAAGCTTATCTTGGAACAATTTGAGACACGAATTTGAATAGTAGTACTTTTTGCCTTTCCTTGAACTGCTTTGGAGTAATGTACTTGTCATGCCACAATTTCACTCCTTTGTAAATCTTGGCATTTTCATAAGTTTCAACTGCAATTCCTCCAATTCACTCAATTCCAATAATCCTTCTCACTTGGAAGGTTAAAATCAATATCAATAGCTTTTATAGCCTAATATGCCTTATGCTCAATCTCAATAGGTAAATGTCATGCTTTTCCATAAAGTAATCAATATGGAGACATTCCCAAAGGGGTCTTAGAAGCTGTTTGATACACTCAAAGTGCATCATCAAGCTTGTTAGACCAATCTTTAGGGGATTTATTCAATCTTTCTCCAAGATTAATTTGATCTCCCGATTAGCCAACTCGGCTTGACAATTGGCCTCTGGATGATAAGGAAGAGATATTTTGTGCCTGCAACCATACTTTGACAAAAGTGAGTCAACGAATTTATTACAAGAATGTGAACCTTCATCACTCACAGTTGCCTTAGGAACCCCAAACCTTGTGAAACTGTTCTCTTAAAGAATTTCAATACAGCTAGTAATTATTAGTTGGTAAAGCAATGGCCTCAACTCATTTAGGAACATAATCAACCACAACTAATATGTATTTATTACTGAAAGAACTAGGAAATGCTCCCATAAAATTTATACTCTAAATTTCAAATAGTTCAAATTCTAAGTGTGTAGTAAGAGGCATTTCTTGTTTTTCTAGAAATATTGCCAGTTCTTTGACATACATCACAACTTTTGACAAAATTTTTAGCATCATTATAAATAGTAGTCTAATAGAAACCACATTTCCATAAATTAGCTATAGTTTTAAATGTAATAAAATCTCCTCCATTTTCTAAACCATTGATAATGATTAAGGATACTCTGTATCTCATCTTTAGGTGTAAAATGTCTAATTATTCCATCAGCACAATGTTTAAGATATAAAGGCTTCTCCCAAATATATCTTTCACTATTATGCAAAAAATTATTCTTTTCTGATAATTCTAATCATTTGGCATGATACCACTTACCAAATAGTGTACTATATTTGCATAGCATGGAGATTTTGAAATTGAGTAGTAGAAGCTCATCTGAAAAATTATCACTAATTGGAGCCTGATTATCTATTGGAATGTATTCCAACCTGAAAAGGTGATTCAGCTCTACTATATTTTTTGACCCTTTCTTGTCTTTTTTAACTGTAAGGTTTTTTAGATTTGACCCTTTCTTGTCTTTACTCTCCAAATCAATCAGATGAGGTTTTGCATCCTTTTTATTTGACAAGTATTTGATAGTTGCATGGTTAGTACTATCCAATGCAAATTTAACGGCTAACAATTCTTTCTCTATAATTTTACAACTTATTTTGGCATCATTCGAAACCCTACTTGCATAATAGATAATATGCAACTTTTTTCTTTTCTTTGACATAAAACTACTCCAACTGCATAATCACTAGCATCACACTTCAATTCAAAAGATAATGACCAATCCGGTCAAGTACTAATAGGTGCAGATATAAATTCTTGCCTTAATCTACTAAAAGCATTCAAGCAACAAAGGACACATCTTTATTCAACAACCAATACTAAGGAATAGGTCATGGTAGAATCAAAGATTGAACCAGTTCAAGAGCGTAGCCAATAAATTTTTTTTGATCTATTCGTTGTAACTGTTGGCTTTGTTTTTGAAGAGCCTAACCTTGTTAAGACTATGAAGTTTGAAATTTGTTTTTTAGTGGCTCAAGGGAAGGAAGAGAAAACTACATCTATTTCATGGCTAACGTTTTAGACCTTGGAGTTTTTTATTCTCCACTATTTTGAAACTCAAGGTGTAGTTTTTTCCAATCGGGAGAAAATGATACAATCAACAAAAGGCTCAAGAAAATAAAAAATAAAGCTTTCCAAAATTGTTTTCAAGCTTTGTATGGTATTAGTAGTCTAAGTATTATTTTGAACTTTGGGTCCTAGGGTACTTTGGTCTTTTTATTTCTCCATTTCTTTCGAGCAATTATTTTTTAGTTTTATTTAGTTATTTAATTATATTAGGTAACCAGTCAGAGTCATAATTGTTATAAGATATTCTATATCTATTTTGTTTCTTATTTAGAATACGAAATGAGAATTCTATTCGTAATAGAACTCTTTCTTTTAGGTATAAGTTTATAAATGCTATTGTTATTAGACACAGATAGAGATATTAAAGAATTAATTTCAGTTTATTAGTTTTCTCTCCTTAGATTTCCATGTAGGATAAGTGGATGCCCCTGATTTAAAGAGAGAAAAATAGAGGGACGAGACTAAGCCAAAGGCCAAATTAGGAATGAAAAAAAACTGTCGTTTTGGAGTGAGAAGTGATCATACCATAGCTTCAACAGAGTTACACCAGTATCTTGTAGAGTTACATATTTTAACTGATCCTATTACGTACACTTCAAATTATTCAAAATGGCAAGGGCCTAACATTGTGAGGCCCCGGATCCATTTCGTTGAAAAGTCAATCACTTAATTCTGGAGTATTCATTTCCAAGCAAGTAGAATCAAAGAAATTTCTTGTTGGGTCAATAGGAGGAAATGAAGATACATTCTGAAAGAAATTTTCAAAAACTATAAATTTGGAGGTAATAATTCAAATACAAATACTTTTAAGACGAATATATTTTGAAAGAAAATTTCACAAACAATAAATTTGGAGGTAATAATTCAACTACAAAGATTTTTAAGATAATTAACAGTTCAACAAGCTCGGCAATTTAACCGTCACGCCTACACAAGAAAAGATCCTAGCGACATAGAAAAAAATATTGTTTTAAATAAAATCATAAACGCTTGGAAGTTTCGCACGGACTTCTCTGCACTCTCCATCATATAATTGGAAAAGAGCATAAAATAAAAAGAGAGATAAAGTAGTACCCCATAAAAAAACAACTTTAGTTACACTGATTTTGTATTAATTAGTGACCTAATTCGCAATTAATACAAATTATTGAAGAAAATTATCACATGAACCACAAAAAAATATCAACAATTGCATGCGTAGCTTCCCTGAAGATGCTATACTGAAGTTTTAATGGTATTACGTGATAAAATGCCTATACTGAAGTTTTAATGGTATTAAATGATAAAGTTAAAAATACCATGTGACTGATACGTTGGTGGTTAATGTCACAAAAGCACAATTTCATTAGCAAGGTATCTATCTTTATATTATTCATACCAAAAATCAAAAAGAAATAAAAAGTTTGTATTTTGTGTACGAAAAATCATTTTTAAAGAAATAGCTTTAAGTAGACAGTCTCTGTTGCAAATTAATATAGACTAGCCAATAATTACCACTCCAAGTCAATTATGACATTTACGAGCCTCGCGCATACTAAGCCAAAATGTTAAAGTCTAGAAAAAGCAAGTTGTTCCATTACAACAAGAATATGCCCAATTCTAAACTCCTTGTTCATCATCCATATGCTCTGTTTGAAAAACTGAAGAGTTATATGGGGATTCTGTATTCTCTTGAGAAGAACTATGATCGTTTCTTTCCATATTGATAGGTGAATCCGGAGGATAAAACAGTGGTTTTGGAGGCAGTGGCAGGCTATGCATATCATCTTCAAGCATTTCCAGAACTTCTCTCATTGAAGGACGGTCCTCTGGTTTCATCTGTATGCACCATAATGCTATCAAAATCAATTTTCTAGCAATACCGTTTTCTTCTTCAGTTACATGATCTCCAATTTCCATATCCTCATCTTGTTCAAATTTATCATATATCCAGGAAGGAAAGTATATTTGACTTGAATGCTCTGCAATGGGCATTTACGTTCTTCCTCCGCCCTGCCATTTCCATTAATAGCATTCCATAGCTATAAACGTCTGCCTTATATGACACTCTTCCAATTCTTTTGTAGAACAATTCCGGAGCCATGTAACCTAATGTTCCTCTGGCAGCAGTGAGAGTTGCAAGGTAGGCATCTTGTACTGGATGCAATTTAGCAAGTCCGAAGTCCTGAAACCTTTGGTACAAAGCATTCATCAAGGAGAATGTTATGTGGTTTGATATCAAAATGCAAAATTTGCATGTTGCACCCTTGATGCAAGTAGTCAATCCCTACTAGCAACCCCTTTTGCAATCTCATATACTTTTTTCGAGTCCAGTGGATCACCATTTGAACATTCAGAGAAAATAAACTTATCTAGAGAACCATTGGGCATGTAATCATAGATAAGAGCACGCTGTGAAGCCGTAACACAGAATCCCACTAATCGGACCACATTAACATGGTGAATTCTTCCGATAGTTGCAACTTCATTGATGAATTCTTGTCCATTTGCTTTTGATTTGTTCAGCATCTTCACAGCTACCAAACTACCACTTCGTAACTTGCCTTTGTAAACCAAACCATAGCCGCCCTCACCTAATTTCTCAATGAAATTATTGGTGATTGCCTTTATTTCTTTGTACGAGTACCTAATAGGCATAAGGTTGTTGCTTGTTTGCAGGAAGTCTTCTATGTTTTCATACTTGGATAAATGCCTTCGACGCCATTTATAAACCAAAAAAGCTAATGAAGCTATGAATACCAATGACGCTTCTTGCTGCAATGACTAGGGCTGAAATCAAAGAATAGAGGCAACAAATTGTTCCAATTGACTTTGGATATACTGAATAAATTGAATTTCAATTAAATTTAAAGCCTTACCCAATATGCTGACAGCAGAAACCACACCAGCTGCTTGCAAATGAAAATTCAAGGATTAGCATGGTAAACAAAAGAGAGAGAATCACACCGAAAAAACACTCGAATAAAATATAAATTCAAGGGTTTAGTTTACTCACATCCAAACTTTGTGCTATTGATAAAGTAATCAACACGATCATACAATGGTACTGCCAGGAGGCCTACGTGTCAAATAACAAAAGCCAACGTCATTCAGTTTCTTAATGATGCCTACTCGAAAGTCAACATTTTGAGTATTCTATCTGTAAATGTGTACATGTTACCAAAAACAGTAGTGATTCTCATTTTCACAAATATTAATTTAAGCTAGTAGAGGCAAACTTTCCAAATTGCATTTTGCCATATCGAATTAGCTATTAAGATGAAATTATTGGAAACTTCTAATCGAAACTACGATAGGTTCTTTGGTTCTCTATCACCATTAGAATCGAATTGGAAATCATATGCAAATATAGCTTCACGGGAGTGGGGAATAAATACAAAATCCAATCCAATTTCAGTTCGACTGAAGAACAGATAACAAACTGATTAAAACCAGTGTACTTACAGAAAAACGTTCTCCTCAGGGACGATCGATCATCAGCCCACGTGATTTCAAAGCCATTTGCCATCAGATTGTGGATGTCTGCAAATGAAATATCCCCTCCTGTTACGTTAGGAAGACACTGCACCTGTGCGGGAACAATTTTGTAGATGGAACAGGACTCTTCAATATCAGATGCTACCAGTTTTTGACCAACCACAACGTAACTGTAATTAGATGGGGCTTTCACCCCAGAAAAATTATTTTCAGTAATGTTACAAGTACTAGTGTCTACATAGAGAGGATATTTTGATTTCACTGGATTTTTACAGCTCACAAAGATCAATCCATCCATGTCTTTATCAATACGCATAGGCTGAAAAATACTGTCAATCTGATTAAACGAGTAAAGCGGAAGAGTGGAACAATTGCTCCTTTGCACCCCGGGATCAATGACACGGATAGTCTGCTTCCCATAATTGATGTTGTCTAGCTCTACATAAAGGTACTGTTTATTTGCGCCATTAGAATCCATGAACTTTACAGCGCCATTATATTTATTACAAGACAGTTCGAAATAATAAGGGGACCTACTGCAGGAATCTGGCTGAGAACCTTTAAATCCAAACGGGCACTTTAAATTGGTCGCACTAGTATTCCCGCAATAGGATGAGCTATGCTCACAGCTGCTTTGCTTTGAAGTCATGTGATGACTACCAGTTGTGTAACACGTCTCATGGACAGAATTATACAAACTTAGCTCGGATAAGAAAAAGTAAATCAAGAAAAAGGACAATAAAATCACCAAAATTTTCACTTGGAACATTTTAATGACCAACTGAATGACTAAATAAGCGACTGGAAACAGCAGAAAGAGAAGAGGAGTAAGGGGTTGCGTACTTGATCGAGAGTTGATACGGATTACCCCAACGGGCGTGTTTTAAGTTCTGGATTTCCTATTTTTGCGGGTTTACTTCATGATCGTGAAAGGACGTGTGGTTGCGGAAGCACCGAGACAGATTTATTGGGCAGACCACTTGGTCTTTTTTTTTTTTTCTAATTTTTTTGACATGTATTAATTGGCCGTCTTCACTATTCGACAGTAACTAAACTAGTTTGCAACTCGTGAAATACACAAATTCATTGTATTTGAAAAATGAGTAATATTAATTTAAATGATCAATGAATAAAAATTTAAATATTTTGTTAAATTTTATCAATTTAAGATTACTATTATGTACTTCTAAATCACCGCCCATAAAAGAATGGAATTTATAAAATATTAAGGATATTTAGTACATTTTTACAATCTAAAATACATGACTAAATTAATTTTGATATTGAATAGTGATTGTGATAATTTTGATAGAAAATAATAAATGATTTCCCTAACAATGGATAAATAGTAAGCTAAATTGAAGATATAATTGAAGAAATATAATCGATAATTAATACTAGCCTAAATTCGTAGTTGCTTACATTTTGTACCTTACTCTCTCCATCGAATTTTATGTCTTATAATTAAAGTTATAAATAGTTTAAGAAAATTTAACTATGACCGTGACACAATATTTCACAAAAAAATGAGTTTCTTCGCATGCGCTTTGATTCAGATTTGATTAAGAATTTATTACTCCAATGTTCCTTTTTGAATACTTGTATAAGGTTGATAAATTTGAGAAATAGTTTTTTATTTATTTAAAATTCTAATTTATGAAAATTATTTTGCGACAAATAAAAATAGAAAGCATGATGCATAGAATGAGATGAAAGAGATATCTAACTAATAGTGATAAATTAATTGAAATTAGGAAAATAATGTGATGATATTGAGTTAGATTGAAAATTGGAAACGGTATTTAAAAGAAATCTTCAATATTCATAAACTAGAACTATCTTGAACATGTATAATTGAAATTAATCGAAGATGATTAACTGAAAAGGGAATTGGTAACAAATTTGTCATAATAAAAGTAAAAGTTAAAGCCCTTGACCTTTGATAGAATTTTTGGAAAGGCTATGCCGTCTTGAATCTTAGATTAATTTGACTGTGAAACTTACTTGTAATTTGCCTTTTTTCATCTATTCATACTTGGCAACTTCCCACTTTTACATATAGTTTCATGTGGGTATAACTTGTTATATGGTTCTCAACAGTATTTACATTTTTCTTATTGGCAACCACTTCTTATTGGCAACCATCGTCAACGAGTCAGCAGCTACAGTCATCTGCTTATAAACGTGTTTCGCTTGGGTTTTAGTAGATAAATTAACTTTTTTGAAGTCAGTGTCGAAATGATCGATATGGCTATCTTTCCCACACTTACCATGTCAAGGGTATTCCATGGCAAGTGCATTATTGTTAGCATCGTCAAATCTCACAAATCTCACACCTAATTCAGATCAAATTGTCTGGTCTTTATCTTCGTCGTATCAGGCCGTTAATAACACAGATTTCGGCAAGTCATTGATTGAATATCCACTTTCTTCTCTAACCACTAGACTTGGTCCATGTTGTGGACTGTCCTTTGCTGGATAATGGGAAAATTCTCCTCGAAATTCAACATTCTTTCATTTCCGAGAAATTGCTCCTCGGAATTCAACATCCTTCCATTTTCTTGAAGTTTGTCATAATTACATTTATCTGTCTTCAGTTTTTAAAAATTACACTTACATTTTTTGTATTTATATTTTTCATAACAAAAATGTCATTCAAAAACATTAACCAAACACCTTAAAATATGCTTAATTACTTTTAAATTAGTTATTTATTTCTTATTAATATATTTGTTTACAAAATTTTAATAGATAAAGTATATTCATTTAGATTAGTCAGATATCTGAGTTTTAAAAAAATAATATTTGGTGGAGATTGAAAAATTGACATAAGAATATAAGTATTTTTGACATTTTTATGACTAATTAATTAATTTTTTAATATTTATTTATATTTTTTAAAAGTAATTAAGCATATTTTAAAGTGTTTGGTTGGTGTTTTTGGATTACATTATCAAAATAGACTTGTTTTGTTATGAAAAATATAAACATAGAGGATATAAGTGTAATTTTTAAAACTTGAAGGGAAGTGAGTGTAATTATAACAAACCTCAGGAGAGATATATGAAATTATCCATTTTCTAAATCCTTCACCATTTCTTTAAAACTCAAGACTTTTACAACATTCCAGCGGGCGTGCTATTACAGTGGTTTTTGTTTACCGACACACTTACACTGATGAAATTGCTAAATGTGCCTTATTGATAAAAATTATAATAGAAATATATATAAAAAAAGCACTTAACTTGAGATATAAGAATAAAGAGAAATCATACTATTGTGATCTGGTACCTTGTGGACCAACTTTTTAAGTACTGAAAATGATCTTAAAAACAAGACTTTAATATTCATTATAACTTAGGGGCTGCTTGGTACATGTGAATTGGAATTGGAAATGAATGATAAATAGATGATTTAAAACTATAAAGTTTTCAAAAATGAATGATTTCGATTCTGATTTTAATATCCAATTAAGCAAAAATATTAGAATAAAAATTTTCATTTCAATTTAAAGTGAATGATTCGATTCTGATTCCGATTCCTTTCCACAAACTAAGTGCACCCTTAGCAAAGATCTTCAACATGTACAACTGAAATTGCACGGAAATGATTAAACACTGACTGAAAAAGAAATTGGAAACAGATATGCAACCAAAGGAAAAAAAAAAAAAAAAAGTCAAAGTAAAAGTTTCTTTTGGTTCTTGTGTGGGGTCAAGGAATAGCACTGTCGGGTGGAATGTCGAGTGTAATGACTTGGGACCGTTCATTGAAAAAAAAAAAAAAAAAAAAAAGAGAGAAGAAGACATTTAAAAGCTTACTTTTCTTCTAATCGGCCTCCAGAGATGGGGGCATGATCAATCAATGTATTGAAAACTACGCTCCTTCCCGTTCTAAACGTAAGCACTGACGTCGTCGGCCTTTATTCTTTACTCGCCCACAGTTTTTCCTGTTTTCCATTTCGTGGCCAAATACATTTTCCCCAGCTAGCCTTAATTGATGGTGACAAAAAAATTATGTCGACTGAAAATAAAACTAGTAATAAATAAATATATAACACAAGTGATGCATCTTAATTAATTGTAATCAATGACTAGTTTGTGCAGAAATCCTAGCTAAAAGTGATTCGATATTTGAAGGTGCAATTGCCACTTATAAGTCAACATATAATAATAATCAGAATCAACTCGAGTTTAGTCGCGCAGACCGAAAAAATTCATAGCCGATTCTGTACGAAAATGGCATCGAATGAGTAATAAGACCTGACCAGGCAAGATAATTGCTCCGCCACTCACTTGTGATTTGTGAAGATAATGTCAATGTCAATGGTAAAATTACATTAACAACCCGAGGTTTAACCTGATTCTAGACGCCTCTCTCGTGGTTTGGGAAGTACCAGAAACCTTTATTGACACGCTTCAAAGGTGGAGTACAATTTTGCTCTGATTCAGTGTTTCCGGAGATACCTTAACAGCAACATCACTTGGTACGCTTTAAAGGAGTTAAATTTTGCTCTGATTCCGCATACCTTAACTGCAACATCACTTGGTACACTTTAAAGGAGTTAAATTTTGCTCTGATTCCGCCCAAAAGTATCTTATTAACTCCTCGGTTACAAATGCCAAAAGTTTCTTGTGGTGTTGATTCCTTTCATTTCTTTATCTATACATATTATAGGATTAATTGCACTAGACCCCCACGAACTTCTGGATGAGCTGCACTTTGCCCCCCTCAACTTCATAAATGAGCACTTTTACCCCATTTCATGTTGGTCGACCAACATATCCTTAGATATTTATATTCTTCATTCCCAACTCAATTTTTTTTCTTTTGTTTTCTTTTTTTAATATATTTCACTTCCTCTACACATTTTTTTTTTCCTTTCACTAATCCTAAAGCATCACAAGACTCTGTTTCTTAAATTTTTTTCTCCTTTTCTACCTCTTTAAAAAATAAATAACTAAAAACCTTTTAACTTATGCTCGGGAAATAAATTTATCTTGATAAATATTAATAAATATTTGATTACGGATTTTACTAATTAAGAGCATAGATAGAAATCAATATTTAAATTTGAATATATCTTTATCTCCTAGATTTTAACAAGGGATAATTTCACATACCTCTCCTAAGGTTTGCCATAATTGTACCTACTTCCCCTCAAGTATTGAAAATTACATTTACACCCCATGTGTTTATATTTTTATAACAAAACAAGCCATTTTGATAATGTAACCCAGAAATACCAACCAAACACCTTAAAATATCCTTAATTGCTTTTAAATTGTTCATCTCTTTCTTATTAATATTTTTATTTATAAAATTTTGATAGATAAAGCAAATTCATTTAGATTATTCAGATAATGAGTTTTGGAGAATAACATTTGTTGGAGATTGAAAATTTGATGTAAGAATATAAGTCTTTTAAACATTTGTATGACTAATTGAATAATTTTTTTAAGATTTATTTTTCTTTTTTAAAAGCAATTAAGGATATTTTAAGGTATCTAGTTAGTATTTTTGGGTTACATTATCAAAATAGGCTTGTTTTGTTTTAAAATATATAAACATAGGGGGTGTAAGTGTAATTTTCAAAATTTGAGGGGAGGTAGATACAATTATGGTAAACCACAGGGGAGGTATGTGAAATTATCCCTTTTAATAATTCTTGAGAAATTTTTGTTTCTTTTAACATTTTGGGGTATCAACTCTATCAGAATAATTAACTCAAGCCTAGAAGATTCTGTTTAATTTTAATAATTTTCCATTTTATAGTGGAGTAGTTTATTTGGTAACTACATATAACGGGTATTTCTTGTTTTCCGAGTTTAGTTAGTTATAAATGGATTAGTTCCGAGAAAGTCTAGAGAGACTTCATAGAGTCCATAAAATTTATTGAGAGTCCATAGAGACTACTCTCGTGTTTTTCAATAATATTGTGAGATTATTTCACTCTTCTTCTTCCCATATATTTTGTTGTGATTAATTTCTCTCGATTCTGTAGTATTCTGAGTTGATATTTGAACTCCTAAACTTTGCAGGTTCTGCAATTGGTATTAGAGCCAGATTATGACATTAGTCCTGAAGTTTCTCATTGGAGATAATTGTCCAGGCTAAGAGGTTAGTCCTAAATTTTTTTTTTTTAATGGCACAAGGTTTGCCTTGGAACATTAAGTTTCTCAGAGTTAGATCACAAAGTCGATCCTAGAATATTCCACTAGCGAAGACGATTGATTGTGAGTGTTAAGATAGAGACCAGTGAAGGATCTTATTAGAAATTATTGATTGCTACAGAGTTATTAGCCAGGAAGGTGAGATAAATTGCAAAGTAAGGGAACAAGATTTATTTATTGGAGTAAACATTTTTTTTCTTACGATGGATAGATATTTAGTCAATGGTGATAAATTTTGAATCTGGCACACTTATTCCAATTTTTAAGAGAAAACAAAATGCAAAAAGATAATGAAAAATATTTTAAACAAAGCATTTAGGTGATAATATTTGTGAAAAATCAATCAATCATTTATTAGAAAAAACTCAAGAAAAAAAGAAAAGAGTTTTTTTTCAATATTATGTTCAAATCAATGAGGAATCTATAGAAAATTATTTCTTTATTCTCAAGTACCTCACAAAATTTAAAGAGATGTGTATTTTAATATAAATCAACTTCTGCAAACTAATGAAAAATCTAAACTTGTTTTTGAAAATATCATTGATGAATTTTTAGTATTTTCAAGGGTTTGTGATAAGTGTAAAATTTACCTGTTTTACTATATACTTTTAGTGTATTTTTAGTAAATTAGAATGAATTTGGTTCCAGATGTATCATTTTCTAGAAATTTTCAAAAATAAAATTTAGAGATTGGTGGCATTTTCAAAAAATTTTAAACACTGATGTGTCTTTTTTGTTAATTATATTAAGTGCGAGTAAAAGTTTTCTGTTACTTATGAAATTGTGGGAGAATTTCCCCCCAAAATGTAGAGATTGGTGGCATTTTCAAAATTTTTAAAATGCTGATGTGCCTGTTTTGTTAATTGTATTAAGTGTAGATAAAGTTTTCCATTACATATGAAATTGGTGGAAGAATTTCTGATTGTGAGGTTTAGGTAGTATCAAAATTAGGCAAAATTCACACAAACAAATAATAATATTTATAAGCTAATAACCTTTTATGCAAGTGCATGGGTTAATTGTAGTAGGGGAAGTGTTTGGGTCAATCCCGCGAGGAAACTTGAATTGGCAAGTACCAAAGTTAATCACTTTCTTTATTCTCTAGACAATTCATCAAATGGTAGAAAAAATGGAAAACTCAATAACTTGTAATACAACAAGTGGAGAAAATCACAATTACAAGTTAATTTAGGGGTTAGAATCCACTAATGGTCACAAAATATGCAAAAATAAGATTATGCTTGCTTATAACATCTGGTCTTACTTAGGAATCCATAGCAACCAAGACTTGCTCTTGCAATGAATTAGGTTACCACTTCAAAATCTCATTCTCATGATGATTCAAATGAAACTAGCAACAAGTATTTCATATTCTCATAGTGAAACAACTTATGTGTTAGTTCATTCTTAAGCTACAAGCAAGAAGAAGATATGTCAAGTTTAATCCTATTCAAAGCATATCATTAGCTTCATCTTAACCCTTAGCTTGTAATTAGTTCATATTAAGGATTAAAACAAGTAAGAACAAGAACATAATGTATAAACTCATAACAAAGATTGAAAGTAAGATATAGAACTCGAAATTCTCATTTCATAAGCTCAAGTCTTCACTTCCTCTATTGAAGATGAATTGATACAAGTGAAATTCCACCAAAAGTTTCTCTACAAATATTATTTTTCTTAAAAACTACGAAGAGAAAAACTAAACTACAACTACTTTAGGAGTGCTCCTCCTACCAACTTTGGTTTTCATTACACCAAGCATATATAAATGAACTACAAAGACATGTATTTATATGAATAAAACCTAGCTCAAGTCATTGTCTAAGTTGAAGAAGATATGATGAAATTTGATTCCAAATCTTGACAAATCTTGCCTTGGACTTTCCAATATTCTTCTAGGTCAATGCAGAATTAGTTAGACATTGAATTTAACTATAAAAGTTGTCTGAAGAAGCTACAGAAATCTACAAGTTGGCTCGATTCGCCGGTCGAATCTGCAGATGAGCAACTTGCGGATGTGACCCGCGGATCACTCTTTGCTTCCAATTTTTCCCTTTTCAATTTTTGGTTATTCCTTCCATTCCCGTGAGATATTTTTTCACTATTTAAACCATAATTTTCTTTGGTAGAATTGATGAAGAAAAATTATTCCAGAAATTCTCAAGTTTGGTTGATAAAATTATACAACTTAAATAACTTTTGATTTTGATAGTTCATATGCTTCAATTGATCCAAAATGTAATTAATCATAATTTTCTTGAAAAATCAAATAAACTTGGGCATTAATTTGCTCAAAATAATAATTCTGACTTAAAAACCATAATTTCCGATCTAAAAATCTTAATTTTGGAACAATCCTTGTTTTGAAGGAAAATAATGAAATTGAGTCATTTTAATATAAAAAATACTAAAAACTCACTCATAACATGTAACATCCCGCGTCTGGACTGGCCCAATAACTTTTGAGCTTTAAACCACGGGCTCAAAATGCTTAAGCCAAGTTATTTAGTAGCCCAAACGTAGGATATTATATACCATTCATTTTCTCTTCCTTTAACCGATGTGGGACATCACATTCACCCCTCCTTTAGGCCTTTGCGTCCTCGCAAAGCCCAATTCATATCCGGACTGTCCACTCGATTGTGTTGGATTCTAGAGGTGGCTCGTACGAGCTCTAGAGGTGGCTCCCGCCCTTAGGTCGACGTAGCACTTAGCCCCGCACAGCACTTAGTTCCTCCACTTCCTTGCGTAGTCCGGCGCAAATACCATAGGCCCAGTCTCACCCCGTGCAGAAACCACACGAGGTTCGCTCTGATACCATTTGTAACATCCCGCGTCTGGACTGGCCCAATAACTTTTGAGCTTTAAACCACGGGCTCAAAATGCTTAAGCCAAGTTATTTAGTAGCCCAAACGTAGGATATTATATACCATTCATTTTCTCTTCCTTTAACCGATGTGGGACATCACATAACACACTAAAATCATATATAAAATACTATAATAAAATAAGTAAAATTGTCACTCATCAAACTCCCCCACACTTGAATCATTGTTTGTCTTTAAGCAATCAGAAAATCAAGAGATCAAAACATGATTCAAGGCTCGAAATAACAAATGCCTCAATGTTGAATGCAACCACAAGATAATTTAAATAGGCATTGTGCAATTCCTTGTAATGTTTCTAATACTAATCATATCAAGTAAAAGGGAAATAATTATTTCAAGATTAAAGCTTATTCAACAAATTTTCTATGCCTTGCAATATTTTACAAGAAAATGAATCATATGGTCAGTCAAACGACATCACATGTCTATGACCATTTCATTTTTCACTTGAGGGAATATAAATTAGCAACTAATTACTCAAGTTGAGAATGTCTTTTGACATGAAAACAAACATTGGCCGATGAAGGTTCCTGGTTACTCAACACCTCAATATCAAGCAAGTAGCAAAAACCACATTTGAGAAGTAAAATTGCCTTTTTATGCAAAGATCAACATTGACCGATGAAGATCCCTAGTTATTCAACAATTTACTCACTCAAATTGCTATGCATTGCTCATAATTCATGCACCATTTTACGCGAAAGTCGATATTTTTGGATGAAGACTCCCGGTTAACCATTGGAGTAGAAAAAACTACTTCATTCTTTTTTCATTTTTGTAGCATAAGTATCCCTCATTTCAAGTATTGAACCATAGATTACATGCTTGAACTATTTGACCATAATCATCCTTTAACATGTAAAATCAAGTAAAGAAAATAAATTTAAAATCAAACATGCCAAATCAGGACATAATTATAACCAATTTACAAGATATACTTTCTGAAAAACAAAACTCCTAATCACATAATAACTGTTTCTTCATATTTTTATAGAAATCATTCAATCAAAATTGTATAAATTATTTCAAAAAGTAAGAGAATTTAACAATTTTATAGCATAAAAGCATGATATAGAGGCAAATTTTAAAAAATTTTGACCATATTTTACTAAACGATATCTTGACACAATTACTCCAAACCACACCAAACACACTCCTATACCTTCCCCCCACACTTTAAATGAAACATTGTCCTCAATGTGAAGAAGGAAAAATAAGAAAGAAAAATTGAGGAGGAAAACTTCCCTTGTGTAGTTTATGAATTCGAAAGTTGATATTGTTGTTATACCTTAATGTCCATTGGCCTTTGTGAAGTTTCTTTTTGCAATGGTTCACCATGTCTTCACTTTGATCTTTCTTGCTCACCATCCTTGTTTCTCAAACAAACTCAAAAGCTATGTTAAATCATGAATAAGTAACTATTGAAACACAAAATGAACATAGCATACTTGAAGGCCTTAAATTTCCCCCACACTTAGTTGTTGCAATGTTGCTCCAAGGGGTGAGATTTTATGCATGTGTCATGTGAGCAAATGTAATGTGTTATGATGAAGTTGTGTGCAATTGAAACTTCGACGACAATGCCTCACGCCAAAATTTCATGCTTTTGATGAAAAAGTTAAAGTTTGAATAAATGAAATAAAACATGAAATGCAATCCCTTAAAAGGTGTTGAAGTGTTCATTTTATGCCTACAAAGTTTCCTAACAAACTTGCAAAGAAAGCCCTTCAACCCTTAAACAAAATTAACCAAAATTAGCCAAAGAAGCCTCAAAATTAGCAGGATCCACGGGTCAGATCCGGGGGTCAAGGTGACCTGTGGATGACCCCACGGATACCTCCCAGAATTTGCTACAAATGTGCATAAATTCAGGTGACAGGGCTGATTTTTTCTCAACTTTGAGTGATGATTTCGACCTTTTAGACCTTAAGTTTTGGGCAAAAATCTTTACAATCATGTAACCATATTAACAAAATTTGGATTCATTCATTAAACTCATCCAAATCATCAACAAATAAGAAATAAGAATCGATCAAATTTGGCCTCTCAAAAATTCTGTACTGTCGAATTTCAAGATGACTTGAAATTCAACTTCTTCAATTTTCATGTTTTTGATCAGTCCAATACTTCAAACATGTTTCTAATGTCAAAAAAAAAAAGTTGTAACATGATTTTCAAGCATCCAAAACATCAATTTTGCAAATTTCAGACCAAAATCACCAAAGAATCTCATATAATGACTAGTAACCAAATGAATAGTTACTTTTTCACTCAATGCCTCAATTTGATTTTTTGAGCTATTTTAACCTCAAAACCACTTTGAACATGTTTTAGATGATAAAAAAAAGTTGCTTACAACCAATTTATGCATCAAAAGTACATGGATTACCAAATGAGACTCAATGTGCTCAATGAAACATAACTCATGAATAGTAAACTAATGGAATAGTAACTTTGAGATTTATCCTTCAATTGGTTTCCTTGTTCATTTAAACTTCCAAACCACTTTACACACATTTCAAATGATGAAACTAAGATGTTTAAACCAAATATACCTTTAAAACACAAGAGATATGAAAATTTGGCATTAAACATCCAAGTTTAAACATGAAACCTCAAGGATTGCATAAAATGCTTCAAGTTCAAATTTAGACCAAACCAATCAAACATACTAACTCCAAAAACATACATAAAATATAAAACACACAAAAGAAATTAAAAATATCAAAAACATTGGGTTGCCTCCCAACAAGCACTTCATTTAAAGTCTACAGCTAGACTTTTCTCCAACTTTCTCACGTAATTGGAGTGTCCTACAAAGGATGTAATACACCTTTAGTGCTTAATTGATTAAGCAAATGGAGATGCATCCTTTGAGCAAGAATTTGTGCTCCCTTGTTCATAATCCATTGAACCACCATAGCTATAAGAGAAACACACTTAACAAAGAAGTCATAGCCAAATTTGGCCAGACTTGTTTCTTGTGTTAGCCATTCATAAGTACCAATGAAGTCAATGTGAGAATTGAAAGAAAGTTGTTCTTCATTCGAAGTCACATCACATGGCATTTCATCATACTTAACCTCAAATTCATGAATATGTTTGTTTTCATTCATAAAATCATCATATTCATCAAAAGTAGGAGAAACTTCATATTGATCATTATTCTCATTTTCCATGTTTTCACCTACTTTTTCACCAACATATTCATTTTCATCATGCATAGAATCATAAGTAGGGGGAATAGACATTTTAGCATTATCATCAACCTCCTTTTCTTCAACTACCTTATCACATTGAACATTCAATTTACACATTTGTTCCTCATTATGATCAAAAGTAGAAGATTCAAGCCATTGGTCAACATGCTCAAAACAATCAATATTATATCCCACATCATAATCATCATCATCATAAAGAACTATTTGGGATATGTTCTTGTGAGTTTGTGCTTCTTGTGTTTCATGAAGCCTTTCACACTGGAATATCAAATGATTTCCACCACATAAAGCACAACATACATCATTATAATTCACATTATGATTGTTACACATGCTTTGGCATTCCTCATTTATGAAACTAAGGTCATTTTCACATCCATGTTCATGATACATATTCTCATAATCATGTTCATTTCCCATTGTAGCATTGAAATACTCAAGAAATTGGTCCATATTGTTTCTTTCATTTTGTTCCATTTTCTTTTTGTATTCCATTTGCTCTTTAAGAAGTTCTTTCAATGCGTCTTTTAATTGCCTTCTATTTTCTTCAAAGATAGGCAAATTATACAATGCACCATATTCAAGGGAAATTTCACTATCATTTTCCTCTAAATGTTATCATGTTCTTCATTCTTTAGTTCAACCTCATGACCTTTTTCTATGCATTGAAAGTCATTCCTACATGATGATTGTTGTTCATTCTCATGTTTATGCTTAATTTCTTCATTACTGATAAGTGATAAATTTACCAATTTTTGTATAATATTTTATATATGTTTTTAGTATGTTTTAAATATTTTTTTAGTATTTTTTATATTAAAAAGGCTCAATATCATAATTTTTTATCAAATAAAGGATTGCACTTAAATTAAGATTTTGAGACCAAAAATTAGGTTTTTGAGGCAGAATTATTATTTTGAGCAAATTAATGCCCAAGTTTATTTGATTTTGTAGGAAAATGATGATTAAACACAATTTGGATCAATAGAAGCTCAAAGAATATCAAATTCAAAGTTGATTCAAGTTGTACCAATTTTATCATTTAAGTTTGGAATTTCCGACAATTATTTTCTTTATCAAATTCTACCAAGTCAAATATGGTTTATTTGTGGAAAAATGCCTCAAGGGCATTATGGGAATAATAAAAAATTAAAAAGGGCAAAATTGGAATTAAGGAGCGATCCGCCAGTTAGATTCGTGAGTTGCCATCCGCAGATCCCACTCGCGAATTAGCACCAACTTGCAGATTTTGGCTTCTTCTAATTTATAGCTTGTTCACACTTCTTTTCCAGATAAATCCAATGTACAGCTACATTCTCTCTGCCTAGAAGATCACACAAAGCTCAAGGAAGACTTTTGAGGCAAAAGGAATCAAATTTCATCATTAAATCTTCAACTTGGAAAGGGACTTGAGCTAGGGTTATTTCTATAAATAGATGCCTTTGTAGTTCATAGAAAATATGCTTGGTTTAAGCTTAGTTTATGCTTGAACTATAGCTTGGTAGGAGGAGCAATCCTTGTAAATACTTAGAGTAGTATTCTTTTTAGTTTTGTAGGAATTATTAATTCTTGTAACAAAACCTTGGAAGAACTTGTACTCAACATGTTTGATGGTATGAAGGAAGAAGCATTGGAGCTATGTTCAACCATATATTGAGCATTTCTTACCTTACTCTTTCTAGTTTCACTCTTGCATGTTGTTAACTTTCATTTATGTGCTTAAGTTTATCTTAAATATATTGAACTAAATTGATTTCTACTAGGTTTAGAATGAAGATCTAATATGTTTGAATTAATTTATGGCTAATTTATTCTTGTTTATTCATTTGCTTGGTTTAACACTTGTTGTTGATTAGCTACCAACTACAAGTCATCATAGTTGTTATTTGACAAAGAGATTTGCACTTAACAATGGAAAGAGTAAATGGAACTTATGTTGAATCTCACAAAAGTAGTGATTCACATAAGTGGATTAAAGCCGCAATTCATGATTTTAATTAACTAATGTATGCAAGTCTTTACCACGAGAGTAGGAAAGCTCATGTATTGGTAGTCTTACATTCGTAGAGAGATCTAGTTTGGGGCAAAAATGGAATTGAATCCTAAACTTGAATAAAGTCACCATGGCCATAAGCTTAACTTGCATATTTAGTAGATTCTTAAGTCTAGTCAACTTTGTTTAACTAGTTTCTTCATTTTTTGTTACTTGAATTTTATTTTCCTACCATTTCATCATCTCCTAAATTTAATTGTTTAGATAATAAGGCGTGTTAGTAGCTTTGGTAGTTGCTAGTTCATGTTTCCTCGTGGGATCGACCCTAATACTCGTGCACTTGCGAAACGAGTATTAGGTTATAAATTTTATTACTTGTTTGTGTTGATTTGTGCATGATTGTGATATAACCTAAACTCCACAATCAAGTTTTTGGCGTCGTTGCCGGGGAAACAAAGAAACTTTGACAATATCAAGGTGAATACAAGCTTTATTAGTCTAGACATTTTAAGTTTTTCCTATTTTAATATCTTGTGCTTTGTGTTTTGAAGGTACCTTATGAATCAAAGGTGAAATCAAGCAAGAGTTGGTTCAAGCATTTCATCAAACACATGGAAGGCAATTCTTGTTGGAGCAATTATTAGTCTTATAATGAATACAAATATAGTATTCATGGAGCTATGTCTTTTAATGATGAGGTATAAATGTTAAAATCACAAATGGAATACTTTAGAAGGCATGCTAATGAATAGATTTGCTTATGATTCTAGTGTAAATAATCCTTGTTGTACTATTTGTGGAGGTAAACATGCATATTTTGAATGTGGATATAATGCTTATGTACAATTTGGAAATGTTTGCACTTATTCACCTCCATATGAAAATTATGCTCAAAATGAACATTTGGGGTAGATGGATCAAATGAATCAACCAAATAAACCTACTTATGTTGAACAAAATTCATCCTTGAACATGAAGCCTAAAGCCAATATGAATGAAATAGATAACATGAGTAGGAGATTGGAAGGCCATTTTGCCAAAATTAAGCAAGTATGGAACTCTAGGAATGAGGAACCGATAAAACAAGAAAATAAAACAAACCTAGAGTCACCATGCATTGAAACTAAACAACTCCATGTTCAAGATCAAGTAATTGAAAGTAGGAATGTGGAAATCAATGATACTTTGCTTAATAATCATACTTTTGATGAAAATGAAGTTAAAGTTCAAAGAGGTGTATATGCTAAAAATGTAAATAACTTGGAACAATGTGGTGTGAATGATTCTTATGATTATGCTTATGTGTTCCATGTATGGTGGTAAACATGAGGAGTATAATTGTGGGTTAAAGAAACCACAATTAGAAACTTATGCTAATCCACTAGACACCTATATGCATGAGAAAAATGATCTTGAGCATGAAAGTGAAGTTCATGAACATGCATGTGTAGAAAAGATGGTTGAAAGTAGGAAAACGAACCAAAATGTTCAATATTTAGAATCCCCCACTTGTGAAATCATGCATGAGTTTCATGAAAATGAATGTGAAGAAATGCTTGATTATTCTACTTTTGAACATTTGCAAGAGCATGTGAAGAGGAGAATGTTAATATGTATGAAAAAGTAGTTGAAAATGTGCATATCGATGATAAATTAGTTGTTTCATCTACTTTTGAACACATGAATGAACTTGTCCGTGATGAAAACAGTGACAACTCAAAGGTAGGAATGAATGAGCATATTGAGAATAATGTCCCTCATTTCACTTGGGACTTTGATTTTACTAGTATTGAAAGGATACTGACAAAAGAGAAAGGCATAGCCAATTTTGGCTATGAAGTTCTTTTTAAGTGCTTCCATATAATAGGTACAATTGCAAAATGGATTATGGACTTGGGAGCACTCATTTTGAGGCAAAGGATGCACCTTTACCTACTCAATCAATTAAGCACAAAAAGGTGTACTACATCCTTTGTGGGACACTCCAATCACGTGATGTGGTTGAGAAATAATCTAGCTCTACACTATAAATGAAGCGCTTGTTAGAAGGCAACCGGATGTTATTAATATTTTTGTGAAATTTTAGTTTGTTTTGATATGTATTATGTAAGTTGAAAGTGTATTTATATTATTTGTTTTTTGGGTAATGGAAGTTGGAACATGAAGATCAAATTTGATGAAAGATATTACAATCATGGGTTTAATGCTAAAACCTCTGCTTCTTTGACATTTCATACTTATGAAAATGTTTAACATCTTTATTATGTGTTATGTGAGGTGTTTTAGAAGTTGGAAGTGATAGAAGTTACTATTTATGGTGATGAACGTTTTGAGCAAAAAGGTCATTTGGTGATTCAATGAGATTATATGTTGTTTGGCCTTGTTTTTATGCTTAATATGCTCAAAGAAACATGTGTGCATTATTGGTTTGGAATGTGCATTCAAATTTTGCAATTTATGCAACTTGATAATCCATGCTCTATTTATACTTGATGTTCTGATTTTGATGCAAGATTTGATAAATTTATATTTGCACATGTGAATTTTCATGATTCAAACTTGTTCATAGTGCTAAAGTGTTCAAAAACATGTTAAATTTAAAGTTGAAAGTGCAGCAGAAAAAGAAAAGAACCAATGGAACAGTAGCACAAATGAAATCAGTTCATTGCCTGTTGCAGGATGAGATCCACAGGACGGATTCACGGATGTCATCCGCGTATCGCATCCACGTATTAACTTCTGGAAGCTCTACATGATCTGTTGCACAGCGATCCGCGGGCGGGCCTGATGAACCGCTGATACACACCCGCGGGTCCTCCTCTAGTTGTTGAATAACCTGTTGAGGTTTATTCAAATCAGAATGATTTTCCTTTGGGAGATCCATCTCCACAATTTGGATTTGATCAAACGAATCATTAACTTGATGCACAATAATTAAATGATTATTTTCTTTATTCTGTGAGTTTCCAACTGCGATATCTGCACCATTCACAACCTGCTACTCTTTCACCCATTCTGAATCATCAACATCAGGAATTCGAACTTGTCATTCTTTTCCATCATCAACCCTATCAATTTCCTGGTTTGAATAAGCCGTATCATCATTCACCCCAGCACCTGTCTGTTTTCATTGCTCTTTGAAAACTACCGCCCATTGCTGATGCTTCCTAGTACTTGGAGCAATCTATTCCAACTGTGGGATAATACCTACAGGCATTTTCCCTTGGAAATTTTTATTACCTCCTTTATGAAAGGACTCCCTAGCGTGACCTAGGTGCCAACATTGTGAGCAGTATGAAGGCAGATTCTCCGGCTCAATAGACTGCCAGAAACCCTCCATGGATTCTTTCATCCCTATCCAAATATTCCCAGGCAACTATCTCATCAAATCAACTTCCATACACATTCTAGCCACACTTGGCCGAATCAGATTAAGGGTAGGAGAATCAATTAGCAACGGCCTTCCAACAAAAGTAACTATGGAAAAGAGAGAGTGTTTGTCATAGAAGTGAATTGGCAAGCCACAAAGTGAGAATAAAAAATTCAACCATGGCTCCACAAGTTTGGGAATGACTTGTAGCAATCTATCTGCTCCATTTACCTCTTCCTCTGTTAACGAAAGCTTGAAAAAGGATTTAGCCACACTACCAATATGTTCTTTATCCTCAATCTTTAATTCTAGTAATACGCAGTTTGCCTTTCTAGAATAGAAGCATGAAAAAATTTTGTACTACCTTCACCCTCGTTCAACTACTTTATTTTTGCCTTTTATAGCCAATATTCTTCCTCATGCTTTAAACACTATAACAATTGGGCTTGAGCCTGATTCAAATCAGTCCTAGCCTCCTCTATCTGCATGGCTTCATAAGTAAGTTCTTTCTGCTACACCTATTCTTTCTAGAATTTAACATTATGAAATATGTCCCCAAAATGTTGCTTATTCCAACTTCTCAAACAAACTTTCAACCTCTTCAATTTATAGGCAAAAGCATATATTCCATATCCATCAATAGACATGCACCAATTATTCTTTACTACAAAAAAGAACCATGTGACAACCACACACACACATATGTGTGTATGCATGTATGCATGTATGTATATATGTATGCATGCAAACATATATATACATATACATATATACATATATATACACATCTGTGTGTGTGTGTGCATATGTACATATGTGTATATATGTATACATATATGTGTACATACACACACATATGCATATATGTACATACATGCATACATGTATACATATATATATAGATATATATGTACACATGTATGTATACGTGTATGTATACACGTATATATACATGTATACATTTACGCATACATACGTATATATATACGTATATGTATACATATACATATGTACATATGTATATATATACGTATACATATATATATTTCTATACAGAGAAAATTGCATTTTTGGTACCAAATGTTTGGGGCATTGGCAATTTTAGTTTCTAAAGTTTGGACAAATGCAAATCTAGTACCAAAAGTTTCAAATTTTTAGCATATTTAGTCCTATTGACCAGTTTTACAAAAATCTTATCAGAATCTAGTCACGTGATACTTACGTGCTGGTTAAAAAATTTTCAAAAAGAATTAGATTAAAGAAAAAATTTTAATTACTATAATTTGTAATTAAGGACACTAATTTGAGTTCATAAATAATAAATAAGGGGATAAAACTGAAAAAATCTACCTAGATAGTGCATTTGCATGTGTGCCTTTAATTACAAATTATGGCAATAATTTTTTTTTCTTTTTTTAATTATTTTTAAAAAATTTTGTAACCATCACGTGAGTTTCACGTGATTAGATTCTGATAAGAGTTTGAGAAAACTGGTTAATAGGACTAAATGTGCTAAAAAATTGAAACATTTGGTACTAGATTTGCTTTTGCCCAAACTTTAGGGACTAAAAATGCCAATGCCTCAAACATTGAGGACCAAAATTGTAATTTTCTCTTTCTATATATATGTATGTATGTATGTAGATTTCTGTATCTATCTATATATACATATATGTGTGTGTATGTGTATATGTAGATATATAAATACATAAATACATGCATACATATATATATGTGTAGATACATACATACATGCATACATGCATACATACATATATGTATGTATGCATGTATGCATGTATGTATGTATCTACATATATATATATTGGCGAAACCCCGTTCACAGAGGAGGGATGCTACCCCTAGATTTTATTAATACGAGTAAAATTATGATATGAGGGGAACATAAACCTAACCTCTCAAAACACAATGCATTTGTCTAAAAAATAAATAAGGAATACTATTCCCTTTATACATAAGATCACATTATTCTACAAAAAGAATGAATTTGAAACATATCTACTCTAAACATACCACGTGCTTGAGCTGGAAGATCAGCAACCTGAGAATAAATTTTATGACTTGAATAAGAAAGGCTAGAGTTTGCCAAAGCATCTGCTACCTAATTTGCTTCCTGAAAGCAATGACGCAACTAAATAAATCGATGATCCACTTGCCATATATGTTGTACCTCTCCATAAATAGACCAGGGGCAATTGAACCTCCTACTAAGGACCTGAATCAAAACCTAAGAATCACTTTCAATTTCAAAAGGCCCATAACCATATTGCAGACAACATTTAACACCAAATAATAGCGCACGAGCCTCTGATCGGATGCTAGTTGCCTCACCAAAATTAACCGAAAAAGCCAGAATGAACCTTCTTGAACTATCCCTCAAAATCCCTCCTCCACCTGCCTTTCCCGGGTTTCCTTTAGAGCAGCCATCAATATTGAGCTTTAGAACTCCCTCTCTTGGCATCATCCAAATAATCTGCTGGCACCTAATACTCAACCTGCCTTTAGAAATCTCATCATAGAACGAAATCCAAGTGGAACTTGAAACACTACAACTGGGAAATTGCAAGTTAAACAACTCCTTAAGCTCTTGAAAAATCTCAATGCAAATCATACCAGGCATAGGAGGGATACCATTGTAAACTGCATTGTTTCTTTCTTTCCACAACTTCCAACATATCAGCAATGGTAACAAGCAAAAGATAAACTCCAAAAACTTGTTTTCAGCTTTTATAAACCACCAAGTTGCTATAAAACACTTAATTGATGAACCCCTATACAGAGGCCCAGTGGCATTGCCAAAATAATTCATACCCATTTTGCAATTTCCCCTTCACAAAAAATATGATCAGAAGTTTCAACCTCTGAGAGAGTACAACAAAAGCACTTGGAAACCATGTGAAACCCCAACTTACACAAAATCGAATGATATATATATGTATGTATGTATGTATGTATCTATTTAAATTTCATTTTTTTAATTCATGTAATAATTGAGGTAAGGTTTATGCCCTTCTTATTTTCTTTGTTATTAATAAAATTATGGAATGGCACCCACTCCCGTGAATGGGGTTAGCCAATTAATATGTGTATATATATCTATATATGTATATTAATAAGTGATAATTTTACCTATTTTAGCATAGTATTATATATATATTTAGTTTGTTTTTAGTACATTTTAAATATTTTAATATAAAAATAGCTCAATTTCATAATTGTTCTTCCATTTGAAGAATTTCTCAAAAATTAGAGTTTTTACCGGATTTTTATGATTTTGAAGCAAAATTTATATTTTGAGCAATTTAATGCACAATCTTTGTACAATCTTTTAGGTTTTATACGTTCAATCATAATTTGGATCAACAAGAGTAAAGGTCATCCCATTCTTAGTGGATTCAAGGATGATTGGATTTGGAATTTCAATAGAACAACTTTTACATTCAAACTTGAAGGATTGTTTTGCTCAACTTTTGAAAAATTCTCATCAATAAATTTACCATGGAATTAAAGGATCAACATCACAAAAAGGTCTCAAGGGCATAAGAGGCATAACAAGCAAAAGAGAAGTGCAAAGAAGCAATGGAAGTGAAGAATTGGAGAAAACTAGGCGTCGGTAACAACGACACATTTCTGTATTTTGGCAATAACTTGAGCTAAAAATATTGGATTGAGATGATTCTTATGGCATTTTAAAGCTACGAGGATACTCTACAAATCTTATGAAGACATAAAAATCCAATTCGCACATCTTCATAGCAAAAAATCCAAATTACTGAAAAACAAAGCTCTCCCAACCACGTCTCAGTATTTTGCCCATATCTTTGCATCAAAAACTTGAAATGACCTGATTATTGTGGTGTTAGAAAGCTAATTCAAAGCGAAACAACTTTCATGTTTTGAGAAAAAAACTAATTTGGCCTTCTTCTGGGAGCAATATGCGGATCACGATACGCAGACCAACTGTCCGTGTATCTACTCGCGTATCATGCATGTCGGTTTGAAAGTGATGATTCCAACTTGCAACTTATCTTTCAGCCCCTTTTGATGACTTTTTAAAGATTCCTTACACCTGCACTATCCAAGAAAACATTGCAAAATTCAATGAAAATTTTTTTGTGATTTCAAGACAACTTTTCTTGCCAATTGCTATGCAAGTTGTCTAAATGATTAGGGTGAATTTGTCTATAAATAGGGAGCTCGTGCAAGACATTTAAAAAGAAGTATTGGAGGGAGAAGCACTCCCAAGTAGCATATAGTAGTAGTTTTCTTTGCAGTTTAGAAGAATTTTCATTACTTGTAAGAAAACTCTTGGAGGATTCATGTGTATCAATTCATATCAATGAGAATGAAGCTTTGGAGCCATGTTCTACTAACAAATGAGCATTTTTTACCTTAGCTCTTTAATTTCTTACTTGTTCATAAGTTGTTTCTATTATATGTTATTCATACAAGCTATATTTAACTAAATACATGTCTTAGGATTAGATGAAGCTAATTATATGATTTGAATGTTATTATACTTGCTATAACTTGTATTTGCTTGTTCATCTATCAAGGTTTAACATTTGTAGTAGCTTGATCAACTATTGCAAATCATTTATATGTTATTTGACATTAAAAAATGCTTATAGCATTGGAAAGTGGTAGATGAATCCTATGTTATACACACATGCAAATAGTGGTATAGGTAGGTGGATTGAGGTTGTTTAATACCACAATTCATGCATTTCACAAGAGTTCACCATGAAAACAGTTGAATTCTAGTCAATTCATTTTAAAAACAAGTCTTGATTTCATATGGAGTTGCAATCCTAAGTAAGACAAGATTAACATAATAAGGTGTTAATTCATTTAGTCAGATTAGTGACAATTAGTGGATTCTAAAACGTATTACTTGTGCTTGTGAATTTCTTCCATTTGTTTTACTTCAAGTATATGAATTTTCTTAACCTTGCACACCACATGTTTGATCATTTGTCTAGATAATAGATCAAGTTAGTTGCTTTGGTCCTTACTAAGTGATGCGTGTCTGATCAAGAACCCAATGTTAACCCTAACGCGAACCCTTGATAAACGACTCGAAGCACCGGTTGATTCAACCCCAAGAATCGTCTTGAGTATCAGGACGCAATTTAACCCCAATCGCACGCGAGATGGATTGAAATTAAATTAACGGTTGAAAAACTTAGAGCCAAATTGTCGCGTAAAAATCGTCAAGCAAAAAGGGAAAAAGGGGTGTTAGTGGGGTCGTTGACTGTCGCGTCTCGAAAGACGGTCCGGTCTCGATGACCCTTTCGAAAATAAAAGTTTTTGAAAAAAACCGTGCGTGTGTGAGAAAAATCAAATTTTAGTAGAAAAGGTGTATTTTAAGAAAAAAGGCATTTTAAAGGACAACAAGGCCGGGACTAAAAATGCGACAGGTTTGGCCAACTAATTTTTGAAAAAGGGTTTTATTTAGAAAATGGAGTCGCCACTTGGTATTAAGTTAGGGTGTACCAAGTCACCCGAAAAATCGTTTAACAAAACAAAAATAAAAATTTTAGAAAAATCATTTAAAACCCTTTTTCGACTCCGGTCTACGAAAAACGAGAGAAAAAGGTCCGGGAGTCACAGTTGAAGAAAGGGAAGGCAAAGGCTTTCGCCTAAGGCACTCTTTCAACCTAGCCGAGGCTAGTTGCGAGGTTTAATCAAATTTTTCTAAATTAACCCTAGATTCTTTCGCGTTCGGATGTATCTAAATGAATGCATATCCTAAGTCTAAATGTTAATATTGGGAGGGTCAGAATGTTCCGTTGAGACTTGATCGAAATTATCGCATTAATTGCGAAACCCGAGTCGAGACTTCGAGGGAGTCACGGGTTTTTATGCAAAATGTAATGCAAAAGAAAAGAAAATAATAATATATGATAAATGATTGAAGAAAGTGGGGATGCAACATGACGGGTACGGGGACTAATAACTCGTGACTGGATGTTTCTACTCACGGAGGGGGGAACGGCAAGTACGCCACCGCTTTCCACGTGGGTAGACGATTATTTCTAGTCAAATCACACAAATGTCCTAATTTCTAAGTGAGATGCAATCTAATTGTCATGCATTTGAAGATGCATCAAAATAAGTAAATAAATAATAGTAATAATAATAAAAATCATGCAGAATGGAAAGAAAACTAAAGTGTATGAAATGTAAAATACACACGAATGCACCTAACACTAAAATGTCTTAAGAGTCTAGCGTTGGACTAGCCCGTTCTAAAAAGTCCCACTAGCGTTGGACTAGCGGGCAAGAAAGAAGCCACAACTAGCGTTGGACTAGTGTGGTGACAGAATACCCTAAATCATGAATTAAATATTAAAGCATGAATTAAAAAAGTAAATTAAACATATAAAAATGTATAAGATCACATAAAAGCACATAACATATAAGCATAATATTCTAGATGCAAAAATCCTAAGGAAAGCGGTATAAGCACACAAAAAGCGAATAAACCCTAACTATTATACCGGGGGGCTTGATTTACAATTTAAGGGGGAAATTAAAAAATGCCCTATCTATTACACTTTCTATCTAAATATATAAAATTTTACTAAAATATGAGGAAAATAATCTAACTATTACATTGACTAGCTAAATACAAAAATACTACATTTTTCGTCAAAAATAACAAAATAATAAAATTTAAAATTAAATAACACAAAATAAATAAATACGCAAAAAAGTGCATAAAATAAAATAAAAAAAATGTATAAAAATTTGTATAAAATATCACCTTAGAGCACATTGGAACACATAAAGAAACAATTAAAAGGTAACGAATATACCTTTTTGAAGACCTGGTACCAAATATTACTCAAAATGAACAAACAAGTCAAGGCACCTCGGTATAATTAAATAAAACCTAAAATATAAAATTCTAACAAGCCGGGGGTAGAAATGCAAATTCTATTGAATTAAGGGCTTGAAAGCAAATTCAAACAAATCTAGGGGTCAAATAATAAATTCAAGTAAGCGTAGGGGCACAATTGTGAATCAACGCCAAGCAGAAGGGGACAAAAACAAAAATGAAATTTCAGAAAGTTTGTGACACAAAAATGTAAGTTCCAACAAATTCATGCCAAATTGCAGTTAATCAAAGATTTAATTAAAAGAAACATAGAAGGGTCAAGCTATAAGATTAAGAACCTAAAATGCATAAAAATGCAATAACTAAATAATGGGGGGTCCAAACCATAAATACTCACGTTATCATAAATTGAAATTCCAACCAATTAAACAAAATCTAAATAACTAAACTTACTCATTATTAACCATATTGACTTGATTAACTAAAGTACTTAATTAGATTAAATCCAAACATACCAGAAAATCAACTAAAATGACAAAATTAAGAAAACTAAGACACTGGATAACATAAAATAATAAATAAGATAAAAAATAAAGAAAAATAAATAAATAAAATACTACCAGCCCTTCCCCCTTAATCGATTTTTGTCAATTTTCATTTCCAATTTATCTTCTTCTCTCTCTCACACCTCTGTTTTCTCTCTTTTCTCTGTTCTTCTCTTATTCTCCTTTCTTCCTCATACGAATCTATTTTCTCTCTTTTCTTCTCCTCGAATTCCAACTCCCTCTCTGTCACTATTTTCTCTATTTCTTCTGCTCCTCCCCCGTTCTGTCCTTGCTCTCTTGCATCTATTTCTCCCACTGATCTGCTTTCTTTCTTCCTCGCTCCTCTCTTTCTTCGATTCTTTTTCTCTTTCCCTCACTCTCGTTATGTCTCTCTAGTTCTATCTCACTTTCTTTGAGATTTCCAATCTTTTCCTTCTGGTCTTTATTCTCGATTCTCTTGCATCTCACCTCCCTTTTCACTCTCTGTGGTGTTAAAGTTGTGATGGCTGTGTGATAGGGTATTGTCTTGTGCAGGTGAAGTTCGGTTACTGTGGATGTGGGCGACTGGACAATGGTTCTAAGGGGCAGGGGATTGAGTGGTGATGAAGGGGATGGTGTTGTGGCAGTAGTTTAACAAGGCTGATTTTTGGTACAATTTGGATTAGTTTTAGGTGTGTTCACAGTGCTGTGGTGATGGTGATTGTTGGGTGTCTAATGAAAATCTGATGGGTGTGTAACATCTGGGGGCATTGGAGTTGGTTCGGCTGTGTGGTGGGTTGGGAGGTGATTGGTGGCTGACGTGGTGGTAGGAGGAGCTGATAATTGTGATGGGAATTTCAGATAGTGGCTCTGTTTTGCTGGTGATAATGTTACTGTGGTGAGTTTGGGGATTGATCTAGTGTGGCTATGATTGCAATTGTGGGGCTTGATTGAAGATTTCTGGACTGCTGATGGCTTTTCTCGATGGTTTTTGCAGGTGATTTTGGGTTGAATTTCCAAAATTGGGGCTGATTGGTACTGAGGTACTCACGGTAGTGGTGGGTGGTGGAAGAAAGAGGGCTGCTGTGGTGAATGAAATGCATTTTAACTGGTTTGTTGGTGATGTTGGGAGAAGATAGTGGGACTGATTTGAACTATTAGGTTGCTTTTCTTTGCAGTGGAGATGACTGGTATCTGGTTGTTTTGGTGGGTAGGCCAGTGTGGTGAAGAATCTGACAGCTATGGAGGGAATTGGGCTTGTGATTCTTGAGTTGTCTGTGTAACCATTGGGGCTGTTTTATCGTGAATTGCAGGCAATTGGAGCACTAGGACTATTTGTTGAAGTAGTTAACTGATGGTTTAAGGATTAGTGAATTGGTGAATGGCTGTGTGATTTTTGCAAAATCTGTGTTTGTAGTTTTCTTGCTGTTTCCTGCGCAGGTTATTTGGGTCAGATAGGTGGCGATGGGCTGTGTGTAAGGCAGTTGCAGGGTGGAGGTTTGTGGTGGAATTGGAGGTTATTGGTGATCTTCGGTGGAGGTTCGGTGGAAGAAGAGAAAAAGATTGGTGGTCTGTTGGGTAACATTCACTGGATTTTAGAAGATGATGAAAATTGCAATCCAGAAATTAAGAGAACAGAATGACAATCCAACAAACTCAAACAAAATTCCAAACAAACTAAACACAACCAAATTTGCAAAAAAATACATAAATAAAAATTAAAAAAATAGAAGAAAATTGAATTAACAAAGGGAAAATTTAAGTAAGACTTTACCTTTTAAATCTGGCAAACGAGCTGGTATTAAAATCTGGACGATGAACAGTAATTAAGGCTGATGAACAGTAGCCCGAAGATGAAAAAAAGGCAGTAGTGTGTGTTTTTAGTGTGAAAATGTATGTGTGTTTGATCCTTTAGGGTAAAATCAAAAGATGTTTTTAGGGTTTTCTCTTTTTTTCTTTTCTTTTTTTTTTTGCTGATGAAAGAGGGTATTTATAGCTCACTTGTCTTGTTGCCCAAGAATGCTGTAGAATAACGAAAATGCCACTGGTATTAAAAATGCTAATTTTATTAAAAAAAATATTTTTTGACCCTAAAATTAAAAAGAATCTAAAAAAAATTTTAAAAAATTTTTTAAAAGAATTCACAGTAGATTTCAAAATAAAAAACTAGAGCTCAAAACTGATAAAACGCGCTCGGAGTGTAAATTGACGGTTTTGCCCTTGGACAACGAAAATACATTAAAAATAGATATTAGCCTCAAAAAATTATCAAAAATTAAAAATAAGCTTAAAACATTAGAAAATGCCTTTTTGACTCAAAATTTGACAAAAAATAAATTTAAGCTGTAAAATGTCGATTTTGGCCATAGACAATGAAAATTTACAGAAAAATAGCTATTGACCTCAAAAAATTATCAAAAATTACAAATAAGCTTAAAACACTAGAAAATGCATTTTTGAATCAAAATTGGTGGAAGATGGATTTAATTTGTAAAATGATGATTTTGCCCTTGGATAATGAAAATTCACAGAAAAATAGTTATTGTCCTCAGAAAATTATCAAAAATTACAAATAAGCTTAGAACACTAAAAATGCATTTTTGACTCAAAATTGCTGAAAATTGAATTTAACTTATAAAATGATGATTTTGCCCTTGAGCAATGAAAATTCACAGAAAAATAGTTATCGTCTCTGAAAAAATTAAGAAAATTCAGAAACATGCCTCAAGAATTTGAAAAATGAATTTGGAACTTAAAATGAGCTAAAATGGCATTCGCGAGGTGAAATTACCATTTTACCCTTATGCTGGTAAAAATATAAAGAATACCAATTAAATATAAAAAAAAATCACAAAAAATTTAAAAATACATATGAAAGTGAAATGTGAATTTAAAAAAAACCCCAAAACTAATAGAAAAATATTTACAGATAAAATTACTATTTTGCTCCCTAGATTATTAAAAATTAAAAATTAAAATTTATCCCAAAAAAGCGCAAACATACCCTCCCCCAGTGTTTGAAAATAAATGGTGTGCCAAAATTTGGTGTCTACACAAATCAATAGAATTGATAGAACCTAAGCTATGAGAATCACCCAACAAGAAAGAATCTTGAGAGGTTAAGAAAGTTTTTCACAAAAAACTTGAGAGAGAGAACCCTCACACTCAATATTAATCCAAAAGATCTATCGTCCAAATGAAAAGCAAAAATACAATAAATCACCTAATATAAGTGCTAAAGTACTTGAAAATAAATATGGAATGTTTAAAAATGTCTAAAAACCAAAGAACTACAAAAAAACAAGCTTAAAACATTAATTTCGTCCACTGTGCGTCATTCTGTCCGAACTCATGGCACGTAACCGCGACGCGGGTTCATGCCACTGGTTCAATCAGAAACATTTTTCTTTACGCGCAACATTCTGATCGTACCTGCAGGGCTATCTGCGGTGCGGGTTCATGCCGCGGGTTCGGTCAGAACCTTGTTTCCCAGCCTTTCCAGCAACTTTTGAAGTCTGCAAACCACCCTCTAAGCTTGGCAACTTATTCCACATTGACTTGACTTTACAAATGTTACGAATACCTCCTTTAGCTTGATCATCCGCCCTTAGGTTCACATCATTCTCCCTCTCTTCAAGAAGATTCGTCCTCGAATCTTGTTTTATCTTCACTCGACGAAAGGGAACTTTGTGAGAAACTTCAAGAACCTGTGAAAAAGAATTATTTTCAATAAAAGAATGTTGGTTAGTGATATCAAGGCTTTGGCCACTTGGCTTTGCTACCATTATCTTCTTTCGTTTATCCATTTCATCACCCTTAGCCTTTCCCTTCTTGGTCTTCCTCTCATTCCACTCCGTTGCTAGTTGTACTTGGTCTTTGTTAGCCTCCTTAGGTGGTAAAGGTAACAATGTGATACCTCTTCCATGCCAACCAAAAGAATATCTATTCGTGAACCCATCATACACCACTCTTCTATCATATTGCCATGGTCACCCCAGCAATAAGTGACAGGCCTCCATTGGTGCTACATCACACAACACCTTGTCTTTGTATTTTCCAATGGAGAATGAAAGGTCCACTTGCTTGGTTATCTTCAACTCGCCACTATCTCTCACCCATTGCTGTTTATAAGGACAAGAATGCTTCAAGGTACGCAAACCAAGCTTCTCTACCAATACCAAACTAACCAAATTAGTGCAACTCCCCAAATCAATAGCAACACTACACACCTTGCCATTGACGTAGCATTGAGTACGGAATATAGACTCCCTTCTCATGTCACGCCCATCCCTTTTAGGTTGCTCACCTAAGACCTTTCTCATGATCAACACCTCTCCTGTAGCTGGTTGACACTCTTCATCACTTCCTCCTTCCAAAGGTGGCATTTCCTCATCACTAGATGTGACACTCTCCACCTCACCATTGTCACGGATAATCATGGCCCTTTTATTTGGGAATCTGTAGCCATATGCCCATATCTCCGGCACTTATAACATTTGATATCACAAAATTTGGAAGGCGTCCCCATCTTCTCCTTAGCCTGATTTTTATGACCAGCAGCCTCCACTTTGCTCTTCTCTCCTTCTGTAGGTCTTAGATTTGTCCTACCTTCTCTCCCATCGTATATCCTATTGTCATGCCAATTGAGTCTCCCATATGAACTCGAACCAACCTTAAACCTCCTTGATCTGAGTTGCTTCTCTACTTTTTCTACCTTTTCTACCAAGTCTTCAATCTCTACATAATGTTGCAACTCAACGATCTCCTGAATGTCTTGATTAAGTCCAGCTATAAACCTTGCCATAGTGGCTTCACGGTCCTCCTCAATGTTAGCTAGGATTATTGCCATTTTCATTTTTCTGTAATACTCATCTACACTACTCGATCCTTGCCTTAATGACTGAAGCTTCCTATGAAGGTCTCTATAGTAATAGCTGGGTACGAATCTTCGCATTATCACAGTTTTCATTTCATCCCACGTTCTAATGAACCTCTCACCATATCTCCTTCTGTTGATCACTAGTTGATCCCACCAGATACTCGCATAATCTGTGAACTCTACAGCTGCCAACTAAATCTTCTTCTTTTCGGAGTAGTTGTGGCAATTAAATACATGTTAAACTTTTCGTTCCCATTCAAGGTACAACTCAAGATCACTTTTCCTTTGGAATGAATGGATCTTTCTTTTGATGCTTCTAAGGTTACCATCACGGTTGGGAATACCTCTATCATGGTCATGTTCCCCTCTTCTAGGCCTTCTATCAAATCCTTTTTCATCATTAGAATCCTTGAACTCCTCTATTAGGGTTCTCCTTCTTCTACTTCTTGATCTAGCAAGTGTATGCTCCCATCTATCCATTCGTTTATGCACTGCATTCACTGCTTGCCTTATACCCTATTGGATGCTTGCAGTTAAGGTATCTGCCAAGTTCTTAATATCAAAGGCTTGAGATTTCCCTTCGTGAGTTATATTGTGTCATGTGCATCTGCAAGAAAATGTTAGTACTAAAAGCCTCACACACTCCCTTAGTGTTTACTCTCAATCGCTTGTGTATCACTTGCTTATGGCTTTTACTTAGCAATATGTTTACCTCTCTTGCCTTTTATCAAACACGTACTCCTTTTTTTTGTTTTTCAACAACAACCACAAACAAGATTCACTAACTAGCCCAAGAAAATCCTAGACAAGTTTCGTGATTTGCTTGACCCCAAAGAAACAAATCTCACAATAAGATTGAAACTTTGATAATTCTGAATTCAATGAATCAAGTAATCACCAAAATTTAACAACCCACACAATAGCACAACGAAAGACTCAATTTTTTTTTTTTTGATGTTTTTAACAACCCAAACAATTGACAGCAACAGAAAACAAATTTTGTTGCAAAAAATTGCAGAAAAATGAAGGGACAAATGCAGAAAATTCAAGGAATAATGGAAAGACAGCAAGAACTATCTAAATAATTGACACCCAAATCAAGAGTGGCGACTAAAAACAAGAGATAAAAAGAAAGAATGCAAGAATCACGATCAAACGAATCAAGAACAAGAAAAAAAAATACTCAAAGGGATATATCCAATTTTCAAGAGAGATCTCAAGAAAACGGATTGGATAAAACCTAATAACAAGACCCAAGAGCTCTGATACCACTTGATGCATGCCCGGTCAAGAACTCAACGTTAACCCTAATGCGAAGCCTTGATAAATGACTCAAAACACCGGTTGATTCAACCCTAAGAATTGTCTTGAGTATCAGGATGCAATTTAACCCCAATCGCACGCGAGATGGATTGAAATTAAATTAATGGTTGAAAAAATTAGAACCAAATCAATAGAATTGATAGAACCTAAGTTATGAGAATAACCCAACAAGAAAGAATCTTGAGAGGTTAAGAAAGTTCTTCACAAAGAACTTGAGAGAGAAAATCCTCACACTCAATATTAATCCAAAAGATCTATCGTCCAAATGAAAAGAAAAAATACAATAAATCACCTAATATAAGTGCTAAAGTACTTAAAAATAAATATGGAATGTTTAAAAATGATTAGAAACCAAAGAACTACAAAAAAACAAGATTAAAATATTAATTTCGTCCACTGTGTGTCATTATGTTCGAACCCATTGCACGTAACCGCGACGTAGTTTCATGCCACTGGTTCAATCAGAAACATTTTTCTTTATGCACAACATTCTGATCATACCCGCAGGGCTATCTGCGGCACGGGTTCATGTTGCGGGTTCGATCAAAACCTTCTTTCCTAGCATTTCCAGCAACGTTTGAAGTCTTCAAACCACCCTCCAAGCTTGGCAACTTATTCCACATTGGGTTGACTTTAGAAATGTCACGAATACCGCCTTTAGCTTGATCATCCACCCTTAGGTTCACATCACTAAATCTTGTTTGCTCATGGCATCGAACCTAATGCTTTCTCTACTACAATTGACCCGTGCACTTGCAGAAAAGGGTATTAGGTTATAAATTTTATTACTTGTTTGTATGAATTTTGCTTAATTTTGATAGTATCTAAACCTCACAGTCATATATATATAATATATATATAGACACACAAACAAGTATGGGTATCTATATGTATGTATGTATGTATGTATGCGCGCATGCACTCACATGTAAATATAGATATACATACACACAGACACACACATATATATATGTGTGCACGCATGTGTGTATGTATGTATGTATCTCGGTATGTATATATCTATGTATACATACATACATACACACATGCAGATCTTTATGTATGTATGTATATGTATATATGTATGCATATATCTATGTATACATACATACATACATACATACATACACACATACAGTCTGTATGTGTGTATGTATGTATGTATACATAGATATATGCATACATATATACATATACATACATACATAAAGACATACATATATCTATATACATACAAACATGTATATACATACATATATACATATACATACATACATAAAGACATACATATATCTATATACATACAGACATGTATGTATACATATATACATAAAGACATAAATGTAGATACATATATGTATACATACATACATATAGACATATACACACAGACATGTATGTATGTACGTGTCTCTCCCACTCTGTTGGAGTATTTAAGTTTTGCTATTCTTGATCCCTCTAATATAGAGGAAGCCTTGTTTAATCTTGGGAAAACTTTTCACTACCCTAAAGTAGTTTCTTAGGACAATGCTACGCATGACTCAAGCAAAATTACATACATACATACATACATACATACATACATGCATACATGTCCTTGTATGTTTGTATGCAGACATCCATATAGATACACATAAATATGTATGTCTGTGTGTATCTTTGCATACATACATACTGATAAGCGTCTAGTTTGCATATTTCTTAGTGTGTCTAGATTAGTATTTTATGCTAGCTTTTAGGGTTTAAATAACAAACAATAGTCACTTTCATGTCTATTTCTTCTAATCTTAAGTTTGTAGCTAAAATGTGCAAATGTGTGGTTTAATATGCAATTCTTTGTATTTTGTAGGTTTTAGCTATAATGATCATCACTTTGGATCAAATGAAGCATATTGGGATGATATTAAATGTGATTTGAAGTTGATGAGAAGTGGCAAGAGAGAGGACCAATGATGTGGCATGATGAAGCAACGATAGAAGAAGAATTGGTGATGAAAGGATTTCACTGCACCGACATGTTTTGGTAGTTTGATCAGAAATGGAGCTAGAGAGAGTGAATTGAGATGATTCTTAAAGAAATTTAAAGCTAAGATAATTATCTACAATTCTTATGGGGACCTCAAAGTCTGATTCCCACGTTTACAATGTCAAATTGCCACATTACTGAAGCATTCTTGTGCAGCGATGCTCTTCCGACCACGTCTTAGTGTTTTGGCCATATCTTTGCGTACACAACTCCAAATGACCTGATTTTTGTGCTCTTGGAAATCTAACTCAAAGGGCTATAACTTTTATGTTTAGAGTGAAAGCTAGTTTGGCTAAAATTCTGACGTAACCCGCGGCTGAATACGCGCCGCGGGTACACTGCCGCGGGTACGGTTAGAAAGTTATTAATTGAAGTCGCGGCTGTATCCTCACCGCGGGTTCCAGGCACGGGTTCGGGGCGCAGACATACGATTTTTTGGCACTTTGGGGCTATCTTTCAAGGGGGCAATTGATACTCTTTGTGGAGGGTTAGAATACATCTCTAAAGGGTTTTGGGACTGCTAAAAAAACACAAGAGAGAAGCGTAGCGTAGTATAGAGAGAGATTAGAATAGAGATTAGCAAGGGTCTCTCTTAGAGAGATTCTCTCTCTTTGAGAGAGCCACTCCTTTAGATTAGTAAATCTCTCTATAGAATAGTGGTATTTGGAGGATTCTCTTGTACACATCAAGATTGGAGGAAGAATAGAAGATTTGAATTTGTTCATCAATCAATAAGTTTTCTTTATTCTATTTTTGTCTCTTTCTTGATTTATATGGATTTGTGTATTAAAGTTTTGATCTTTTATGTGAAATCCACCGTGGGTATGTGCTAAATTGTTAATCTAGGGTTAGAAAAAACTAATGGCTTTATGCATATGACTTGATTATGATTATTCATGTTATCTTGTGCTTGTTTGTTCTCTATTTTGGTTTGCACAGATTTGTAGTTGCTTGATCACCAACTATGAATTGATAGTTGTTATTATGCAACGAGAGTTGGTAATGATAATAAAAAAGGAATAGCTGAAAGTCTAGGTTGCATATCACACGAGAGTAGTGGTGCTCCTAGGTGGGTCAATTAGGTAATTCATGTGATTAATGAACCAATACTAGTATCTTTACCACGAGAGTAAGAAAGAGCTAGTAGGGAGGTAATCGTTAGCTTGTCACGAGAGTGAAGGTTAATTACAATTGGAATTGGATCCTAAATAATACAAGAATGCATGGCATGAATTAATCCATTCAAATCTTATGCTTGGTCATTAGTGGAATCTATTTCCTAGTGTCTTAAGATTACGAGTTTCCTCTAGATATTGTTATTTTATAGAGTTGTTAGTTTAGCTGTTTATTTTCTACTTTGATATTCTCATTGATATTTAGTTGTTTAGATAATAAGGAGAGCAATAAAGCCTTAATACATCGATAACCTTTTCCCTATAGAACGACCCTGTTGCCCTATACTCAATACGATCTGTGCACTTGCAGTATATAGGATAATTAGGTTTTATGACTTGATTAATTGTGTGTGATAGAATTTGATTATTTGCTATATTTTTTAGACCTAATTACACGCCTATCACATACATATATATATATGCGCACACACAAACGCATATGTGTACTTACATACACACAGACATACACATAGGCACCTAATGCTCACCTGCCTTTAGAAATCTCATCATAGAACGAAATCCAAGTGGAACCTAAAACACCGCAGCTGGGAAATTGCAAGTTAAACAACTCCTTATGCTCTTGAAAATCTCAATGCAAATCATACCAGGCATAGGACGGATACCATTGTAAACTGCATTGTTTCTTGCTTTCCACAACTTCCAACATATCAGCAATGGTAACAAGCGAAAAATAAACTCCAAAAACTTGTTTTCAGCTTTTATAAACCACCAAGTTACTATAAAACACTTAACTAATGAACCCTTATGCAATAGCCCAATGGCATTGCCAAAATAATTCCATAGCCATTTTGCAATTTCCCCTTCACAAAAAATATGATTAGAAGTTTCAACCTCTGGGAGAGTACAACAAAAGCACTTGGAAACCATGTGAAACCCCAACTTAAACAAAATCGAATGATATATATGTATGTATGTATGTATGTATGTATGTATCTATTTAGGTTTCATTTTTTTAATTCATGTAATAATTGAGGTAAGGTTTATGCCCTTCTCATTTTCTTTGTCATTAATAAAATTATGGAGTGGCACCCACTCCCATGAACGGGGTTAGCCAATTAATATATGTGTATATATATCTATATATATATATAGACACACACAAATATGGGTGTGTATGTATATATATATGCATGTATGTATGTGCACACACACTCCCATGTAAATATAGATATACATACACATAGACACGCACATATATATGTGTGTATATATATGTGCGTGCACGTGTGTGTCTATCTATGTGCGTGTGTGTGCGTCTGTGTATCTGCATATATATATCTATGTACACATACATACATACTAACATAAGTATCTATGTATGTCTGTATCTATGTATGTATGTACACATAGATACATACATACATACTACATACATACCTAAATACATATGTGTATATATATGTATACATACATACAGACATATAGGCATACATGTGTATATATATGTATACATACATACAGACATACATGCATACATATATCTATTTATGTCTATATGTATATAGATATATGTATGTCTTTATGTATGTATGTATATGTATGTATGTATGTATGCATGTATGTACATACATATAGCATACATAGATATATATATATATATATATGCCTGTCTGTATGTATGTAGACATACATACAGACATATATGTATGCATACATACATACAGACAGACATATATGTATATACATATATGTGTACATACATACATACATACAGACATACACAGATATGTATGTATGTATGTGTCTCTCCCACCGTGCTGGAGTATTTAATTTTTGCTGTTCTTGATCCCTCTAATATAAAGGAAGGTTTGTTTAATCTTGGGGAAACTTTTCACTGCCCTGAAATAGTTTCTTAGGACCATGCTATGCACGACTCAAGCAAAACTACATACATACATACATACATATCTTTGTATGACATAATAGATATGTATGTCTGTGTGTATGTTTGCATACACACATATATACATATATACACACACACACACACACATATGTATGTATGTATATGTGTGTGTATATACACACACACACATATATGTAAACATACATACACACAGACATACATATCTATGTATGTCTGTGTGTATGTCTGTTTACCTATTTATATACATATATGTATGTATGTATGTATGTGTATGTACACATACATACATACATACATACATACAGATACATACATACATACATACATACATACAAACACCTATATATATGTTTACATACACATACATACATATATGTTTATACATATGTATACATATATATACATACATATATATATGTGTGTGTATGTATAAACATATATGGATAAATATATGAATGTTCGTATATGTATACACATATATATAGATATATGTATAGATACATATATGCATGTATGTATGTATGTATATACACACATATATACATACATACATACATGCATATATGTATCTATATATATATCTATATATATGTGTATAAATATACGCACATACATATATTTATCCATATATATGTATACATACACACATATATATATGTATGTATATATATGTATGTCTATATGTGTGTATGTATACATATATGTATCTATATATCTATATATATATGTTTATGTATGTATGTGTGTGTCTATATATATGTGTGTGTGCTCGTGTGTGTGTGTGTATACATACATATATATATACATGCAAACATACATATCTGTTATATACATATGTGTATGTGTACATGTATGTATGTATACATATATATGTGTATATATATGCACATATATGTATGCATACACATATATATATATATATGTACATATATGTATGTATATATGTATTTATGCATACATATACATGCATATGTATACATATATATATACAGACATACATGTGTATAATATACATATATGTATGTATATATTTATGTACGTATACATATGTATAGGTACATACATATATATTTCATCCACATGATATTTCTCGCCAACATGTATTATTAATTGTGTACTGTTCTTAATTTTTCTACGATAACTATAAATCTAAAGCATAATAACCACTTTACTCAATTAAACTTGTTTAATGCACATGCATTAATGAATCTAGACTATTTGTGATGGTGCGCTTAAAGTTCATATAATTTAGTAGTTTCTTCGTTATTTTTTTTATTTTATTGTGTTAATTGATGGATTATGCTCATATTTTGTGTTTGGTGCTATCAATAGTAGTTTCGGATGAAACAAGGATAAAAGAAGAAAATTTTTAAAAGATTCTCTCTTGTGTGGCATGGGCACGCTCCTATATATGCCTACATATATATATGTTTACATATGTATACGTACATACATATATACATACATGTATGTATGTATGTATGTATGCATACACATGTATATGTATACATGCACACACACATGTGTGTGCATGTATACATATATATATGTATGTATAACATACATACAAACATACATAGATATATGCATATCTATGTATGTTTGTATGTATGTATGTATACATGCATATATACATATACATATCTAGATACATACATACATACATTCATATATATCTATACATATATCTATGTATGTACGTATGTATGTGCATACATACGTACATACATAGATATATGTATAGATATATATGTATGCATATATGTATATATATGACACACATAGATACATAAATACATACATATATACTTATATATGTGTACAACACACAAATTTATACATACACACACGTGTGTGCGCGTCTATATATATGTGTGTGTCAAAATAGGTATATATATTGCATACACATTAATTTTTTCTTTTTCCCATATATATATATATATATGTACCTATGTATACATACGTACATACATATGCACATAATATCTGTATAGGATACGATTTTCTCTCCCTATTTTCTCCACGATTTGTGGGACTTTGAAATTCAAATTTTTGATCATCTTTGTCGGCTTGGTTGGCCGAAATCTATTCATCCATGGCTGCTTCCCATGTGGAGGGGGGGTAGCAGCCTTCACCTTCTAAACGTTCTTTTGCTGAAATACTTGCTACTTCTTTAGTCCAGCAGTTGGGATCCTCTATTATCAAGCGCTCGGAACAATATCGTGGCCAGCCTTCCATTTTCTTTTCAGATGAAGAAGTTCAACAAATGGCTAATCTTTTCAAATTTGCATTGGTAGGTAAATTCTCCAAAGGTCGTCCGTCAATGGAATCTCTGCACAAGGATTTTCAAGCTTTTGGTTTCAAAGGTGTCTTTTCCTTGGGTCTTTTGGATTCGAGACACATTCTCATTCGCTTTGACCTTGAGGAAGATTTCCACAGGTGCTGGTTGAGGGGTCTCTGGACCTTCCAAAGTTGTCTGATGCGGGTGTTTAAATGGACACCGTTTTTCTCGGTTAACATGGATTCTTCAATGGTGCCTGTGTGGATTCGACTGGAACATCTACCAGTGTATCTCTTTGCAAAAGGTCCCCTCTTTTCCATTGCAAGGCTAGTCAGCAACCCGTTGAGGATTGACGCTTCTACGGTTAATTTATCTAGGCCAAGTGTAGCGAGATTATGCATTTAATTGGATCTCATGCAGATGAGACCGGAGAGAATTTTGATTAACAATGGCTCAATTGGATTTTGGTAGAAGGTTGACTATGAAAACTTACCTTCGTATTGTCCCTCCTGCAAGAAGTTGGGACATACAGCTAATGAGTATAAGTCTGGGAAGCAAGACCCACATACAAAATAGGTATGGATTATGAAAGGTAAGAACGACGAGGGTTTTCAATCGAACGATGATGTACAAGCCCACCAAGAAACAGAACCAGAGAAGACAACAGAGACTATGGACAAGGTTTGTGTGATCCAGCCAATAGAGGTAAGGGGTGATCAGGAAATGGATGCAATGGAAGAGCACAACACAATCCCAGATATGTCTGTCGTGGAAGAGGTTAAGACTGTTAGGTGTGAGCAGTTGCCTAGTCTGATAGAAAGGATTGTATCAGCGTCTCAGTCATTTGAAGGATTGTGCTGGAATGCCTTCTGGGACTAGCCATGAAACTGAAGATCACCATACGCAGATGATATCTGATGTTCATCTTAAGGCCTCTGATACTGGAGCTACTGATGATAAGGCTTTCACTGTTGATGTTGGAGATGAAGATGATGCAGTTGTTGTTACTGGGAACTTGTCACTGAGAAATGGGTTGTTCAATGTTCATCATCCAATCACAGACCACTCCAACATTGCTGGGATTCTAGACACAACTTTAGGGGCTAAGAAAAAGAAAGGGAGCAAGTTAAAAGCTATTCGGGTAGCATTTCCTTCAGATAGACAAGTTGAGGTTTTCGGTAAAAGATCATTCACTTCCTTCTTCTCTTTCTCAATGATTAATGCCCTATTTTGGAATATTAGAGGAGTTGCCAAGGCTTCTAATTTTAGAAGAATAAAACATCTAGTGAGGTTACATAATATTCAATTTCTTATGTTATGTGAGCCTAAACTAGATTACTGCTTGTTTAGATTGGATAGCGTATTAGATTAAAGTTTGATTTTGGGTGTCTAATAATTGTAGGTTCTTTATGGATGTTCTATAATTCTCCTTTTGGGTGTTCGATTGTTGGCCAAGAGTGAATCAGCATATATCTATAAGTGTGCAACATATTCATCTCCCTTGTAGTTATACCTTATCCTTTATTCATGCAAAGTGCTTGGAGAGTGATCAGGTGTATTCTTTGGGATTCACTTATTGTTGGATAAACCATCTTTGGGTCCTTGGGTTTTATGTGGAGATTTTAATGTGATTGTAGAAGCTGCAGAAAAGCGTGGAGGAAGATCTTTTCATCCTGTTGAGGCATCAAGTTTTCTAACCTTTATGTCATCTGCAGAGGTTTTTGATGCAGGGTTTTTTGGCTCCAGATATACATGGTGTAATAATCGCTTTGGTAGGGGAAGGATTTGGAAGAGATTGGATAGGGTTTTGGTCAATATAGCGTGGGCTGTGATGTAGGATTTTTCTGTCACTCACCTAGTTAGAGCCCCATCTGATCATTGCCCACTATTATTGGTGGCCTCTACTAGACTGGCTAATAAACCCAAGTCCTTTCGGTTTCAACATATGTGGACTAGACACAATGAGTTTTTGAATGTGGTCAAGGATTCATGGGATCAATCTTTCACTAGGACCCCTCTCACTACCTTGTTTGTAAAGCTTTGTCGTTTGAAGGGTGTGCTAAGGCAATGGAATAGTAACTATTTTGGGAATATTTTCCAAAAAGTTAAAGATGCAGAGGAGGGCTTGAGAGTGGTAGAGGAACGAGTAGAAGATAATAATTCTGTAGAGGCTCAAGAAGTGCTTGATCGTGCTAAGGACTATGCTGCAATACCAGGCTATCTGTTGAAGAGCTATTTTGGAGGCAAAAATCTAGGGTTAAATGGTTGAAAGAAGGGGATCGGAATACTAAGTTCTTTCATTCAGTTGTAAAGTAGCGGAGAGCTCAAGCCATAATTCATAAAATTAAGAACACAGAAAGGAGACTGGGTAGATTCAGAAGGTGACATTGGAAGGGAGGCTTGTGTCTTTTTTCCAAACATTATTTCAAGCTGAGGACCTTCCTCCTTCGTTTGAAATGTTGGATGTGATTCCCCTCCCCCTAGTAACTGCAGATGATAATCAGGGTTTAGGAGGTTATTCCTTCAATTGAGGAGGTTAAGGCAGTGGTCTTTGCGATGGACGAAGATAGTGCCGTAGGTCCTGATGGCTTCTTAGGAAAGTTCTTTACTTCTGCATGAGAAATAGTTGGTCGGGATGTACATAATGCTGTGGTTAGCTTTTTCTGTGGTGGGGATTTGCCACGAAGTATTATGGCTACTTCCATTATTCTAATTCCTAAGGTGAATCGACCACAAAATTTCTCCCAATACCGCCCTATCAATGTTTGTAACTCCATCAACAAAGTCATTTTTAGGATTCTTTCTGATAGATTAGCTAAGCTTCTCCCAAAGCTTATTTCTCCAAATTAGTGTGGTTTTGTAAAAGGAAGGTTAATGTTGGATAATTTTCTGCTAGCTCAGGAACTTGTCAAAGATATTGGTCATATGTCTAGAGGGGGAAATGTGGCTATCAAACTTGATATGACAAAGGCTTATGATCAGGGTTTCATGGCTTTTTCTTGTAAAGGTATTCAGAGCTTTTGGGTTTGGGGAGAGAATGGTGGACATGGTTTGGAGATTAATCTCTTCTGCATGGTTTTCTATAATCATTAATGGGATTCCTTATGGATTTTTTAGATCCACTGAGGGGACTGAGACAGGGTGATCCTCTCTCTCCTGGTGTTATTTGTGATTGGTGTGGAGGTGCTATCTCGTAGTTTAAATGCTATGGCTGTGTGCAGTATTCATTTTCCAAATATTCAATACCTCGAGGCTAGTCCAATAATTTCCCACTTGGCATATGCTTGATGATGTACTTTATATTTTGTAATGCAGGCACAAATTCCTTAAAACATCTGATGGAAGGTTCTTATTAATTATCAGAGGGTGTCTGGCCAACAAATTAATTCAAGTAAGAGTGGATTCATGGTTCATCACACTTCATCACCTCAACTGAAAGGCTACAAATAAGTAGGGTTCATAGGTTTTTCACATAAGGACTTTTCCCGTGAAATATTTGGGAGTGTCCTTTGCATGAGGGAAGAAGAAAATCATCATATTATTCAGAGCTTTGCCAGTCAGGTGGTGATGAAGATTAATTCTTGGCACAACCAGTCTTCTCTCTAAAGGTGGTAAGCTGGTTTTGATTAAACATGTTTTATCTTCCATTCCCATGCACATTTTAGGCTGCTTCTAATCCTAACTAAAGGGGTGTTTCAAATGATTGAAAAAAAATATGGCTAATTTTCTTTGGGGTATTGAAGCTCACAAACAGAAAGTGCATTAGATTAAATGGGAGGATCTTTGCTATCTTACTTTTGAAGGGGGGCTTGGAATTCACTCTTTGGACGATGTGTTTATGGCTTTCTCGGTGAAACTATGGTGGTTGTTCAGAACCAAGAGCTCACTATGGGGGCAATTTATGGCAGCTAAGTATTGTGCTCGATTGCATCCTTACCAAGCTAAGGCAGCCATGTCCTCTTCTTTGACTTGGAAAAGGATGATTGCTGTAAGACCGATAGCTGAAGAACATATGTTATGGTAGCTGTATAGGGGGTCGTTGAAGTTGCTGTTTGATAACTGGACTGGAGATGGGGCTTTGGGCATAGATGAGGAGCATACTAATGCTGGATATGTGCGAGAGTTTGTAGAAGGAGGTAGCTGGAACACTCATAAGCTCCAGCAGCAGGTTGCTACATGCAAGTTGTCCAGCATCCTGCAACGTAAGCCTCCCATTTTTTAGTTGGAGCATGAAGACGTCTGTGTATGGAAGCTCAATAGCTCAAGACATTTCACATCGTCTTCAGCATTTCAGTTGGTGCGCTGCAAGAGGAATACATCTTTTATGTTTGAGAAGAATTGGAGCTCTTGCATTCCTACCAAGATATCATTCTTCATGATGCGGTTGTTGTAGTACAAATTGCCAATAGATCTAACAATTAGAAGACTTAGTGTTCAGGGTCCCTCGAAGTGCTATTGGTGTGCATCTACTCAAGAGGAATCCATCAACCACCTCTTATGTACAAGTGAGCTTGCAGTCATTGTGTGGAGGTATTTTGCAGCTCCTTGTGGGGTAAGCTAGAATTTCTTCTCCATTTGCCAAATGCTAGGGGCTTAGTGGTTCCAATGATGCTAAGAGCCCATATGTCTCCTTGGTTTTTCATACCCTCCCTTTATTAATTTGTTAGCACTTGTGGAAATGGAGGAATGTTGCCAAATTTCAAGGGAAAACCACTAGCTTATGAGTGTTGTGTTTTGTCAAATTGTTGAAGGATCTACTTTCAATGTTTAAGTTGAAGTTCCCTTTGGTGATGATGGAGAGTTCAAATTGGCACATACTTTTCCATAATATTGCTAGGTTGAGGAAGCCTTTCTCAATCCGTTTGGTTAAGTGGGTAAGTCCTCCAATGGGTTCTTTTAAACTTAATACGGATGGTTGCTCTAGGGGGAATCCGGGATCATGTGGAGGTGGTGAGTGTATTAAGGGATAATGCAGGGAGATTTATTTCTGGATTTTATTGTTATTTTGGGGTTGGATCAAGTATGCAAGCTGAAGCTAAGTCGTTATTGTTTAGGGTACAGCATGCCATTCATCAGGGTTGCTATCCTTTACATGTTGAATGTGATTCACTCTTACTCACTTGTATTTTGAAGGAACAGGTACATTGTCCATGGTCAATTAATTGGGAGATTCAAGAATTGCAAAGGCTATCGAGTTATTGGATCAATATAACTCATTGCTATAGAGAAGCAAACAAGGTAGCAGATGTTCTAGCAAATGAAGGTTGTTCAGTTAAGCATGGTCGCATTTTTCAATCACCTCAAGGTCTGCCACGAGTGGCAAAAGAAGAGCTAAGATTAGATAGACTAGGTTTTCCATCTTTTAGGAAATGTAAAGATATTGTTTATTTTTATTGGTACTTGCTTTAAAAAAAAAAAAAGGAGGTAAGGTTTGATACCCCTCGTCATGTTTTTGTTTTCATTATTTGGTAATAAAAATTGGAGTGGCGTCCACTCCCGTGTATGGGGTTAGCCAATTAAAAAAAAAAATACATACATACATACATAGATATATATGTATGTATGTATGCTTGTTTATGATACACATAGATACATAGATACATATATATGTACAACACACACATTTATACTCACACACACACATTTATACTCACACTCACACATACACACATGTGTGTGTGAGCCTATATATATGTGTGTGTAAAAATAGGTATATATATTATGTATACATATTAATTTTTCTTTTTCCCAGTTTACTTTTTGGTCAGGAGAATGAAAAGATCAACGAGTCCAAAAAATCATACCTTGTAAAAAATATTAAAAAAATTTATTTTTTTCCCAATCAAGCCCGATTTTTGTGAGTCGTATGTAATTTATTCTACTATCTTGCAATTAATTTTTTCTTCCACGTGATATTTCTCACCAACGTGTTTTATTAATTGTGTACGGTTCTTAAATTTTTATACAATAACTATAAATCTAAAGCATAAGAACCACTTTACTCAATTAAACTTGTTTAATGCACATGCATTAATGAATCTAGACTATTTGTGATGGTGCGCTTAAAGTTCATATAACTTATTAGTTTCTGTATTATAGTTTTTTATTTTAATGTGTTAATCAACGGATTATGCTTAACAAGGATAAAAGGAGAAAATTTTCAAAAGACTCTCTCTTGTATGGCATGGGCACGCTCTACAAAACTTGCAATGCTGAAGTTTACATGATGCAAGATCAATATTCTCTGCCGCCTCCATGTTATTGCTACAAAGTAGATATGGACATTAAGTACCAGGTAGATTTAAAGTGTTATTTTTCATATTGGAATAAGTAAGAATAAATTATTATTGTTATTAGGAAGTTATATTAGTTAACTAGGACCCTATTAAAAGGAAATAATTCCTTTGTTATTGGATCCTGATATAGATATTGGATTTTATTTGGGATAGAGAAGAGAAAGGAGGAAAAGAAAATAACAAAAGATGCATCGATCTCTCTCTCTCTCTTAGACCTTTTCTATATCGTAAGATATTTTTCTCTTCTTAGGGTTTTTTTTTTCCATGAGGAGCAACTAAAGCTTTTTTCTAGTCAATGAATAATTCAAGATTTGATTATATAAACAACTGTGAGATTGAATTTATTTTAACTATGCTTACGATTATTGTGTTATATTGAATATCAAGAGCTTGATATTTAATTTAATCGTATAATCTACTGTCAATTGGAACAGTTGAATTCATGAGTGTTCATTTGTTTTAACGTTTATGGCAATTAGCATCATTGGGTTTGTGTCAGTGAAAGACACAATGTGACTTGAATAAAACCTCATAGTGTGTTTGTTAGTTAGAATTCAGCTTTTCTAATACTTTCTATAATTGTGAGATTAAATCCTACGGTCATATCTAAAGTTGTCCTCCAATTGGCAAAGTAGTTAATAATTGTATCTTAACTACCAAAAAAGCAACGAAAAGTTGGTTGTCATAGTTCATCGACAACTATAACCAATTTATTAATGAATGCTTGAATTTATTTTTATATCAGTGATCAGTTGCATGAAACAATTCTGAAGTTATTTTTTTAACTAAAGCTTTAATAATATTAATTCAGTCTAATTTAATTTTTGTGTGTTTATTTGTGTTTAATTTCAACGGTTAGCTTAATTGTCTATAAAAGCCCCAATTCAACCTTGTGACTTAGAAATAAATAAATCTACCCAATTCCTGTGGAGATGATTTTACTCACAGCTATATATATGTTTTATATTTTCTTGAGTAAGTATTTCTTTATTTGAAAAATCAATTGCTGATCTTACCTCCCTTATTTGTCAGTTGCATGTAGTTAGATTTTTAGAGCAATGATAGAGGTAGTATGATTCTTATTCACCAAGTATGATCTTTACGCAAATATGTATAATTCAGGATAGAGAGATCATACAAATTCTGGCTATCGGATTCCATATTTCATAATACAATCAGTAGTAATAACCTCCTAAATACCAAATGGGCCACACTTTTATCTCGTACATGTCTGTAAAAGATCTTGTTCAATCTGTAGCTACTAACAATTTGCAATTTTAACATGAGAGATGATAATTTCCCCTCTGTTTTTGTATTTTTTTATCTGTTCAATAATTAATAAAATTTGGGACTGGCATCCCCCTGGCCTTTGTGTACAAGTTTTTGCTAAAATAAAACAATTTTCAATGAGAGATGAGACAATTTCAACATGGAATAGAATAATTCCAAAAGGAGACAAGGGATAGTGCTCAAAATTTGGGGAATCAAACAAAGCAATTGGCAAGCAGAATAAGTCAGTTGGAGGCCCAAAATTCAAAGAAATCACTTTCGAAACTATTATGATTTCAATAAAAAAATGTAAACACAACTGTTTTAAGTAATGATAAGGAGGTAGAAATGCCTGAAAAGATACCTCATACACCATCACAAGAAGAAGAAGAGACACTTGTGACCCAAGATAAAGATGAGAAGAATGATTTTAATGAGTTGCAAGGATCTATGACTAAAGAAAGTGCCTGAACCATAAGATGTTGTGAACTTGACAATATGAAAATTGCCACTAGCAAACATCTTGGGAAAGAGAATGATACACTAACCCTGCTTTCTCCATTCTATTTTCTCTCAAAAACTGGAATAAGTGTACAAAATTCTAAATTTATCACCATTGACCAAATATCTATCCATCGTAAAATCGGAAAAATAAATTTGTTTACCTAAATAAATAAATCTTGGTCCCTTACTACGCAATTTATATGGCAATTTATCTTGCCTTCTTGGCTGATAGCTCTATTGTATCCAATAATTCCAAGAAGATCCTACATTGGTCTCTATCTTAACACTTATAATCAATCGTCTTCAACAGTGGAATATCCTAGGATTAGCCTTGTAGTCTAACTCTGATAATTAAATGTTCCAAGGCAAACCTTGTGCCACTAAAAAAACCTGAGGACTAACCTCTTTGCTTGGTCAACTATCTCCAATGAGAAACTTCAAGGCTGACATCATAGACTGGCTCTGATACCAATTGTAGAGCTCACAAAGTTTAGGGGTTCTAATTTCTAATCTTCATTCTAGGGTTCCAGCCACCATCATGGCTAGTTTGTAGTTGGATGGAGGCTTGCCATTGCCAACTTCATCCTCCCAAATCAAAATAGGTTTGTCAAAGACCTTTGCAATTGCATTGTCTTTATCCTCTTTGGCAATAGTAGCATTAGATCGTGGTAGAACTACATCCTTTTGGGGTGAACTAGCACTGTTTCTTACAACGAATGAGATGACCTATATCAGCTCCCTTTAAGAATGTATTTATGGGTTGATTTGCCCTAGGAAGACCTTTTATGGAGGTCTTCAAAAAGTTTGTTCTTTTATTTCGTTTAAAGGCTGATTGTCTTGTTGGTCTTTTGGATTCAAAACATATAATACTTATGCCTCAATCACCAGAAGAGTTCACACGGTTATGGAGTCAAAAAACGTGGTATGAGAATAATCTCCTAATGGTACTTTCGGATGGACTTTCAATTTTAAATCTGATTGCCAGTCTCTGTTGGCTCCCATTTGGGTGGATTTTCTAGACCTTCCTCTTCCATTATTTTTTATGAACATGCTGTTCAAACTCGATAGTTTGATTGGGTGTCCACTTCAAGTGGATGAGGCCACTATGGTGTAAAAACACCCCTCTGTTGCAAGGGTGTTGGTGGAACTTGATATTACCAAGGAGCTTATGAAACGCAATTGGATTGACTTTGAGGATGGTGGGTTTTGGCAAATGGTTGAATATGAAAATGTGCCTAGTTATTGCAATCATTGCTTACGAATGGGTCATATTAAAGATGAATGCCATAGGAAGAATCCTTAGCTTATGCCACCAATTGATCATGAAAAGTCACAAGCTGTAAAGGCTAATCGTGTTAAGCAACAATATATTCCGAAGAAGGTGACGAAGGTGGGGGAATTTGCAAAAATTGCTTCAGTAGAAATAAAATATACAAATGTTGCTAAGGATCAGACTATCAGACTGGATGAAACAGCTTGTAATGAACTGACTTGTGGCGAAGTTAATCAAATATAGGACCATCCAGAGTTGTTTAGGAGGAAAATATGCTCAATCCATGCATTATAGTCAGTGATCATGGGGTAGCTATAGGTGAAAGCAAGGATCAATTGAGTCATGAAAGAGCCAATGAAGAACAAGCTGTAGATGATCAAGTGTGGCTACAAAAGAAGTTTCACGTGTTAGATGGTTTGGATTTTGCTCAAGATGATAATTGTCAACATGTTTCCAGTACTTCTCCAAGAGTACTAGAGGCCAGCAACACGAGAGAAGACTCTCAGATGGAGGAAATAAAGTTTCTGGGGTGCATTGGATCAACTAAAGAATTTCATGGGATGATCTCCCGGTAATTGATTGTGGCAAATGTTCAAGTTATGAAGGAAAAAGGGGCTGTTTCAAGTGGAATTTAAATTGCTCATTGAAGGCAATATGCAGCAAAAAGGAGGTTTGGAAATCAAAGGAACAAACCGCCGTTCAAATGGAAGAAGTGACTAAAATTAAGTACTCACTATGCTCTCTTAATGTTAAACCCAATTAACGTGCTAATCCAGAGGGCGTATCAATAAGGATAAGCTTTGTCATTTGAACGATTTGTGTATGAAAAATAAAGTTAAATTGTTGTTTCTCATTGAACCAATGTCTTTGGAAGTTCAAGTGGAAATTGTTAGGTGAACAATAAAATTTGATTTTGGCCTTTTCTTTTTTTTTATAATAAAATATGCTGTCTCTGGAAGGATGATTTCACATGTGCCTTTCAGGAGTTTGATGGTCAGTTGCTTCATACCAAGATTAGTTTCTCTTTTGGGGAATTTACTTGTATATCGGTAGTGTATGCAAGATGCTGCATGGCTGATAGACGTGCTATACAGAAAACAATAGAATTGCTTGCATCAATCATTTCTCAACCCTGGATGGTTGGTGGGGACTTCAATGTGGTTTCTTCTGCTGATGAAAGAGTTGACGGTGTTCAATCTAATTTCCTAGCAATTGAGGATTTTAATGTTGCAACTCTAAATAGTGGGCTATTTGAGCTCCCTTTTGATGGTTCAGTTTTTATGCGGATAAATGGGAGGGTCTGGAAGTGTTTTGATAGGGCCATGGTGAATGTTTTTGGCAGGAATTTTTTTCCTACTCAAGAGTTTCTCATCTAGCTCGTGGGAGATCTGATCACAGGCCCTTGCTCATTGCTGCTTCTCACAATGCTCACCGTTCCTCTTCTTTTAAATTTTTCAATGTCTACATTCATCATAATGATTTTCTCTCAATGGTGAAACAATCATGGGATCAACTAGTGTCAGGAGTTGGGATGCAGAAGTTTTATAACAAATTAGTTTCCTTAAGGGGTGTATTGAAGAAATGGAATAAAAAAAAATTTTGGTACCGTTAATATCAAGGTAAAGGAGGTACTGTTAATATCAAGGTGAAGGAAGCAGGAGAAATGGTTTTGCAAAAGGAGATGGAATTTGACCAGCAGAGATTGGATGAGGCCAATGTTTTGTAGTAGTGGTTTCATTTCTTACTTGGCATTTGCGGATGACATGATTATTTTTTCTAGGGCATCAAATAAATGTTTGCAAGCCATAATGGGGTTTGTGGAGGCCTATCAAAGGGGATCGAGTCAAAGGATCAATATCTTCAAGAATTCCTTTGTTTGTGCATCTAACTATTCTCCCAACATTTGCAGAAGGATTCAGAGCAATGCAAGGTTTCATCAAAAACATCTTCCTATTACGTATTTGGCAGTTCTGTTATCTTTAGGGAAAACAAAAAGTGTGTTGTTTGATAGTGTTTTGGAGAAAATTAGGAAAAAAAATCTAGCGTTGGAGTAATAAACTTTTATCATTTGGAGGAAAAATTATTTTGTTGAGACATGTACTTTCATCTATGCCTATTTATCTATTGTAGGTGATTAAACCTCCAAAGCGGGTTGTTCAATCTGTGCAAAGATCATTCAATGGGTTCTTGGGAGATGCAAATGTTGAGGCATGGAGAACACATTGGGTTACATTGGAGAAGATTTGCTTCCTAACGGTTGAAGGTGGACTAGGATTTCGGTCTCTTGAGGGTATGGTGGAGGCTTTCTCTACGAAGTTATGGTGGAAATTAAGGGAAAGAGTCTCCGTGGGCAAATTTTATGCGCAACAAATATATTGAAGAGCTCCATCCTAGTCAAGTGGTTGTTCGTTTTCCTTCACAAACCTAGAGAAGAATGGAGATTGTCCGGAACAAATCTAAAGAGAACATTTGATGGGTCATTGTAGAGGGATTGGTAGATTTTTGGTTAGATAGGTGGGTGAGTAATGATCCATTACTGAAGTTTTCTAAATGTAGTGATCTCTCTCATTTTTTTGGTTACTGAATTTTTTTATGGTAATGGTTGGAATGTCTCAAAACTTGATTAATGGGTTCCCAAAAATGTGGTGAATGAGATTATTTAGTTGCCTATTGATGTTACAGTCGAGGAACAAATGATTTGGATTCTATCCTTTTATGGTCAATTCTCTATGTCATACTTGGAATTCTATTCGAGATTGTAGAAATGAATCAACCATTATGAAAATCATTTGGGCAACCACGATTCCTACTAAAATGTCTTTTTTGGTTTGAAGAGTTGTTTCTAACTTTATTCCTTTAGACAATCATGCAGAAGCGTGGTTTATCTTTGGTGTCTCAATGTGGATGTTGCGGTCAATACAGTGAGAATGCTTGACATCTATTTATTGAAGAAAAGGTGGTAGCAGGAGTTTGGGAGCATTACCAAAGGATTTTTGGTATTCATCCTTTGTCACCAGTTTGTGTAGCATCACTTATTATGCACTGGTATATTTTTGGACCCTCAGCTAATTTACATTCTTTATGGTGTATGGTTACTGTTGTTGTTCTTTGGTTCATTTGCAAAGCAAGGAACAATTCAAGATTCTAGAATCTGGCCTTCTCTGCTAAGCAAGTGATTGCTGAAATTGATCACTTCTTTTTGTTACTTTGCTTGTTCGGGACTGTAGATAGAAATTGGTTGTCTCTAGATTCAAATGTGGCATTGGCTAGGAACTTCTAAATAAAAAAGACTTCTGTTAGGTAGGTATTTTTGGTTTCTTGGAATAAACCTCCTAGTGGAATGCTTAAGTTCAATACTTATGCTAGTGTTAGTGATAACATGGCATCAAGTGGGGGACTGTTATGGGATTCTAAGGGTAAGCTGGCCATTGCTTTTTACAAAAAGTTTGGTGATATTGATGTTTTGGTTGCCGAGGGATTGTCCTTGCCCTTTGCCATACACACATGTAGAATGGAGGGTTTTCATGAGATAATTTTTGAGACGGATTTAGCGATGCTAGCTCAATTGATAAAGCAAGACATTGTAGGAAAATGGCCTCTATGCAATACTTTATCATAGATTCGTTATCAACTACTTCAGGTCCAAGGCTCTATGAACCATATTTTCAGGGAAAATAACAAGGTGGCAGATTCCCTTGCTTCTTGGAGCATGAGTGACGAGTTTACCACCTTCAATATCCAGCAGCTTCCTTCCAAGTTGAGAGCTCTCATGGCTTTAGACAGGAAAGCAATGCCTTATGTTAGGTCTCCACTCCTTATTTATGTTTTGTTTCACATTCATTGGGGTTGTAACCTTAATGGTTTTTAATTTTATTGAATAAAATTAGGGGTTGGCATCCCTTCCCTGTGTACGGGGTTTTTGGCCGAAAAAAGAATCACAATAAAGTATATGGGAAGGAGAAGGGTAAAATAATCTCACAATATTATTGAAAAACTTGAGCATAGTCTCTATGGGCTCTCAATAAATTCTATAGACTCTACAGAGTCTATGTAGACTTTCCCAGACTATTTGCCAAACTATAACAACAATATCGTATTTATAACCAACTAAACTAGGTAAACAAGAAATACCTGATACAAGTAGTTACCAATAAACAACTCTGCAATTAAATATAAGATTACTATAAATTAAATATAATCTTCTAGGCTTGATTTAATGATTCAATAGAGTTGATACCCCAAAAAATGAAAAAATCCAAAAATTTCTAGAGAGTTATTAAAATCTAGGAAATAAAGATATATTTAAATTTAAATAGTAATTTTTCTATGTATGTTGTTTATTGGTAAAATCCCTTCATCAAATATTTATTAATATTTATCTAGATAAAGTTATTTCCCAAGCATGAGTTAAAAAAAGCCTTTATTTTATCTATTTTTCAGAGAGGTAGAAAAAGAGAAAAAAAATTAAGAAACAGAGTCTTGTAATGCTTTAAGAGTACTGAAAGGAAAAAAAATGTATAGAGGAAGCAGAAATCTTTTAAAAAAGAAAGAAAATTGAGTTGGGAATAAAAAATATAAATATTTGAGGGTATTTTGGTCGACCAACAAGAAATGGGTAAAGTACCCATTTAAGAGTTGAGGGCAAATGCAACTCATCCAGAAGTTCATGGGGTCTAGTGCAGTTAACCCTATAATATGTGTAGATGAAAAATTAGAAGGAATTAACACCAAAAGAAACTTTTAGCGGTTGTTAACACACGAATTAATAAGATACTTTCAGGTCCGGAATCAGAGCAAAATTTTACTCCCTTAAAGCATACCAAGTGATATCTTTGTTAAGGTATCTCCAGATACATTGAGTCAAAGCAAACTTTTACTCCACCTTTGAAGTGTGTCAACAGAAGTTTTTGTTACTTGTCAAACCACAAGAGACGCATCTATAATCGTGTTAAACCTCAAGGGTTGTTAATGTAATTTTACCATTGGGATTAACATTATCTTCACAAATCACAAGTGAGTGGCGGAGCACTTGTCTCACTTGGTCTGGTCTTATTAGTAATTCGATGCAATTTTCGTGCAGAATCTGCTATGAATTTTTTTGGTCTACACGAGTACAGTTAGAGTTGAATCTGATAACTATTATATGTTGACCTGTAAGTTGAAACTGCACCATCAAACATCGAATCACTTTTGGCTTGGATTTCTGCACAAACTATTAATTGATTACAATCAGTTATGATCCATCCCTTGTATTATATCCGTTCCATTTTGATATACTTACCGGTTTTTTTACACTGTTTAAAAAAAATTAGTTAACTTTATTGAAAGAATAAATTAATTTATGATATTCTTAAAATACCCTCATATTCATCATTAAATATTTACATCAAATATGAAATTGAAAATTACACCATAAGTTAAATTAATTTCATTTACTATGTGAATGCACGGTTTGCTATGCATCTCTCACTTATAACAAAGTAATTAAATAGTGACATTTTAGACAAGTTAAAAATTAATTACATTTTTCAATTGGAAAGTGGATGATAATTTGAAACGGATGAAAAAGAAAAACAAACCTATCAAAATGGGAAGGAGGGATTATTTATTTATTACTAGTTTTATTTTCAGTCAACGTAGTTTTCTTGTCACCATCAATTGAAGCAAGCTGGGGAAAATGTATTCGGCTACAAAAAAAAAAAAAAAAAAACAACAACAACAACAACAAAAAGTAGGCTGCTAAAAAGTAAAGAACACTTCAGTGCTTGCGTCTAGAACGGGAAGGAGCTAAGTTTTCAATACATTAATTGACTATGCTGCATCTCCGGAGCCCCGATTAGAAGAACAGTAAGCTTTGAAAGATCGAACGACTTTGTTCAATGAGTGGTCCCAAGTCCACAGGACCAATATTCCACACGCTAATACCATTCATCGGCCCCACAAATAAAAGAAGAAAAAGAACGACTTCACCAAGAACCTGAGCTTGTTAGCTTTCGGCGAACTCGCATTAATTCTTCATCATCCGTGTATATCTTGGATTTTTAATAATTTATAAATGATTAATTTTAAAACTGTATTATGGTGACATGGAGTGAGGTAACACTGTTATTGTCATTATTGATGAAAAATTTCATTAGTACTCCTAGGTTGTAACAAAAGGGTTAAAACTAAATTTGGATGCAATAGTCATTGATCAAAACTCAGTTGCATCTAAGTTTTGCGTTCAGTATTTTGAATAGGGATTAGCCTGAGGTTTGCCATAATTACGCTCACTTTTACTCAAGTTTTAAAAATTATACTTACACCTGTGTTTATATTTTTCATAACAAAACAAGTTTATCTAGATAATTTAATCCAAAAACACCAACCAAATATCTTAAAATATGCTTAATTACTTTTAGAAAAGATAAACTAATCTTAAAAATTAATTAATTGGTTATAAAGGTATCAAAAGTATTTATATCTTAACTCAAATTTTCAATCTCCATCAAATATTACTTCTTCAAACTCAATTATCTGACAATGTGAAATAAAATTTACTTTATCTAATAATACAAACAAATATATTAATAAGAGATGACCAATTTAAAAGCAATTTAGGATATTTTAAGGTATTTAGTTAGTGTTTTTGGGTTACATTATTAAAATAGACTTGTTTTGTTATGAAAAATATAAATACAGACAGTGGTAAGTGTAATTTTTAAAACTTGAGAGGAGGTGTGTATAATTATGACAAACCTCAGGGGAGGTATGTGAAATTACCCCTTTTGAATATCGCAAAAAAATGAAAAGGTAATGTCTGCGTTGCAAAATGGTGGAAGATCAAGAGTGATGAATCTGTCAATACTTCACGTGATCAATGGGATGCGGCTTACCATCTGCAGTAATAGAAAATTAATCATTGATGTGGGAATAGTGGGGCATTATCTTCTCCTTAAAAGAGTGGATGTAGTGGGCAAATGGAGAACCATGTAAGTCATGTACAGGTGGGAAGTTGCCAAGGATAAATTGATGACCAAAGCCAATTTCTACATGATATTTACAATCATATAAACCAAGACTCAAGATGGCATAGCCTTTCCAAAGGTTCTTTCACAGCTCAAGGCTACGACTTGTACCCTTTTTATTTGTGGCAAATTTGTTTCAAATTTCCTTTTCAGTCAACGTGGTTAATCGTTTTCCATCAGATTCTGTTATACATGTTCAAGATTGTTTCCAGTTTATGAAGATTGAAGATTCCTTTTAAAGATTGCTTCCAATTTTCATTCAAGTTATAAGATCGTTTTCGATTTTCTTTTATATTTCAACTCTTACACAACAATTTTAATTCCTTAGTCCGTATGGAGTCGAATCACAACTGCTTGATTTCAGTTTTGCATTTCTATTTTTCACCAATGTGGCATGTTCAGCAATTTCATCAGCATAAATTCGTCAGTGAACAGAATCAATGTAAACTGCGAACCAAAAAAAGAAAAAAATGTCTTCTAAAATGTCTTCTAAAATGGTGACAGGTTAATTAAGAATTTTATCAATTTTCAAACAGAACTTACACTTCGTCACCTAATTTAACGTCATCACATCATTTTTCCCATTTCAATTACTTTAAGATTTACCACTATTAGTTTGGTATTTCCTCCATCACATTTTACGCTTTTTGCTTTTTATTTTTATTTGTTACCACTTGAATTATCAAAGTATGTAGAACTTTTCCTGTAACATATAAAATGGGAAGAAGAGAATCAGATATGGGATCTAAGCAACAACGAGACGATAGTGTTAGGTTATTAAGAATTATTGGTACTATTTGGCATTCTAAAGAAGTATAAATTTAACCAAATTTGTAATAGTGAAAAGGGCCAACTGATACATGACCAAAAAAGTATTAAAAAAAAGGAAAGCCTAATTGGTCTGGGTTCAATGACTCTGTCTCCGTCCTTCCGTAACGACCCAGTTTTTCCTGATCATTATATAAAACCGGCAAAAATGGTGTAATTGGTGTCGACTCTCAACCAATTAGGCAACCCCTTATTCCCCTTCTCTCTGTTGTCTCCACATCCACTGATTTACTCACTTAGTCAGTCATTAATATGTTCCAAATGCAAATTGTGATAGTCCTATTGTCCATTTTCTTGATTTACTTTTTATTGTCGGGGTTCAGCTTGTATAGTTTTATCAATAAAACTTGTTACAGAACTGGTAATCATCACTTGCCTTCAAAACAAAGCCTCTGTGACCATACCCCATCCTACTGCGGGAATACTAGTGCGATCAATTTAAAGTGCCCATTCGTTTTTAAAGGTGATTATCCAGATTTCTGCAATGAGTTCCCTTCTTATTTCGAGCTGTCTTGTGATAAGCACAATCAAACTGTTTTGTTCTTGGATTCTGACGGCATAAATAACCAGTACTTTTATGTAGAGCTAGACAGTATAGACTATGGAAAGCAGACTATGCGTGTTATTGATCCGGGGCTGCAAAAGAACAATTGCTTCACTCTTCCTCTTTATTCATTCAGCTACAGTTACTATTGGGAGCATCAAATTGGAAAGAACACTTATGAAATTCAGGAAATGTATATTCATCAGGACGTGGATGCATTGATCTTTGTGAGCTGTAAAAATCCAGTGAGATCGCAATCTCCTCTCTATGTAGACACGACTACTTGTAACATTACTGAAAAGCATTTTTCCAAAGTGAAAGCTCCATCTAATTACAGTTACGTTATAGTTGGTCAAAATCTGGTAGCTGCGGATATTGAAGAGTCTTGCACCATCTGTAAAGTTGTTCCTATAGAGCTGCAGTGTCTACGTAACATAACAGGAGGGGATATTTCATTTGGAGACATCCACAATCTGCTGGTAAATGGCTTTAAAATGACCTGGTCTTATGATCAGTCGCGGTCTTACCCGTGGTCCCGGAGGAGAACATTTTTCTGTAAGTGCTCCGGTTTTAGTCAAGTATTTACTGGTTCTTCGATAACTGAATTGGATTGGATGTATCATCTTTAAAAGACTTCCAATACAATTCTAAGGGTGATAGAGAACTAAACACAGCCTCAATGTAGTTTCGAATAGAAAATTCTAATAATTTTTTTTTATTGGCAATTGGATATGGGAAAACATATAATTTTGGAAAGTTTACGGCTACTGCTACAATATAATCACTGATTTTTTGGGAAATAAATGAAGTGCCACGTGATTTGGCTCGGCATACGAGCACTATTGCTGATAATCCATTTTTCGCCTGATTTTTTTTTAAATGCAATTCGTGCTAAACGATATTCATGTTGTTGAATAATAAAATTTTATTTATGTGATTATTATACAAAAGGAGGAGAACAAATCTGAGAAAAAAAATTGCAAACTTTAAATCGAGCTCATCGTTTGATAAGGTGTATTTCATTTTTGCTCAAACTCACGTCTTAATTTGTCTTTTGATATGTCCACATATTTTATCAAGTAAAGAATCTCATTACAAAATAAAAAATACTTTTTGCAAGGCCCCGTAATCCAACAAATGGCTAAATAAAGTTGATTTTCCGGTTAGCCAATAGCCGTTACCTATATTCTCACATGCTTTGTACCTTTGAATATGTGTGTTTGGTTATACCAAGGCTCCGTATAATTGATAGAAAAATATAACTGTATCATTTTTTCGGGATACGTTTGTATACAAGATATAAAGAGATAAGTAAAAAATATTTTTGAAAAATAATTTTTGAAACAATGCATAAAGTCTAGAATATTCATTGCGTGCGTATGATCAAACGTAACTTTAGTTAGTGTGTCAAGGGATAAGGTCCCACATTGAATCCCCTGAAAAATTCTATCCCAATATACGTATCAATCCATCCATTGGCAATTAATTTTGAAATAGAAGCTCATGATCTTTAACAGGCTTAGGTCTTAAGTCTAAATTCATATACTCCCGTCAAATATTTCCCACATGTCACGTGTTGCTAATCTTCAACCTCAACTCCATTGCTCTCAATAACTGAGTGCCCGGGTTGACTCTCAATAACCCATGTTTAAATTCATGCACTCCTATCCAATACATGTGTTAATCACCTTTAAACCCATGACTGTCAATAACCCAAGTACCTGAGTCACGTGTGATCTAACATTCCATACATTGGTTATCTTTAATTCTTTACGCTTCCATGGCTCTCAACACCTGAGTCACATGTGATCCCATGGCTTTTAATAAACTTGAGTACCTGAGTCATCCCCATGGGTTGGACTCTCCATAAGCCCCATGATTCTCAACAAACTAGAGTAGCATAGTCACGTTTGAGATGGTGTTAAGGGACAAAGTCTCACATTAAATTCTCAATTCTATCCCAATTAATGAAGTATGTGCATCACTCTACTTATTTTCAATTGATTTTGAGATGAAATGGCTAATTGATTATGAGATGGAAGCTAAGGGACTTTGAGAGCTAAAATCCAATCTTATTTGTTCCGATAATTTGAATAAAGCATATGAATTGTGTACTTCTCACTTCAATCCCAGGAAAACACTTCAATTAGTTGGAACTTGTGCACATTTATAGGTCCTTTTTTTTTTTTGACCAATCGTCCACAGTATTTTATCTAACCCAACTGGGTCTACAGTATTCTATCCCGTCCAATTGGATCCAGAGAAAATCGATGGAGACTGAACCACCATCAGGTCAAACGAATGCATTATTCACCTATTTGAATTTTTTATGGGAGGCAGGACTTGAACTCCTAACCTCCTACTTCACTTAACCTTTAGAAGCTTTGTGGTAGCCAACCCAATCAAATTGGGTTGGTTACATTTATGGGTCGATTACTTCAAACTGTAGACTTTCGAGCGCATATCACCAAGAGATTGAATACAGTTGGCTTTTGTTCTTTGACAATGTAGGTCACCTGGCAGTACCATTGTACGATCATGTTACTTACTTTATCAATCACACTCTAAGGTTTGGATGTGAGTAAACTCACCCCTAAATTGGCATTTTTTTTTAAAGTTTGTTTTCTGTGTGATTCTTTATCTTTTCTTTATCCTGCTAATCCTTGAATTTTCATTTGTAATTATGAACAGATGGTGTGGGTTTTGGAGTCAGGATATTGGGTAAGGCTTTAAATTTTATTGAAATTTAATTTATTTAGTATATCCAAGGTAAATTACAACAATTTGTTGCTTCTTTTCTTGGATTTCAGTCCTATTCATTGCAGCAAGAAGCATCATTGGCATTATAGTTTTATTAGCTTTTCTGATTTACAAATGGCATCGAAGGCATTTATCCAAGTATGACAACATAGAAGAGTTCCTACAAACAAGCAAGAATCTTATGCCTATCAGGTACTCGTACAAAGAAATAAGGCAATTACCAAAAATTTCAGGGAGAAATTAGGTGAAGGTGGCTATGGTTGGGTTTACAAAGGCAAGCAACGAAGTGGTAGTTTAGTAGCTGTCAAGATGCTGAACAAATCAAAAGCAAATGGACAAGAATTCATCAATGAAGTTGCAACTATTGGAAGAATTCATCATGTTAATGTGGTCCGATTAGTGGGATTCTGTGTTAGCGCTTCAAAGCGTGCACTTGTCTACGATTACATGCCCAATGGTTCTCTAGATAAGTTTATTTTCTCTGGATGTTCAAATGGTGATCCACTGGACTGGAAAAAAGCATGTGAGTTTGCAAAAGGAGTCGCTCGAGAGATTGAATACTTGCATCAAGGGTGCAACATGCAAATTTTGCATTTTGATATCAAACCACATAACATTCTCCTGGATGAAAGCTTTGTACCAAAGGTTTCAGACTTTGGACTTGCTAAATTGCATCCGATACAGGATACCTACCTTGCAACTCTCACTGCTGCCAGAGGAACATTAGGGTTACATGGCTCCAGAATTGTTCTACAAAAGAATTGGAAGAGTGTCATATAAGGCAGACGTATATAGCTATGGAATGCTATTAATGGAAATGGCAGGGAGAAGGAAGAACGTAAATGCCCATGCAGAGCATTCAAGTCAAATATACTTTCCTTCCTGGAAATATGATAAATTTGAGCAAGATGAGGATATGGAAATTGGAGATCATGTAACTGAAGAAGAAAAAGGCATTGATAGAAAATTGATTTTGATAGCATTGTGGTGCATACAGATGAAACCAGAGGACCGTCCTTCAATGAGGGAAGTTCTGGAAATGCTTGAAGATGATACACAAAGCCTGCCATTGCCTCCAAAACCACTGTTTTATCCTCCGGATTCACCTATCAATATGCAAACAAACAGTCATAGTTCTTCTCAAGAGTATACAGAATCCCCATGTAACTCTTCCAGTTTTTCAAACAGAGCATATGGATGTTGATGAATAAGGAGTACTTAGAATGGGGCATATTCTTGTTGTAATGGAACAATTTTTTTAAACTTAATGTATTGGCTTTTACGTACGAGGCTCGTCAGAAGTCATGATTAACTTGTTGAGGTAATTATCGGTTAGCATGTATTGATTCATATTAGTGCCTATGATTCAAAGCTATTTCCCTTAAGAACTGTCTTTCGTACTTCCAAAAAGTGTAACCTAGTACACACAAACGCAAACTTTTTTATCTTTTAATTTTGGCATGGAAAAATATAAAGGTAGATATCATGCTAAAAAAAAAAAATTGTGCTTCTATGATATTATATCATCTATGAATTCAAATATCATCACTTGGAACAAATAGAGTGTCGCGCGGTTAGAACTCTATGATTTCACCCCAAAAGTCGGGAATTGAAATTCCACCAATGCCAAATACCCATTCCCCATGTATGTTTTTCAACAAAAAAAAAAATGTTATCACTAGGCATTTTTAGCTTTATCTAGTAATATCATTAAAACTTCAATGTAGTACCTTGAAAGAAGCTACACGTGCAATTGTTGATACTTTCTTGTGTTTTGTGTGATAATTTTCTCCAATAATTTTGCTTAATTGTGAATAGGTCACTAATAATGCTAGATCAATATAACTAAACTTGTATTTTATCGGATAAAACTTTATATCTCCTTCTATTTTATGTTATTTTCCAAATATATGAAACAAAAGGTAGGAGTCCATCCCATACTTACAAGCTTTTATCATTTTATTTAAAAACGATATTTTTTCCTAAGTCACTTGATCTTTCTTGTGTTAGTGTGACTGGTCAAATTGTTGGACTATTAATTGTTTGAACAATCTTTGTAGTTGAATTATTACCTCTAAATTTATTATTTGTGAAATTCTCTTCAGAATATATTCTCATTTCCACCAAAGGGCACAACAAGAAATTTCTTGGATTCTGCTTGCTTGGAAATGAATATTTCAGAGTTTAAGTGATTGACTTTTTAGTAAAACGTGATGAAAGAGCAATGTCTCAATTCAACTAAGTAGACCCCAAGCACAAAAGATCAAAATTAAAATAAAAGTTAGTTATAGGACAAGAGAGTGATTTGAGTTTTCTTACTTCTTCTGCGGGGTAGAGAGTAGGAAATGTCTTTCGAAGTAAATTATGCTCAACATATTTAAATTTTAGTCAAAAAAATGAATTGATTTGAGTTGAGAACTGTCCTGGCAATTGCCTCACATTCTCAGTCGCAATGTCGCAATGTCTTTGGTCGTGTTTCGGCATTTCAATGGAAAACTGCAACGTTGCAAAAGTTTTTAAAGCACTCAAACCCCTCACACGACCCATAAAACGTAAGCTTAGCATCTATGAAATGTATTAATTGTGAATTAATACCATCTATGAAACTAATGTTGAGGTCTCAATCTTTTGGCATTTTTAAGCTTTATCACGTAAAACCATTAAAACTTTAATATGGTACCTTGCAAGAAGCAACACCTGCAATTTTGATACTTTTTATGTTCCATGTGATAATTTTCCTCTAATATTATGTATTAATTGCAAATTAGGTCACTAACTAATACTAAATCAATATAATTAAACCAGTTTTTTATGCGGTAAAATTTTATATCTCCCCCTACTTTGTGTTCCTTTCCAAGTATACAATAAATAGTGTAGGAGTCCATGCCAAATATCCAAGAACTTGTGATTTTATTTAAAAACAATATTCTGTCCTAAGTTGCTTGGTCTTTTCTTGTGTTCGTATGACTAGTTAAATTGTTGGGCTATTAATTGTGTTAAAAATATTTATAATTGGATTATTACTTCCAAATTTATTGTTTGTGAAATTTTTTTTCAGAATGTTACTTAATGTCCATCAAAGGGCCCAACAAGAAATATCTTGGGTTTTGCTTGATCTTTTCTTGTGTTGGTGTCACTGGTCAAATTGTTGAGGCTATTTATTGCCTTAGAAATCTTTATAGTTGAATTATTACTTTCAAATTTGTTGTTTGTGAAATTTTCTTTCAAAATGTGTCTTCATTTCCATGAAGGGGCCCAACAATAAATTTCCTCTACAGATGACTTATTACTTCCAATTTGTTTTTTGTGAAATTTTCTTTCAGAATGCACTTTCCATTAATGGGCCCAACAAGAAATTTCCTGGATTCCATTAATGCACTTTCCTGTATTTATCTACCCATTTCAACCACACACCTTGGGTGCAAACCTACATTCTCTTACATCTATTTATTCCCTATTTTTTTCACTTTTTAATTAATTCATCCTTTCAAGTCCTTTTTACTCATTTAGTAGTATACTTGATAAAGAAAGAACTAATATCCATGGTGAAATGACTATCTGTTACATTGTGTAGTAATTAAAAAAAAAGTGTTCAATTGTGTTTTGTGAATTAAAAACAAAACAACATAAATAATGATTTCGTCTTCTTCTTCCCCTTCTTATCTTACCAGTTAGTTTCAAGTTTTGATTTGGTATAAACATCCATATAACTAGATTCCACATCATTTACTTACCTCTTTTTTACAAATTCCTACTCTTAATCTATCTGGGAATCCCTCTTGAGAAGGAAAGACCATTTCTATATCCCATAGGCAATGTATCTAGATTGAATTGTTGAGAAGAAGACTAAATTAAAGGCTTAATTCCCCTATTATTTTGGTTGGGATCGGCTTGTAAAACTTAATAAAATTAGCCGAATTATTTTCTACTTACTATATGAATAGGTAAGTGGGCAGGATCCACGGAGGGCCACATGGCATGATTGCCAAAGTGAAATTACTTTTTTTCCCCTTTTGGTTAAACATCAAACCTTCAAAATTTCTCCTTCTTGTGTCACTTGTGGTAATCTAACTCCACATGGGTTACCACATGGCAAGAATTGCCCATGTGGCAGCCATGTTGATAAACAAGACTTCAGGCCTTCTTCTCTTCTCGTTTTTGCCCTAATTTGTTCCTACTGATTCCCTCCATCTATTGGATAAGAAAGTGTCGATTTTTCCCCATTTGTCATTTTTGGGTAATTGAGAAATTATTTTTCTTTTCTCAACTAGTTTTTTTATGATTTTACTGAAACACCCTTTCCTTATCAATCCATTCTATCAACAGTTTCACACTATTACCTAGTCTTTCTGTCATTTCGTTAGGGCTTGAAAGTCTACCTGTCAGTGCCTTCTAATAAGTGTAAAATTTACATATTTTAGTAAATGTTTAATTATATATTTTTAGTATTTTTTTAGTTTAATCAGAATGAATTTGACTACAATTATTTTTTTTCAGGTTTTAGGGTTTTGAGCCAAAATTTTTATTTGAGCCAATTAGTGCACAATTTATTATTAGTTTGCAAGTTCAATTAATAATTAATCATAATTCGGATCAATTGGATTGCAATGGATCCTATTTCTACTCGACTAGATAAAGAAAAAATAGAAGTTACTGTAGCTGGCATGTGATAACACTAGTGAAAAGTATGAAGAATTGGGAATGCCTTACAAACTTTTGATGCACAATTTTGACTTCATACTTTGGTTTTTTAACCTTTTTGAAAACATTTTGGCAAACATCACTGGCCTTTTCATAGCTAGCCAAATTTCCAGAAAGTGAACAAAAAATTATGGGCCTTCAATGGATAAGTCCAACGTTTACTAATCAATTCTGCTCCCATTGGTTTAAGTAATCAGTGTATTTGGTTTATGGATAACACAATATTAGATTATTAATTTTATGTAATCCCATATTTGATTGCTTTTTATGTAAGCGATTAGTTGTCCTATTTAACTTAAATAATCACGTCTACATGGATTAAATAATTCTATGGGAGAAGTAGTGTTAGTTATTCCAAAATGACTTTTTGACGGATAACAAAATGTTAGAATAATTTGACCTTACCACCACCGGGTGGACTACTAGTACAATCACCATGGTGTATTATAATCATCACCACTATGCACCAATGCCATCATCACCAGCCATCACCATTGTGCACCCACTACCATGCATCAGCACTATTAACAAATAGCACCACTATCACCACCACTATCCACCAAAGCCATTGAGCACGGCTACCACAACCATCACGCATCATAGCAACCTGCACTAAAGTACTACCAATACTGTCATCATCGCCATTGTGCAGCACCACTATCTACTACCTCACTGCCACTACTAAGAACTATCACTACCAATAGTATATAACACAATCATTGTGCAATATCACCATCTATTACCATACACTACTACCATTGCGCAACACCCCTGTCTACCACCAGGCACCACCACTATCGAGCGCCATTGCTACTGTTGTTGTATAACACCACAACCATCACTACCATCAGCTACACCATCTACCACCATTAACCACAATGACGATCTACTAGCATGCACCACTAATATTACCAAATAGAAATATTTTGTAAATTTATGGTTATTTTGGTTAGTAAAATTGATATTTGATACGCAACTAGACACACAATAAGATTATTTTTTAAGATATTCTATCAAACTAAATATCAACCAAGCACTAGGACAATTGGGACCTTTAATTAAAGAATGACTCATCTTGATACTTATAGTCCAAGGATATGTCATCTCATCTCATCTAATCCATGAACCAAATTGACTCTGAATTTATTTGTTATCTAAAAATTTCTTGATCTTGTTAAATAGATGCCATTCTACATACGAAAATGGATTGTGTGTTTGAGAGGAGAAATTGCATGCATTCCATGATGAGCCATGCAACTCTTCTAATGTTTGTTTAGGGCGATAATCTTGACACTGTTTCCTATACACTAAATCAAGTGTCTACTTAACTTGTTTATATTAAGACAATGAAAATTTTAAAATTTATTATCAATGAAAAATTTAAAATTTATTATCTTAACTATGGTATGAATAGTAATATAATTGCATGATCATGAGGGTTTCATAGAACCCAAGGATGATTTCCATGCACAAAGCTGAAAGAGATCCTTAGTTTGTGAAGATTCTACCATGAAAGCTCCACAAATGTAGAGCTTTTAATAGTAATCCATACGAACAAGATCACTAGACAATTCCTAAGTCTACAAAACCTTAACCTTTTGAGTTCTAGCTCCCTTGAGATAGAACACATGAACCAAGAAAAGAGGATGAAGACTACAAACCCTAACTCTTAAGATGATTCGAGTGGAGAGATGGCAAGAGAAAAAAATGATTTTCTTCTCTCTAATCTTAGATATTTCTTTCTCCCTATTAGACCGATTCTTCCCTTAATTTTCTCATATAATTGTTATGTCTATTGACTTCTAATTGTGTCATGTATTTTATATCTCAAGAGTCAAGGTTTTGGGTATATTTATAGTTAACTAATTTTAGCCTTGTAGGAGTTATTAAATTCAAATCTAATAGGTGAAGGGAACCCTATCCTGTAAGACAAAAATAGCATGCACAATTCAACATGAAAAGTGAAAACCTACATTCTGAAACTTAGACTAATTGCATATAATCCCCTAAGGTTTATTTATCTTATGAATTAACCATGTAAGTCTCTCATACTTATTTTAATAAATTATTTAACCCGAAGAGCTTATCCCTAATGTGTGTAAACCATTAAGATCCATCTATGTTGGCAATAAGTGCAAATTATAATTCACTAATTAATTAATTAAAAGATTAGATAAATTGAACATTTTAATCTATCATTAATTCAAACTTCTAGATCATGAGTGGTATCAAGCCACAAATCATGACCATATAAATAGTATAGTTAAACATCTAGTGTACCCCTAATATCATATCCCATGCCCCAACATTTATGATTTTCAAATGATAGACAAATTTTATAGCCCTGAATATTTATTTTGCACAAGGACATAGCATAGCTAGTAAACCACACTATTAGCCGCTAATTAGCATACAAGGGACATTTTTTTAATATTCATAACTGCAGTTCTTTTACCCAAGTTTCATGTATATGGTTGTTAGAACTACCAATATCAACTAGAATAAAAACATCTCTACCCTTAATCTGACCAAGTAGGGTGATAGTTTTTCTAGTTAAGCAAGCAGTTAAAGCATATAATGACATATCAAGAGCTTTTCTAGGGAGACTTGTCAACACGTCCTCTTTACCCACTGCATCATGGAATTCCCCTTCCTCATCTTTTTCTGCCAAGATAAAATGAAGATCCCCTAAACTTGCATTGATGGCCTAGGACTATACTTTCTCCACACTTGTAGCACACATTATTGTTTCTTTTGTTGAGGGGAAATCTTCTTTTCCACTTTTATTCCAGAATTTTCCCCTGTGTAGGTAATGGTGAACCCAACATTGGAAGTGAAATGTTCTGGCCTTATATGAATTTCCACATTAGGCATGGAAAATAAAGTTTTTGATCTCCAAACCTTCTACAGAGAAAATCAAAGAATTCATCCCAGGATAACTTCCCTTGCCATCCTTCAGGCCATGATACCAGATGTCCATTTTCCTTTCTAAATACATCTCAATGACTTCTACTTTCTAGCATTTAGGAAATTTGATATGCCATGAAATACTTGGTATGTTTCCTAATCCACTTCTTGTGTTGATTCCCTTAGAACATAGGAAAATCAATTTTGGGAAATCTAGAAAATTAAACCTCGAGTGCTTTTCTTTTGGTTGAAGAATATAGCCTCATTTTTCTCTTAACCAACTATGAAGAATGGGCAATAGTGAAGTCTTGTCAACACCTAGCGGGTTTCCTCCATTTTCTCTGCATACCGTCCTCAATACATAATCAATTTTGAAATCCATGTTACAGATCAAGGTTTCTGATCTCTTGCGATTACTTTCTATCTTTTTTATCTAGCAACTAATATTGGACTGGATTTGATCTTGGACCTTTCCTTTGAATTCTTGTAATTTAGTTTCTTGTTTCTCGCTAATTTCCCCTCTGGCACTTTTTGTAATACTCGAGCCTTAAGTAATGAGATTAAGTGATTTATGGTATTTTCTTTTATTATATTATAATTAATATCCTTGAGTTATTATGGACCTATAAGACTATTAGGTTAAGTGATAAGTGCTAAAGTATACTAGTTTTTAGTAGGTTTTTAGACTAGGGTTTTAGGTTTTTTTATAGATTTTTCTCTAGTTTTTAGCTATTTCTTCTCATTTGTGATTTTTATGTCAATTTGAGTAAATTTGTGATCTACATATGTTTTCGTGCTATTTTGTAGGTTTTTGATAGTCTCATCGTCGAATTCAATCAATTGAAGCTGCAAAGACGGAGTTTGGACGGTTGATTCGATGATGGAGGACGATTAACAGAGTAAAACATTCCAAAATATAGAATAAAATCTAAGGGTTTTGAGCTATAAAGGCATTAGAGCTGCTGGACTACAGTTGGAGGCGCAATTAGACGCAAAAGAAAAGTTTCTGACCTCGGCCGCGCTTTGATCCGCGCCGCGGACTAAGCCGCGGCCAAGATCAGAAGCTCCAGAACCTCAGCCGCTGGCTGAGCCGCGCCCGCGGCTCGACAGAAGAACCCGCGGCTCACCAGCCGCGGTCACGGCTCACAGAAGGAAGCCCACGGCTCAATCAAGCCGTGGGCGCGACTGGGCAGACGTGGGGGCGGCTCACTTACGGGATTTTTGCGATTTTTCAGCAGTAGAGTTGGCGTGAACGGGAAGACCTAAAGAGAACATTAAAAAGGCAGAAGAGGGGTCTTCTCTAGAGAGGAAGGAACGAGGGAACATATGAGATAGAGAGAAGAGGCAAGAACGGCGAGAAGAGAGAAGTCGCAACTACGGCATAATTTCTACAGCAACACAAGCGAAGAATTGGTGGCTTCATGAGAATCAGTTTTCACTTTGTTGTTTATTGATATTTTCTCTGTAGTTATGAACTAAATAGATTAGGAACTAGATGGGTTGAACCCGATTTCACTTATTATAGATCTTTTTCTTTGATTAACGAATGGAATTCCTTTCGTTTGGATTTATTTGTGAATCTACTACTTGATTGAATTGGGTGTTGCGCGTAACCTTTGATTTAATCACTAATTTTGCTTAGGTTTATTGAGAAATAACCTAATTGAATAGATCTTTTCACAAATAATGAGACTTGCATGGGTTGCTAGAAATAGAACCACATAAGTCTTCCGGGGTAGATTCATACCTAACCCACGTAATAGAATCTTTGAATAGTAATTTCATCTCTTTGGAGTTTTAATGGTAAAAGAGATTCTCATTAATCAACTAGAGAGATAAGGGGTATGATACTTGAGAGAGATCATGACCTAACATAGGATTCTAGGGTCTGAACACTTGAATTCATTCATTCATTAATCTAGAATTAAAACATAATAAGAAAAGAATTAGGGGAATTCCACATCTAGTTCCTACGTTTGATCATTGCTATTTTTCTCTGTTCAATTGTTCTTGTTTGCTAGATAGGTCTAAGTAGTTAGTTTATTTTAATTCATTTATTTCAATCTTTCGACCTTGTGGGTTAGATAATAGGGAACGTGTTAGTACTAGTACTCATAAAGTCTTCGTGGGAACGATATCTGGTACTCACTTATCTTGTACTACTGGAACGATAGGTATACTTGCCTAAAGAACCCGTAGTGTAGCGTGGTGAACATCATTAAGCCCATAAACCTCGGCGTTTAGTTAAGTATGAGGGTCTCATTAGAACTAATTATATTATTCTTGTTGAGAGGTTTAGAGAGAAAATATTAGAAACATCTACAACACCTTGAAAAACATGGAGAGAATCAAATTACTACTATTTTGGGTGATTAATGATAAGATCTTCAGGCTTTTTATGATTATATTGCATTTGTTAATGGCTTAGGCTTGGGAAGAGAGAGAAAACTAAATTGCAATGATCAAATTGTGCCAAAAGATTCTTCTCTTCACCATGAGACTAATTCACTTTATAGATTTTGATTTCATTAGGGTAGACTAAGAGAAATCAAATTTTGAAGTTTAGAATCCTAGGTTTTGAACATAATTGATAGGCCCGCTTTCGACGCTGGAAATTTCCTCACCAGCAGCTTTTAGGAATGGCCTTTGGGTAGGTTTTGTAGAGTGACATGAGATTTTTCATTTGGCACTAACCTCATGTCCATATCCCTTCTCTAGAAAGAGAACCAAAACCATGATATTGCCTACTTGAAAACCCAAAATTTGGAAATTTCTAGATTATGAAGGAATTGGGTTTAGCAAAGCCTAGTCGTAGGTTGAAGAGAGTGAAGGGCAGTGTTATTCACTGGTAACTCCAATTGCTACCAAATTTTGAGGAAATCTTCTATTTATCATTCTTTATTTATGTATATTTTTACTGTAATTTTCAGAAAATATAATTTTAGGAAAAAAATCAAATACCCTTATTTTCAGCATATTTTGGAGAGTAAGCTTTATCCTTACAATATTTTGGTTTGAAAAATTACAGTACTATATATAATATGTGTTTATAAACTTGTTTTCAAGTGATGGCATGTGTCACTTCCCTTCATAGTTTTTGAAAATATTATTTTAAGCCTTATTTAGATATTGAAAAATTTCTAGAAAATTCAAAAAATTAATTTTAAATTATTTCTTTAGGAATTTTAACTGTACCCAAGGGTAATTGAGAGTGTGAAGAGATTAGGAAGATCATGAATTGTATTCTTTTATAAGATATTGTTTATTTATGTGTTAAAATGTGTAATTGTAGGACTTTGAGCATATTGGGGGCATCGTTGTGCTTTGGAGTGTCAGGTATGTGCTAATACCTTTCCACTGGATTAAACACACATTGGATGGTTTGAAAGTGGATTTTAAGTATTTGTTTTGGGTTCCTTTTATTTTCTAAATAAAACATTATTTTTAGATTATGGAAAAAGCATGTGTTTTGATCACATTACCTTTGCGTTTTTAATTTTCTTTTCAATAACAAGTTCATTATGAAAAGAATATTTTCTCTCTAAAACTTTGTCCCTACATGGTTTCTTCCTAATAGCCCAACATTAAAATTTAAAAATTTTAGGCTGGCCGTGGCCTACCTTTGGCCACTGGTCACCTTTGAATAAGATCCAAATTCATCCCTAGTGAATAAGAAATCTTTTGCTAACCTGTTTGACACTAATTCTTCTTCCTCTGTTCAACTAAAACCTCATTCATCACATAATGGTAAAGCTGCGATTTTTTCTTCCAAAGCTAAGATTAAACAAGCCACACAACTTTTTAAGCTATCCATCACTGGCATATTCTCTCATCGAAGGCTGAAGGTGGAGGAAATCTGCAAGTTCACTTGTGCGCTAATCTAAAGTTTTCGTAGGTCATCCAGATTCAAAGCATGTCTTGATCATATGTAATTCAGAAACAATTTTTTTAAGGCTTTGGACAAGAGGGCTTTGGCATGTGCGCATATTCCCAATGAGGACTTTTAAATGGACTCCATCCTTTCGTGTTGAAAAAGAAGTCATCACTTGTTCTGATTTGGTTTGCCTTACCAAATCTGTCCATCCATTTGTTCGAGAAATGTTGCTTGTTTTAAAGTGGTTGGGAAATCCCTTTATACAGATGTGGCTACAACTTCTCTATCAAGACCTTGTATGGCTAGGATTTGTATTGAAGTAGATCTATTGAAAGAGATGTTGGATTGTGTGTGGATTGGAGTTGAAGGGGAATCTAATAGATTTTGGCAACAGAATGTTCCAGATAACTTGTCAAATTATTGCACCTCTTGCTGGAATTTGGGTTATTCAAAAGAGGAATGCAAAAAGATATTGATTTGGATGCTTTTCTCAAGAAACCTGTAGAATTCCAAGTTTACAACCCTGTTGCAACTCGTTCTACTATGGCTATGAAGAAAACAGAAGGTAAAGGGATAGAGAAAGATGATTCGGGGAAGTAGGTACCATGGTAACAATGGCAAAAACCATTAATGCTGTAAAGAAGCCGAACATAGGAGAAGAGGATAGAACAATTCAAGAGACTATTTCAAATAAAGATACACTGCTTGATAAGGATGCTGCTGGAGGTTAGGAGGACAATGGGGTGGATTCGGTGGATTGTAATCCTCCTGCAGTTCAGCAAGTGCATCATATGAAGGGTGATGACTTTAATTTGTAGGTTGTAATAGTTAAGCAGTCCACTATAGCCAATTAGTCGCCTATTCTAGCAAATGGAGTGGCATCTATCGAAGATAAAGTCCACAATGTTGATGAAGGTGATGCTCAGTATGAGTTGGAGGAGATTGCTTCTCTTACTCGTGAACAGTCTATGGTTGGAATATTGGACTCTTCGTTGAAAAATTTCTAGCAATTGAAAAAAGGAAACAAAGGTCTTCGGGAAAAATTTCATTCTAAAGACAGCTTTGATTGATGATAATATCCACTCAACATTGCTTCAATTGCTAGTTGATGATTAGGGCTTTTTTTTGCAATATTTGAGCATTAGCCAAACCCTCACATCTTTGTAGGTTGAGAAAATTAATAAGAATGCATTATGTTCAAGTTGTTGCTTTGTGTGAAGATAAAATAGATATTAATAAGTCGGAGTTCTTCCAACGTAAGTTAAGGTTTGTGTAATGAAGTTAATTCTTTGTGGTCATTGTTCAGGAATTTGTTTCAGTGTGTTATGAATGGGGAAAGTGATTTACATTTAACTGTGTTAGTCAATCACCCTCAATTTGAATCTCTACCATTGTGTCACTTGTTCATGCAAAATGCACACTAGTTAAGAGATCTTCTTTGTGGGCTGGTTTGCTAAGGGATATAGGAGATAAAACACTTTTGTGAATGGTATTAGGACACTTTAATCTTATCATAGAGGTGAATGAAAAATGGGGTGGATGGCCTTTCAATGTAATGCATGCTAGTGGAGTTCCTTAATTTTATGACGAAGGTGGAGGTAATGAAAGTTGGATTTTCAGGGTTTGCATTTAGTTGGTGTAACAATAGAGAAGGGTTGCATGTATTTGGAAGAGGCTTGATAGATTGCTCATCAATAATAGATATGTGGATTTGGGGCAGATTACTTCTGTTCAACACTTGGCATGGCTCCATATGATCAGTGCTCCCCTTTTATTGTCTACTTCTTTAATTTGGCACGGGATGTTCCTTTTCATGATTCACCTATTTCAATTTTGGCTACCAAATTAAAAAAGGTTAAAATGCTCTTAGAATTTGGAACAAAAATTGTTTTGGGAATATCCTTGAGAAGGTGAAGATTGCCGAAAAACAATTAGAGTAGGCTAAAAGGAGAATGGAAATGGATGACTCTGATGATGCTCTTTCTCAATTGTGTAAGGCTCAAGGTGCGCTTCAGTGTCAAGTAGCTGTTGAAGATCAATTTTGGAAACTGTCGCATCCTAAAAATGACACATAGTGGAGTCGTTGACTGTCGCTGTCCCGAAAAGACGGTCCAGTCCAAGACCCTTTTGAAAAGAAAGTTCTTTGGAAAAAACTGTGCAGTGTGTGAGAAAAATCGAGTTTTTATTCAAAAAGTATTTATTTAGGAAAAATAGTATTTTGAAAAATAAAAGAAGGCTGGGACTAAAAAGTGCGATAGCTTTTGGCTAACTAATTTTGAAAAAAGGGTTTTATTTAAAAATAGAGTTGTCACTTGGTACTTGAGTTAGGGTGTACCAAGTCACCCAAAAAAAATCGTCTAACAAAACAAAAGTAAAATTTTAAAAAAAAATCATTTAAAACCCTTTTCCTGACTCCGGTCTACAAAAAACGAGAGAAAAAGGTTCGGGAGTCACATTTGAAGAAAGGAAAGGCAAAGGCTTGCACCTAAGGCACCCTTTCTACCTAGCCAAGGCAAGTTGCAAGGTTTCATCAAAAATTCCTAAATTAACTCTAAGTTCTATCGCAGTTCGATATATTTAAATGAATACAAATCCTAAATTTAAATATGAAGTATCGAGAGGAATCGGCATAATCCGCCTAGGTTTTGGTTAGGATTATCGCTATTAATTGCTGAAACCCGAATCGAGATCCTCGAGGGAGTCACGAGTGTCTATGCCAAAATGCAATGCAAAAAGAAAAGAAAATAATAATATATAGTCAGTGAAGAAAGAAAGTGGGTATGCAACATGACGGGTACGCAGGACTAATATCTCGTGATTGAATGTTTCTACTTACGGAGAGGGGAACGACATGTACGCCACCGCTTCCCACAGTGAGTAGGCGACTATTTCTAGTCGGCTCACTACAAAATGACCTAAATTCTAAGTGAGATGCAACCTAGATGTCATGTATTTGGAGATATGTCAAAAATAAATAAATAAATAATAGTAATAATAATAAAAATCATGCAAAATGGAAAGAAAAATAAAAAATGTGTGAAGTGGGATATAAAATGCACATGAGTGCACCTAACACTAAAATGCCCTAAGAGTCTAGCATTGGACTAGACCTTTCTAGGGATTCCTACTAGCGTTGGACTAGTGAGGAAATGAGAAAAGGCCACGACTAGTGTTGGACTAGTGTGGTGATGGAATAACAAAACTGATAAAATATGAATTAAAACAATAAAGCATGAATTGAAAGCAAGTAAACATATAAAGACATATAATAATAGTGTAGAAGCAAGTAGCACTGTAAACATGATAGTCAAGATGCAAATCCTAAGGAAAGCTATAAAACATATAAGCACACAGGTATGCAAAAACACGTAAGCCCTAACTATTACATCAGGGGATTAGCTACAAATTTAAAGAGGAAAAAATAAAAATGACCTATCTATTACATTTATCTATCTAAATATACAATTTTGCTAAAATATAAGAAATGTAGCCTAACTATTACATTGACTAGCTAAATACAAAAATATTACACTTTTTTGCCAAAATAACAAAATTTGAATTTAAATAACATAAAATAGATAAATACGCAAAAAGCATGTGAACTAAGAAATATATAAAGAAACATGCACAAAAATCACATAAAGTCATATTGGGGTAACATAAAGATAAAATTAATGAGAAATTGATATACCTCTTTGAAGATCCAGTACAAAAACTTAAGAAAATGAATACACATGTCAATGTATCACGATATAAATAAATAAAGTCCTAAAAATATGTAAATATTGACAAATTGGGATAAAATGTGAATTCTAGCAACTAAGGGGACTAAAAACAAAATTCTATAAAGCTCAAAGGGTAAAATTAGAAATTCACGTAAGTCTAAGGGGTGCAATTGAAAATTAAAACAAAATTGGGACAAGAATATAATTCTAGCAAATGTGGAGCCAAATTGCAAGGATAAAGGGCCCAATTGAAGGAAAGTAAAATCTAGCTGGTCAATCTAAAAATATTAAGACTTAATTGCACAAAAACAAAAATATTAGGAGGCATTACAACAATAATCCAAAATCTTTGGGGGTTTAGACAAAAATGTCAAATTTTATACAAAAACTAATCTACAAAATTCCTAAACTAAACTAACAAACATATATATATAAATCTGAAACCTCCCCTTAATACTCAATTTTCAATTTTAACTAAATTAAACTACAAAACATAAAAACACAAAAATAAAAAAATAAAAACCCACCCTCAGATTCCCAATTCTCTTTCTCATCTTCTTCTGACTCTCCCTCCTCGTCTCTGCTCTTTGCTCTTCATTTCCTGATTCTAAGTTTCTCTCTCTGCTCTTATTCTCTCTTTCATCTTTTCTCACCAATTTCTCTCTCTCTCGCCAATCTCCAACTCTCTCCCTCACATCTCTGTTTTCTTTCTCTTTTCCCCACCTCTCTCCTTCTCACTCTCTCTCTCCAGCTCTCCTTCTTTCTGGTCCTCTCCCTTCTCTCTGTCTGAATCTCTGTTATTTCATTCTCTTATCTCTCTTCTCCGCCCCCTATCTCTCTAATCACTCTCTGTTCTATTCTTGTCCCCAATCATCCAGATGCCCCTTTTTCTCTCTTTCTATTGCCCTCTATTTCTCTCTTCTTTTCCCCTAAAAACCAACGAAGCAAATTTCCCAAATCGGTCCCTCGATTGAAACAGGGAGAGGAGGTGTGATGGTGTAATTGTGATATTGAGGATGTGGGTTGTTTTGTTTATTTTTGTACAGGATTTAGTGAGGTTTGTTTGGTGGCTCAATGGCAATTGATGGTAGAAGCTATATTCTTGGTGATTTTGGGACTATGATGGGGAATTTTGCAAGTTCGTGGGTGGTGGGAACGCTGTTTATGGATGGCTGTAGGTGATGATGGGATGGTGTTATTGTCTTGGCTGAGAAATGGGGAATGATGGCTGAGGGGATGGATTGTGATCGAGTCGGCTGTTGTGGCTTGGGGCGGGGCTTGTTGCAGGTTCCATGGCTAATTCTGAGGTTTTGGGGCTGTGGAATTGATTTTGGGATGGTTTGGTGAAAGATTAAATGTGTGTTTTGATTTTGTGTGTGGAATTTTGGGACTGAATTTGCTTGACTGAGTGTGTATGTATGAAGATGTGTGTTTGTATGTGATGAAATGTGTGCGTTTTTGTGTGCTCAGGAAACTGTGAAATTGTGCATGTTTGTGTGCTGTGAAAAGTGGAATTGTGAATGACTATGTGAGCTAGTGTGTGAATTTTTGTAAGTGAATCTGTGTGTGTAGTTATTATGCTTGAATGGCTGTGTTGCTGGAATTGGTGGTTTTGGATGATGATGCTTGGTGATTCAGGGGGTTGTGCTATGAATTTGGTGGTGATTTTGTTTGGCTTTGGCTCTGTGTGTGCAACTGATGGTGGTCTCATTGGAATAGCAGGTGGTGGGGCGATGTTTGGTGGAGGAGCTGGCTGAGCTGCTACAGTAGCGGTTGGCGTTTGACTGTATTGTTTGAGGTGATTTGGGCTACAAGTAGCAAGGGAAGTTGACAGTGGTCATGGCTAGTGGTAGAAAGAGTTGGTGAGAACTTAGTAGAGGTGATAATTGCTGGCGGAGCAACGGCTATGGGTGGTTGAGTTTTGGTTAGTTATGACTGATTGTGGTGGTAATTGATTGTGGCTTGGTTTTGTAGTTGAGAGTGGTGGTTCAACGGTGGAGGTAGGGAGTAACGGTGGCATAGTGGTCCTATGGTGGTCTGATGTTGGTAGAGAAGGAGAGGGAGGAGAGAGAGGTGTGGTGGGTTGGTGGTTTGTTAACGGAGAGAAAGAGTAGACCGTGGAAGAGATGAAACCAAAAAAAAGAAAACATAAACCCAGAGAGATAAATAAAACCCCAGAACAAAAACACTTAGATTCAGAACAGATTAAACAATCTTCAACCAAAAGTCTCAAACAAATGCATATAATTAATCAGATTTATCTATAAATGAAAGACAAGTGAACCAAATTAAAGAAAAGAACTCACCTATTAATCTTGAAAATTAATTAAGGATGAACAGTAGATGAGGCTTGAGGTTGAAGATGAACAGTAGTCAAATTTTTAGACGATGAGCAGTACCCTAATGATGATGGACAGTACCCTAATTGAAGATGGAGGCTAGAGTGTGAGTGTTTATAGTGTAAAAATATGTGTTTTGATCTTTGATAATTTAGATAAAGATGTGTTTTTAGGGTTTTTAATTTTTTTTCTTTTTTGTCCCCCTTTTCTGATTTAAGGAGGGGTATTTATAAAGCCAAGTTGTCTTGGTCACCAAGAATACTACAAAATAACAAAAATACCACTGATAATAAAAATTTTAATTTTATTTAAAAAAATATTCTTAACTCAAAAATTAAAAAATTAATACAAAAAATGACAATAATCTCCAAAATTTTTTAAAAAATTCAAAGTAGATTTTAAAATAAAATTTAGAGCTTGAAACTGATCAAAAACACGCTCAGGGTGTGAAATAACGATTTTGCCCCTTAAAAAATAAAAATACACAAAAAATAGCTATTGGACTTAAAAAATTACCAAAAATTAAAAATAGGCTTAAAACCCTAGAAAATGCATTTATGACTCAAAAATTGATGAAAAATGAATTTAAACTGCAGAATAACTGATTTCGTCCTTAGACAATGAAAATTCACAGAAAAATAGCTATTGATCCTCAAAAAATTACCCAAAAATTAAAAATAAGCTTAAAAACCTAAGAAATACATTTATGACTCAAAAATTGATGAACAATGAATTTAAACTGTGAAATGATGATTTTATCCTTGAACGCAATATTTATAGAAAAATAGCAATCGTTCTCAAAAAAATAAAGAAAATTTAGAAACATGCTTAAAGAATCAGAAAAATAAATTTGGTACTAAAATATGGACGAAAATGGTATTTGTGATGCTGAAATTACCATTTTGCTCCCTGCGTTGGCGAAATACAAAAAATACCAGTTAAATCTGAAAAAAATTATAAAAATTTAAAAAATACGTATGAAAGTACAAAATGTAAATTTAAAACCCCAAAACTAATGAAAAAATATTTACAGTTGAAAATTACTGTTTCGCCTCCCAAAAATGCTGATTTCGTTCCTATTTTATTGAAAAATTAGAATTTAATCCCAAAAAATATAAAAGTACCCCCAATGTTGAAAAAATGAGTGGTGTGTCAAAATTTGGTGTCTATAGTTTGCCCCTCTTTGTCAAGAATCTCGCAGAGATTTCAGACAAAGACGTAGACAACACAAAATTTTGACTCACTAAAATGTGAAAACATCTAACATGCATAGTGTGAGAATATGTTGAGACATAAACCAATGACCAAAAAACATAGCAAATCTGTGATCGAGCTCTTAAGGAGCTGTCTATGTATCTCTGATAAAAAGAATCAGGTTAAATGTAGTTCGGATGTAAGTGAACTATAGATGCAAAACACAATTACAAATGGTGGGTCAAGAATTCAAAATTTTTAAAATTTGTGATCGATATAGAGAAGAAATTGTAACGCTTGAACTACTTAATAAGGATAACATAAAGTGGTAAAGACTGCAAGATAAAATAAAATGTTTAAACTTTAATAGATCCCAAAATGAATTCAAACTACTAGACAAGATAAATACTAATAAGTTAAATGTAATGTCTAGGACTATCGAGACTTGAAAATGTAAATAAACAGATGCCGATCAGGTTGCTGGACGGAATACATGATCTTAGGCTGCCAAGGTTGATGAATGCAAAATTTGAGCTGTCAAACTTGAAAAAGTAAATTGACATATGCTGTTCAGGCTGCTGAACGGATGCATGATCTTGGGCTACTAAGGTTAATGAATGTAAAGTTGGGCTGCCAACTTGAAAAAGTACGTAAATGATTCTGGGCTGTCAGGAATCTTAGAATGCAATGCAATGTCTGGGCTGCCAGACTTAGAAATGTAAATGAAAAATATATGATTTTGGGCTGTCAGGAATTGTGATATGCAAAGTTTGGGTTGTCAGACTTGAAAATGTAAATGAATAAAAAGTGAGTCTAGGCCGCTGGACAAAATAAATGCAATAAAGATTTTAAAATAAAACAAAACAAGTGTTGAGCATAAGATCCAATTCAACTCAAAAGTAAAAAAATTTTCTCCCCTTCCCCCCTTTTTTTTTTAAAAACATGAAAGTAAATAGACTAAGATGATGGCTAATGCATGATGGCATGGAAAATATGAATGTAAAGTAAGTTGCATGAGCATGCAATTGGAATGACATGATATCTAATATGCAAATAAAGACGGTACTTAATACTGACGATTGAGCCTACCGGCAAACTAAAAATGAAAATCGATACCCAATGCAAGAATTGAGTCCTACCGAGAACTGAAAATAGAGATAGTACCCAATACTGACGATTGAGCCTACCGTGAATTGAAAATAAAATCAGTACCCAATGCAAGGATTGAACCTACCGAGAATTGAAAATAAAGACGGTACCCAATGCTGACGATTGAGCCTACCGCGAATTAAAAATGAAAATCGGTACATAATGCAAGAATTGAGTCTACCGAAAATTGAAAATAAAGGCAAGTATCCAATGCTGACGGTTGAGCCTACTGCAAATTGTGAATGATAATCAGTACCGAATGCTAAGATTGAGCTTACCAAGAACTGAAGGTAAAGACGGTACTCAATGCTGACGATTGAACCAATCAGCAAACTGAAAATGAAAATTGGTACCCAATACAAGGATTGAGCCTATCGAAATACTGAAAATAAAGACGGTACCCAATGCTGACGATTGAGCCTATTGCAAATTGAAAATGAAAATCGGTATCCAATACAATGATTGAAGCCTACTGAGAATTGAAAATAAGGACTGGTACTCAATGTTGACGAATTGAGCTTACCGTAAACTGAAAATAAATAAAATTCGGTACCCTAATACAAAGATTGAGCCTATCGAGAACTAAAAATAAAGACGGTACCCAATGCTAAGATTGGGCCTACAGTAAACTAGAAATGAAAATCGGTACCCAATGTAAGGATTGAGTCTACCTGAGAATTGAAAATAAAGACGATACCCAATACTGACAAATGAACCTACCGCAAACTGAAAATTAAAATCTATACCCAATGCAAGAATTGAGCCTACAGAAAACTTAAAAGTAAAGACAAGTACCCAATACTAGACGATTGAGCCTACCGCAAACTGAAAATGAAAATCGGTACCCAATGCAAGGATTGAGCCTATCGAGAACTAAAAATAAAGACGAAAAACATGTGAACACAATATGCGAACTACCAAACGCATTAAAACACCGTGCAGTATACTAGACAAATGCAAAACAATTACTAAATGAATGCAAATTTGAAAAAGTAAAACATGCTAATGGGGTACGGGCTGAGAAATGAATGCATGATATATAAAAATAAAAATGCAGAGTTTAAGTGGCTAGATTAGAATAAACAGAAATTAAAACCCAACGGACGAGTTGGGATTTAAATAGAAAAGTAAAATATGCATAATGCTGGACAAAATCAAAACAACATACAACATGCTAAGCAAATAATGAACAAATGTCGGTTCGAAAAAGTAAGACAAGATGATGTAGCACAAGTTGCTAGACAAAATGCACGAATGTATAATCCTAAATTGGTGAACAAAATGCACTAGACTAAAATGAATAAAATGAGATTCCAAACTGCTGAAAAAATGTATAAAGAAATTTAAAACATAGGAAAATTTATAATAATTATCGAACTATTGTGCCCAAATCATCTCAAAGATCAAAATTTTTAAAAAATTTTGTCCCAATGTATTGCATCAAACTAATCTAAAACCGCTCTTTTTGAGATTTGGTATTAGAATTCATTTAAATTTAACCTTATAAAAAATTTGCCCCAATATAAATCAATCTTAAAAATTAAATTTTTCTCAAAAAATTTACCTCAGTGTCAATTTTTGAAATGAATCTTTGAAATGAATCATGCCTTTGATCAAATCATCATTATCTAAAAAAATTTACCCTAATTTTCATTCTTGACAAAGATCTCAATTAATGACGATGTGATTGCACCTGTAAAAAGAGAAAACAACTACAATTACAAAAGTGATGCCACCATTTGGCGGTCCCTAAACTCTGTTAGTATATATAAATATGAGTATTGCCATTCTAAGTCTCCGGTCAATCTCTTGTTTTACTCTTTGCAAGTTTTCCAATTCAATGAACTCTGATTCACGACTCAAACCCAAACCTCTCAAAATAGTCTTTTAATTCATGCATGCCTCTGACTTCTGATAATATTTAGGATTGCCTTTGCTTTTATTTAAATTCAAACAAAACAAATATCAAAATTTTCAAAACATGAATTGGTTAGAAAAATGCTTCACATGCAATAATGTAAAAGAAATTATGTACGGTAAATAACACGCAAAGACTAAATGAACATATTTTTCAAAAAAAATCAATTTTGAAATAATGGCTTAAAAGATGCCTTTTGATTTTTGGATGTCATTCCCATTTGAATTCTAACATTGTCCACAACTGATCAATGTAGACGAAAAACCTCAATCAACTGTTGTCGTCAACTTCCCGATGACTTCCATGCCAGCATACTGGTTTTCTCATCTTGTGAGCCTTCAACTGTCACATTCTCTCAATCCATAGGATCCTTCCGAATTACTGACTTCAGGAGAAGAAATGAAATGAAGGATAATGTCCAAAATTGAGATGATTTTCATTTTTTCATTAAAATAGACTAGTGCTCGAAAAATATTTGGCATCAGTAAGAGAATCTTCCCTTATTAATTTGGGATAGATATATTAACATCATATGCCAATGTTTTAGAATGAATTATTTTGACACTTGTCAATTCCCCCACACTTGAACCATTGTTTGTTCTCAACCATTCAAAAAATGCGAGCTCAACTAGTGATTCAAGCATTGAAATCACACATGTGCATTCTAAAATGTATTTCCTCAAGACCGAGTAAATGACCATTATGCAATTTATTGTCTTGCCTTTAATACACATAATATCAAGTAAAGGAGAAAGAATTATATCATAATTAAGTAATTTTAACTTAATTTCTTCACCTTACTGAATTTCACAAGTAAAAGAATTATATGATCAATCGGAAACATCACATGTCTATGATCAATTTCATTTTTTACATGAGGGAATTTTATTCTAGTGAACTAATCACTCAAAATACAAGAGTGTCTGTTGATGCGAAAACTGACATTGCTTATAAAGGTTCTCGGTTACTTAATATCTCAATCTTAAACGAATAGCAAAAATTGTATTCGAGAAGTAAAACTATCTTTTTATGCAAAAATCGACATTAGTTGGATGAAGATCCTTGATTACTCAACAATTTACTTGATCAAATTTGTAATGCATTACTCATAATTCAAGTACCATTGGAATCGAAAGTTGACATTTTTGGATAAAAACTCTCGATTACTAAGTACGAGAACCATTGGAGTAGAAAAACTACATTATTTCTTTTCTTTTCTTCTTTCTTCTTCTTTTTTTTTTTATAAATTTCCCATAATAACTTTTACATCATAGATTACATGATTGCACCCTTTGACCATAATCAACCTTTAACACGTGAAATTAATTAAAGAAGAGAAATTGTCATCAAACTTGTAAAATTTAGACATAATTCTAATCACTTTACAAAATATACTTTCTATAAAAAAAAAAGTCCAAACCACATAATAATCATTTCTTATTGCTTAAAGAAAGTATTTATCAAATCACATAAAATAATTTCAACCAATAGGAGAATTAGACAAATATCAAGATTATAGCCATAATTCACAAGCGTGTGACATCCCATATCTTAACTTCACAATAACTTTATACAACACATTCCAAAAGTGAATGAGAGATTGTGGACATGAAACAATAAAACTCCTCTTGTGCAATGTTTGAAGTCGTATCCTCTGCATGTTTGTTTCTTTCATTGTGCTTGAATTCTCCAAATATTCATCCAAACTTACTTTGTAAAGTTTACTAAATATTTTCAAGGTCTCTGGAGTAAAAGCGCGTCTTGCCTTAGCTCCTTAACCCATTTCTTGGTGCCAAATTTGTCGCTTCTTTCTCTTTCAGGTTAAGCTGAGATTCCTTTTTGTTTCATTCAGATTCCTTAACACAAAATCCAAATTCTTTTTTGGTGTCACTCTAGCTCCTCATTAACAACTTGTGTTATTTTAAAATTTAGAGAGATATCGAAGTGATAATCATTAGCTTAAGTGATATCCAAAAATTATGGGCATTTATTTTCACCGCTTAAAGAAATGAGTAAAAGATATGAAAATAACTAAATAAATATACAAAGAGAAAAACTTTCATTTCATTGAATTTAAACTCATATTTTCTTAAACAAACACATAACTGGCATCGGCCTTTGGAAAAGCAGTAAACACATTCCAAGTAAAAAAATAGTTTCTTAAAAGTAAATAAAGACACGCGACTATTTTTAAATGAACGCAAAACATAATATGAACCTGACACCAAAACCATTTGAAGAAAGAAATCCATTCTAGACTTCTATCTGAAAATGAATTTTAAAGTAAAGGCAATTCTAAATTCACCGTCACTTCCTTAGCACAAGAAGTGATCAGTTGTCCAGTTTTTCAGCACTCATTCTTTGATAACCTCGAAACCAGCAGTATTAGATATTCCTCCCAACATGAACTTCTCATCTAGCGCTATTATCCCAACAGTTTGCTCGTGTTGAGGCAAAGGATTGTTGTCAACATTAGGACCCTTTCTTCCCCCTTTCCTCAACATGATTTCTCCATTATCAATTATGTCTTGAATCTTATGCTTCAATTCCCAGTAGTTGGCCGTAGTATGTCCTGAGCTTCTCGAATGATATTTACAAATAGCTTGAGGGCCATAACCACTAGGTAACCCATTGGAAAAAGTCTTCTCTAGTATGGTACCAATCTTGCCTATCGCCCTCAATTACTCATATATTTGATCAACAGGACGACCAAAGGGAGTGAAATCTCTGTAACGTTTTCGTGGTTGGTTGGCATAACCAACAACTACATGGTGTTGGGTAGGTGCCACATAGGTGTTAGGGTGAATGGGCCTTGGGTGGGGTTAAAATGGAGGACGTAAATTATTTTACATTGGGGGTTAAAAATTCTGAAACGTGGGTCAAGCATTCGAATAAAATGGCTGTGCATTCCTCGGTTGTGCTTGGGTATGAAAAATTGGTTGAGGACTTGGTGAAAAAACAAGAAAATGAGGTATTGGTGGAAGGTATTGCAGAGAAGGGGTATGATGGTTGTGGAAGATATTGCAGATAAGGGGTATGATGGTTTGTGTTGGTTTGGAACCTGGGTTTGGGTTGCGAACCTTGATTGAACACAAAAACTGATTCTCCTGCCTTTTGTTCGGCTTTCTTTCCAACCGCTTTCTTCAAATTGTTGTTGTTCTGTAAATTTTTCACTTGTAGTTTCATGGAAATCATGTCTACTACTTTTCCTTTTTTCACTCCTCTCTCAATGGCTTCTGCCTATTCGATGACCTGAGCAAATGTTTTTCTAATAGAACCCATAATGGCTTGATAATACGATGGGTCTTGAGCATCAATGAATAGTTTAATCATGTCATTCTCATCAATTGGTAGATGCACTTTAGCAGCAACACTTCGCCACCGCTGACCATAAGTCACATAACTTTCTGAAGGTTTCTTCTTTAGTTTTACTAGAGCAAATCTATCAGGTACCAGGTCGCAATTGAATTCATACTATTTGATGAAAGTTTGTGAAAGGTTAGTCCAGTTTCGAATATTTGAAAAGTCTAATTTCAAATATCACTCTATCTTTCTCCAAACTTTCTCCAAAAAGTCTCATTGGCAACTTGTCATCTCCAGTTGGCCTTCTAAGTTTGTTGCAAAATATTTTGAGGTAGCACCACAGGGTTCCCACTGTCATTATACTTAGAAAATTCTGAGCACTTCGAATTTCAGGTGAGCAATTAAGTATTTGGAAACATGCAAAAATCCTCGTAATTCAATCCACCGTATCTGTCAAACTCCTGACTCTCTTTAATGAAATCATCAAATCTGTCTAATCTTTCAACAATGTCTTATTAGTCATAAAGGGATTCTCTTCCCTAGCAAAAGGATTCCATCTCTGCTCCCTCTGATATCCAATATCAAGCACAAACTGACTTGTATTAAAAGTCAGGTGGTGGCTGAGTGTTTTGGATGAATTGAGTTGCTTGCTTGGGGATAGTAAGGTTGGTTCGGAGCATTCTGAGTGTTTCTAGGATTGGATGAAATATGAACAGGCACTTGAGGATTTTGAGTAGGTGGGGTGGAATCTGAGTGACTTGGGTATTCAGAGATGAGACTTCTATCTGGAGAGCTGGGTCATTGTTGCTCGTACCAAGGGTACTTTTACTTGCATTGGGTTAGGTGTGCAGAGTTTCCCCAGTGGGTGGTATGTTCGAGGTGGAGCCATTGTTGTTCATATTGCTTATGAAGTGGGTAATGATTTGGCTATGGGAGGATACCTCGTGAGTCATGTCATTTATTTTGGTTAACATTTCATTCACTTGCATTGTAGTACAGTCAGTTTAGATGCCTGATTCCCTACTGGCACTTCGAAAGAGTTCGGATGGTTACTCATGTTTATATGCAATAGCTTGGCGTGAGACCGCGTGTAAATGGGATTTCGGTGAAAAGAAGCTATGATTTACTATACCTGAAAGACGGGAATCGAAAGAACATGATTCAAGTATTTATCTTGCGTAACATTATCAAATTTTTATTCTGAGAAAAAAAAAAGAAAAAGATTAGAGTTAGTAAATGTATAAACAATTCGAATGCATGTTCTAGGGGGCGCCCTTATTGTGTCAAGAGTAGGCCTAGCATGAAATGCAATCCTTTAAGGTGAGACCCTCCTTTTTCTAAATGAAAAACGTGCCAAATTCATCGAGAAGAAAATACTTCTGTTTTGCTCATACTACCTTACCTAGGGTCTCACCCACCAGGATGGTACTGAAAATACAAACGTGCATGTCCTTTTAGGGTTATGTACCCAAGACAAAAGGGCGGCTTTCCTATCCTGGGATTCTCGAAATGGCATTCTTTCTAAGGTTCATGAATGATGCCAGTTTATTAAAACAAGTTAAAATATACAATAATGCAAAATTTGCATAATTTTTTAGAGAAAGATGGACCATGAACTGTTCAAAAGAAATTATTGATTTTAAATATATTTGTTTGATAAAAAAAATCGAGCCTTTATGATGTTATGAGACACAGCATTGAAAGAAAACAAAAGTCATGACTTTACCTAGAAATATACAAGTCAAAATGTCAGTTTATTAAAGTCAAATGAAATATGTGCTAAAATCATTTTTTGTGTAATGTGGGTTGAGAGGGTGGGGGATATGGCAAAAATGTCGTATTAATTCTTTGAAATAGGGATAAATGCAAACTGTTCAAAAATTTGACCACTTGGGTTTATTTATTGACTCTAAGAAAATTTATTTCGGATAAAATTGACAAATACAACAAGAATAAGTAAACTTTGAAAAAGATTTGAAATTACACCTCTCTTCTTTAAAAAATGTATAAATTGAAAAAATTAGATTTTCAGAACTTCTACAAAATTTACAACAATTTGACCCTTGGGTATTTTGTTCACAACCAAACATAATTTCTAAATTTTTTAAAAATCCCATCTCCATCTTTGTCGAGAAAATTAATTATGAAAACAAAATTTAAATGTGCCAAAAGAGGGTTGGCTTCCTACGAGAGCACCATGCTAGGGTTCGTTATTCTATAGTTGTGAATGCGATCAAAGAATAAGAGAGAGTGCATTAGTTTATTCAACAAATATCACATAACACATTGATAAAGCAAAAGTAATAAACAATACAACAGGAAAAATAAAAGGGGGTGGATTCCCTCCTCTCGTGCATGGTGTACCTGATAGGTAAGGCTGACTCTACCCTAGATTATTTTACATAGATGCATGAGGTTGGGCTCACTAATGCATCTTGACTCGATTAAGGCTTCGGTTCCTGAACCTTTCAGACTGAGGGATCCAAAAAAGTAACAAAGTCCATCAATTTCAAGGATCCTAGGTCGGTGGTTCGAGTGATCCCCTAGATACTGCTACGCGCACGTTGGGCCACGGCCACATGTCCAAGCGAATCAATTTTTAAAGTCCAAATATCTAGACTTGTGGACTCAAGTCGAGAGTTTGGGTGATCTCCTACACAATGTTACATGCACGTCATGCCACGGTCACACGTCTAAGTAGATCGATCCTAATTCCTAAAGGGATGGATGGGTGACAACCACCAAAAATAGAAAAAAAGGTAAAAAAGTATCGAATGCATGTATGGAGTGCTCCTTATGAGATGAAAGAATGTAATATTAACACGCATAGGCTCTAAAGGTAACTGACCCCCTCCCAAATGCAAGTGCGGTCGAATAAAGCAAAAGTAAATAAAACATACATCACATAAGTAGTCGAGAGATGGGAAGTGTGTGAGATGCAAAAGAAAAACAAAAGAAACCTAGAAAAGAAAAAATGCAATCTAACATCCAAACGCGATGGAATAGAAGGGTTAAATAAGGAAAAGGTGATTAATCTAGTGCTTGGACTCACTAGTGATCCCCAGTGAGTAGCCAAAATCCTATCGCGTCCTAAAAATGACACACGGTGGTGTCGCTGACTGTTGTATCCCGAAAAGACGGTCTGGTCTGAGAGCCCTTTTGAAAGGAAAGTTTTTTGGAAAAAACTGTGCGTGTGTGAGAAAAATCAAGTTTTTATTGAAAAAGTGTTTATTTAGGAAAAATAGGTATTTTGCAAAATAAAAGAAGGCCGGGACTAAAAAGTGCGACTGTTTTTGCCAACTAATTTTGAAAAAATGTTTTATTTAAAAATGGAGTAGCCACTTGGTAGTGAGTTAGGGTGTACCAAGTCACCCAAAAAAAAAACGTTTAACAAAACAAAAGTAAAATTTTAGAAAAATTATTTAAAACCCTTTTCTGACTCTGGTCTATGAAAAATGAGAGAAAAAGGTCCGGGAGTCACATTTGAAGAAATGGAAAGCAAAGGCTTGTGCCTAAGGCACCATTTCTACCTAACCGAGGCTAGTTGCGAGATTTAATTAAAATTTTCTAAATTAACTCTAAGTTCTATCGCGTTCGGAATGTATCTCAATGAATGTAAATCCTAAGTCTAAATGTGAGTAGCAGGAGGATCGGCATGTTCCGTCGAGGTTTTGGTCAGGATTATCGCATTAATTACGAAACTCGAGTTGAGACCTCAAGGGAGTCACGAGTGTCAATGCAAAATGCGATGCAAAAAGAAAAGAAAATAATAATATATAGTAAGTAAAGAAAAAAAGTGGGTATGCAACATGACGGGTACGGAGGACTAATATCTCGTAACTAAATGTTTCTACTCACGGAGGGAGGAACGGCATGTACAGCATAGCTTCCCACGTGAGTAGGGGCCTATTTCTAGTCGGCTCACACAAAATGACCTAAATTCTAAGTGAGATGCAACCTAGATATCATGCATTTGAAGACGTGTTGAAAATAAATAAACAAATAATAGTTATAGTAATAAAAATCATGCAAAATGGAAAGAAAACTAAAAAATGTGTGAAGTGGGGTGTAAAATGCACATGAGTGCACCTAACACTATAATGCCCCAAGAGTCTAGCATTGGACTAGACTTTTCTAGGGATTCCCAATAGTGTTGGACTAGTGAAGAAATGAGAAAAGGCCACGACTAGCGTTGGACTAATGTGGTGACGGAATAACAAAACTAATAAAATATTGAATTAAAACAATAAAGCATGAATTGAAAGCAAGTAAACATATAAAGACATATAATAACACGTAAGAGCAAGTAGCACGTAAACATGATATTCTAGATGCAAATCCTAAGGAAACCTATAAAACACATAAGCACACAAGCATGCAAAAACACATAAGCCCTAATTATTACATCGGGGGGTTAGCTACAAATTTAAAGGGGAAAAAATAAAAATGACTTATCTATTACATTTATCTATCTAAATACATGATTTTGCTAAAATATAAGAAATGTAGCCTCACTATTACATGGACTAGATAAATAATATTATACTTTTTGCCAAAATAATAAAATTTGAATTTAAATAACATAAAATAAATAAATATGCAAAAAGCATGTAAACTAAGAAGTATATGAAGAAACATGCATAACAATCACATAAAGTCATATTGGGGCACATAAAGATAAAATTAATGAGAAATAGATATACCTCTTTGAAAATCCGGTACAAAAACTTAATAAGATGAACACATATGTCAATGTATCACGATATAAATAAATAAAGCCTAAAAATATGTAAATATTGACAAATTGGGATAAAATGTGAATTCTAGCAACTAAGGGGACTAAAAACAAAATTCTATAAAGCTCGAAAGGGTAAAATTAGAAATTCACGTAAGTCTTAAGGGGTGCAATTGAAAATTAAAACAAAATTGGGCAAGAATATAATTCCAGCAAATGTGGGGCCAAATTGCAAGGATAAAGGGCCCAATTGAAGGAAAGTAAAATCTAGCTGGTCAATCTAAAAATATTAGGGCTTAATTGCACAAAAACAAAAATATTAGGAGGCATTACAACAGTAATTCAAAATCTTTGGAGGGTTTAGACATAAATGTCAAATTTTATACAAAAACTAATCTACAAGATTCCTAAACTAAACTAACAAACATATATATATATATATATATATATATATCTGAAACCCCTCCCCTTAATACTCAATTTTCAAATTTAACTAAATTAAGCTACAAAACATAAAAACACAAAAAAAATAAAAATAAAAACCCACACCCAGATTCCCAATTCTCTTTCTCGTCTTCTTTTGACTCTCCCCCCTCTTCTCTGCTCTTTGCTCTTCAGTTTCCTGATTCTAAGTTTCTCGCTCTGCTCTTATTCTCTCTTTCTTCTTTTCTCACCAATTTCTCTCTCTCTTGCCCATCTCTAGCTCTCTCCCTCGCATCTCTGTTTTCTTTCTCTTTTCCTCACCTCTCTCTTCTCGCTCTCTCTCTCTAGCCTCTCGTTCTTTCTAGTCCTCTCCCTTCTCTCTGTCCGAATCTCTTTTATTTCATTCTCTTATCTCTCTTCTCCGCCCCCATCTCTCTAATCACTCTCTGTTCTATCTTGTCCCCAATCGTCCAGTTGCCCCTTTTCTCTTTTTCTATTGGCCTTTGTTTCTCTCTTCTTTCCCTTTAAAAACTAACGAAGCAAATTTCCCAAATCGGTCCCTCGATTGAAACAGGGAGAGAAGGTCTGATGGTGTAATTGTGATATTGAGGATGTGGGTTGTTTTGTTTATTTTCGTACAAGATTTAGTGAGGTTTGTTGGTGGCTTGATGGCAATTGATGGTAGAGGTTTCTTGGTGATTTTGGGATTGTGATGGGGAAATTTGCTGGTTCGTAGGTAGGTGGGAATGCTGTTTATGGATGGCTGTAGGTGATGATGGGATGGTGTTATTGTCCTTGGCTGAGAAATGGGGGATGATGGCTCGGGGGATGGCTTGTGATTGGGTCGGCTATTGTGGCTTGGGGGGGGGGGGGCTGTCACGGTTCCATGGCTAATTTTGAGGTTTTGGGGCTGTGAAACTGATTTTGGGATGGTTGGGTGAAAGATTAAATGTGTGTGTAGAATTTTGGGACTGAATTTGCTTGACTGAGTGTGTATGTATAAAGATGTGTGTTTGTATGTGATGAAATGTGTGCGTTTTTGTGTGCTTTGAAGTGTGAAATTGTGCATGTTTGTGTGCTGTGAAAAGTGGAATTGTGAATGACTATGTAAGCTAGTGTGTGAATTTTTGTAAGTGAATCTATGTGTGTAGTTATTATGCTTGAGTGGCTGTGTTGCTAGAATTGGTGGTTTTGGACGATGATGCTTGGTGATTTCAGGGGGTTGTGTTGTGAATTTGGTGGTGATTTTGTCTCTGTGTGTGTAGCTGATAGTGGTCTCATTGGAATAGCAGGTGGTGGGGCTAATGTTTGGTGGAGGAGTTGGCTAAGCTGCTACAGTAGCGGTTAGCGTTTGATTGTATTGTTTGAGGTGATTTTGGCTGCAGGTAGCAAGGGAAGTTCACAGTGGTCATGGCTGGTGGTAGAAGCTGAGTTGGTGAGAACTTAGTGGAGGTGATAATTGCTGGCGGAGCAACGGCTATGGGTGGTTGAGTTTTGGTCAGTTATGGCTGATTGTGGTGGTAATTGATTGTGGCTTGGTTTTGTAGTTAAGAGTGGTGGTTCAACGGTGGAGGTAGGGAGTAACGGTGGCACAGTGGTCCTGTGATGGTCTTATGTGGGTAGAGAAGGAGAAGGAGGAGAGAGAGGTGTGTTGGGATGGTGGTTTGTTAACACAAGAGAGAGCAGAAGGTTGAAGAGATGAAACTTAGAAGAAAAAAACATAAACCCAAGGAGATAAATAAAAACCTAGAACAAAAACACTCAAATTCAGAACAAATTAAACAATTTTCAATCAAAAGTCTCAAACAAATACATACAATTAATCAGAATTTGTCTATGAATGAAAGAAAAGTGAACCAAATTAAAGTAAAGAACTCAGCTTTTAATCTTGAAAATCGATTAAAGGATGAACAGTAGATGAGGACTTGAGGTTGAAGATGAACAGTAGTCAAATTTTTAGGCGATGAATAGTACCCTAATGACTGATGAACTAGTACCCTAATTAAAGATGGAGGCTGGAGTGTGTGTGTTTATAATGTAAAAATGTGTAGTTTTGATCTTTGATAATTTAGATAAAGACTGTGTTTCTAGGGTTTTTGATTTTTTTTTCTTTTTTGTCTCCTTTTTCTGATTTAAGGAGGGGTATTTATAGAATCAAGTTGTCTTGGTCACCAATAATACGATAAAATAACAAAAATGTCACTAGTAATAAAAATTCTAATTCTATTTTAAAAAAATATTTTTAACTAAAAAAATTACAAAATTAATACAAAGAAATGACAATAGTCTCCAAAATTTTTCATAGAATTCAAAGTAGATTTCAAAATAAAAGTTAGAACTTAAAACTGATCAAAACACGCCTCAGGGTATGAAATGATGATTTTGCCCTAGGACAACGAAATACACAGAAAATAACTATTGGACTTAAAAAATTACCAAAAATTAAAAATAGGCTTAAAACTCTAGAAAATGCATTTATGACTCAAAAATTAACAAAAAATGAATTTAAACTGTAAAATAACGATTTCACCCCTAGGACAATAAAAATTCACAGAAAAATAGCTATTGACCTAAAAAATTACCAAAAATTAAAAATAAGCTTAAAACCCTAAGAAATGCATTTATGACTCAAAAATTGATGAAAATAAATTTAAATTGTGAAATAATGATTTTGTCCCTGAACGCAGTATTTACAGAAAAATAGCAATCGTCCCCGAAAAAAATCAAAAAAATTTAGAAAACATGTTTAAAAAATTAAAAAAATAAATTTGATACTAAAAAATGGCGAAAATGGTATTCACGATGCTAAATTATCATTTTGCTCCTGTGCTAAGCGAAATTACAGAAAAATACCAGTTAAATCTGAAAAAATTACAGAAATTTAAAAAATACGTATGAAAATACAAAACAGTGAATTTAAAACCCCAAAACTAATGAAAAAATATCTACAGCTAAAAATTATTGTTTTGCCCCCCCAAAAAATGCTGATTTCGTTTATATTTCATTGAAAAATTAGAATTTGATCCGAAAAATATAAAGTACCCCCAATGTTGGAAAAATAAGCGGTGTGTCAAAATTTGGTGTCTACAGAAATAAAAGGCACATATAAAGTGGTTGAAGGATAGAGACAGGAACTCTAAATTTTTCCATTCTACCTGTGAAGCAGAAAATGAGTTCAAGCAATTATACACAAAATAAATAATGCTAATGGTATATTGGTGGTTTCAGATGATAAAATTGGGTAAGAGGCAGTTTCATTCATTCTACTCTCTTTTTTTGGTTGAGAATGGTGATACAGGTGATGGTTAGTTGATATGATCCCAGAGCTTGTAAGTGAGGAGGATAACCAGTTATTGGAGGCATTTCCCACAGTGGAGGAAGTTTTTGGACGTTATTAAGAAGATGGATCCTGATAGTGCAAGTAGATCTTGAAGGTTTGTCAGGGCATTTTTTTTTGCAACATGGGATATCACTGGAGAGGAGATTCATAAAGTTGTTTTGAGTTTTTTTTTTTTTTTTTTTTTTTGCAAGTGCAAAACTTCCCAGGAGCATAACAGCAATGTTAGTGGTGTTAATTCCAAAAATAAAATCTCCTCAGCAGTTCTTAGACTCTAGACCGATTAGCTTGTGTAACTTCATCAACAAAATCTTTTTCAGAATACTTTTATCTCACCTTGACTGATATTCTTCCAAAGATCAATCTCCACAGCAGATGGGTTTATAAAAGGGAGATTAATCACTGACAACTTCTTGCTGGCTCAATAATTATTGATGGATATTGGAAAGAAAAACTATGAGGGAAATGTTGCAAGTTAGATATGGAGAATGCTTATGATAGAGTCTCGCGGTTATTTTTAATCAAGGCATTAAGGGCTTTTGAATTTGGTGAGTATTGAATTGATATGGTATAGAGAATTATATCAAATATATGGTTCTCTATCATTATCAACGGGTCATCTGTAGGTTTTTTTAAATGTCTTCTAGACGATTGCGACATGGATTCCTATTATCTCCCGCATAATTTGTTATCAATGCAGAAGTATTATCTCACACGCTTAACAATGTGTTGATCAAAGGGCGTATGTGAGTTTCAAGACTTCAAGGTGTTGCCCTCAAATTACTTATCTAGCTTACTCTGATGATATTTTGGTGTTTACGAGTGCTTTGAAAAGGTCATCATTACAAATGATTATGGCTTGTTTGCTTGAATATGAAAGGGCTTCAGGTCAAAAGTTGAACAAATAGAAAAGTTGTTTTATGGTTCATCCTCAGCTGTCCGTTGAGAAGTGCCAACTTATTGCTCAGAGAACTAGTTTCTCATTCCAATACTTTCTAGTCAAATATCTGGGTTGTCCTTTATATTTTAGGAGAAAAAAGTTTGCCTATTTTTCAGGCTTAATTCAATTTGCATTATCTCGAGTGCTACATTGGAAGAATCACTCTTTATTCTTGGGAGGTAAGATTGTTCTGATTAATATGTCTTATCTTCGATATTCATCTTCTTGTAGCAGCCAATCCTACAAAGAAAACATTGCAAATTATTGAGAAATTGTTTGCAAGGTTCTTATGGAGTTCAAATGATGGTGTAGGTAAATTCCATTCTCTTTGAGGTTGAGGTGGAATTTTCGAGCTAGAGAGTCTATTTGGGCAAAGTTTATGGCTAATAAATATTGCAAGAAGAGTTATCTGAGTCAAATTCGACCAGCTGGTTTGGATTCCTTAACATGGAGAAGGATGTTAAAAGCAAGGGATTTGGCTGAACACCATATGGTTTGGGTGATACAGAATGGAAAATGTAGATTTTGGTTTGATAAGGTATTTATGCTAAACTCTCTTTAATCGTATAGATTATATCAAAGTGATTTTGTGCTAAGGTAATAAAATTTTAAATTTTCGTTGCGTTACCTTCGTTATTATTTTACAATTGTCATGAACTAATATAGCATTATCACGTAACAAGACATTTATTTTCATTTTCAATTCTTTGTTCTTGGCATATGTTTTTTTTTTTCAAACTATTATGTAATTTAGCCACAAAATCTTCAAGATCATCGCCATCAAAATCATTTTATCAATAGAAGAATGACTGGTGGTTACCTCATTATCTCCAACGGCCATGAAGGCCATTTGAGCTGTTGTGATAGCCCCACCTTACTCAGAGGCGCACCAAAGGGCTTAGCGGACTGCCTAGCCTAGCTCTCGCCAGGACTCGAATCACGCACTTCACTCAAACATCCAAGCGTACTTAACCCAAAATAAAATACATTCATAATGAAATACATTCATTTAATTCATTCGAAAGTACAAGTATCACAAGAAGTTTACATCCCAAAATATACATATTATTTACAATAAAAGCCTACACAATTAGGCTATCAAAATACATGAAACAAAACATTTACTATGTCCAAAATCAGCTTTTCCAGCTTTAGTATTTTGGGAAACCTGGTTAAAGAAAATAAATGAACGGGATGAGCTATAATAGCCCAGTGAGTGCCCAAGTCATGCAACCATACCAGGAATTCATTATTTTATGGAACAAAATAATTGACAAGATTAAATAAGCAGGGTATGAACAATTTAATTAACAAGTAGTCAATGGCGGATACAAGGCTCAACTACGAGAGCAAGCTCAACCGCAGGAGGAGCAAGTACTGATCATGTAACCATGACGTTAGGACCGAGATAATAGCTCAGGTCCTTCGCCAAAGGTCATAGCCAGTATTAACAAGCAAGTACCCTAACCACCGTTCACCTTATAACCTCCGTACAGGCTACCACATCCAGGGAGTAATCTCGACCTTGGAGGGCCAACACGCGAGCAAGAAAGTTCAATCCGGAGTTGGCCTCTTTGAGGATTCACAACTCAAGGGGAAAGAACAACACACCCTAAAACACCCAGCACCTTATATCCTCCCACGCACGTCCGGGTTGACTAACCGTGAAGTAACGGTGAAGTTAGTCACGGTAGCCTCAAGCACAAGTAACACATTTGATCACGAAAGCATGTAACACATTGCGGAATAGATGTGATAAAGTACACATCTTTCCTCAAGTAACACATGTCATAAAATAACAATTACAAGTATAACATAATATTTCATGATATAACATTCTCAAGTGTGACAAAGCATTTCATGCATCATGCACACATAGAGACACTCACCTGGAATGCCTATGAAAATATTTCAGTAAAATGGTCGCGATTCGCTTTCGGATCCTGAAATTTAAAAGAAATAATCTAATGAAAACCCGATTAAAACCCTAAGTAAATCAGTAAGAAAATTCGAGAAATAACCCAATTATTTCTAGGGTTTCATTTCTAGGGTTTTTAGGATTTTTGGATTTAGGGTTTTCTTGTTCTAGGAAAATTTAATTCGTTACTAGATCATTTTCTAAAAATTTCTGCACACTAAACTCCTTAAATTTAACATATTCTAGGTTAGAAATTTCATCTATCATTTTTTTCCTTCTTTATTTCTATCGAAATTTCGGCAGCATCTCCCCTTAATATCAGACTAACCCAATTCTTTTCCTGCAAGAAATCAACCAACCAATCCAATTCCAACAAGTTCTATAGCTTCCATATTTATATTAAACTTAATTTCACTCAAAATTCCACTCAAATTCAAGATTTCAAGCCCAAGTTTCTTCATCCAAGCAACATATAATACATGAGATTTCAAGGTTTAAATGCTATCTACTAGTCTATCTAACCAAGAGAACACTTAATCTAACAAGTAAAACTTCATTTCAAACTTAAATCTTCAAGTTGTAGTAATAAGAATCTAGTATTAAACTAGTACAAAAGGACTAAATAAAACTTGAAATTAATAGCAAAAGTTCATAGTAGATACCTTAAACAAGCTTAGAACTTTGCTTAGAAAGAAGAGAAGCTCACTTTCTATGGTGAAGTTGTCCAAAGTTTGGAGAGAAAGCTTCAAGAAGATGAAAACTAAAGAGAGAAGAAAGTGAAGTAGGAGGGCCGGCCAAGAAGAGAAGAAAAGAGAAAGAAATAGGCCAAGAAAATAGAAAAGAAATAAAGAAAATAATGGGGAAAAGAATGACCAATTATAGCAAGACAAGAGTCATGCTAGGTGTTATGCTTTTAATGAAATAGTGACCAACTTGGTTAATTTTGATTGGTGATGATTCTAATCATCTATCTCCTAGTAATTAACAAACTTTATGGCACAAAAATTAAAGCAAAAAGAGAGAAAAATAGGGGAGAGAGGGCCGGCCATGAGGAGGGGGAAAAAGACAAGAAATTAAGTGAAATTTTGAGTTAATTTTTGAACTAAAGCTCAATTAGTCAAAAGGCTTAATAATGGCTAGAGTTAGTTAGTCAAAATTAAACACTATTATAAACTAATGGTCCAATGAAATTAATCCAAATTTACTACTTAGGTGTCCCACTTAATAATGAAAGAATCTTAGTCAATTAACCTAATTAACTTAAGAAATCTTCCAACTAATAAATCAAGAATTAATACTAAACTTCAAATAAAAGAATTTTCTCTTTTAAGTACATTTTAGGTTTTCCCTTTCCTTTTTCTTTTCTCTATATTTTTTTCTACTAATGGACTATACATGAATTAAATAATTCTTATATGAATTTCTAGGGTGTTACAGCCGTTTCTTTCTCTTTTTCTATCTCTCTATCCGAATTGCACTTATTTCATGTAATGTAGTTTGAAAATTGTTGAATCTTTTTCTTCTTTCATTTCTTTCTTCTTCTTTAAAGGACATTCATACATATACTATCCTAATTGTCCACATTCGTAGCACTTCTTATTTTGCTTTCTGGTGGCTTCTTACTTGCCCCTACTTCTTGAGGAGTTTGGTTGATTATTGTTGATTTGACCTCTCGTCTTATTGGAAAGGAACTTTTTGAAGCTCTTGGTGAGTAGAGCTAAGACATTATCCTCCATCTCCATGTCCTCACCATCAATCAAGAAAGGGTCCTCTTAATCCTATGAGGATTTGAGTGCCATGTTCTTCTTGATGTTGATCTCTTCCTCTTCTTGTACCTTAGATTTCAAGTTTAATTCAAAAGAGGTTAGTGAATTTATAAGGGATTCAATAGAAATAGAATTTAAATATTTTTCTTCCTCAATAGCCGTAACCTTACTTTCCTACTCTTTTGGTAAGACATTCAAGATTTTTCTATTTTTCTCCCCCAAAGTGTATTCTTTTTCTAAAGCCTCAAGGTCTTTAATGATTTCGTTAAAATGACAATACATCTTATCTGTATTCTCATGAAGCTCCATTTTGAAGGATTCATACTTAGCCACAAGCAAAGATTTCTTTTGTTCCTTGACATTATCACTACCCTCATGTATGTCCTTCAATTTATCTCAAATTTCCTTGGTAGATTTACATCTCGTAACCATTGTGGACTCATTAGCATCTAGTGCATTATATAGCACATTCATGACTTTTGCATTCAAAGTAAGATTAGTTTTATCTTGTGTACTAAGTTCTTATCTAGTTTTAAGCCTACGGGTACCAGTTTCTCTATCCTCAATGGTGGCTTCATATGGACACTCGGTCACTACGTACCACAATTCAATATCAGTGGATTGAATAAATATTTGCATCCTATCCTTCCAACTCACATAATTGACCCCATCAAACATTGGTTGTCTAGTAGTTGATTGTCTTTCTAAGAACAATGCATTGTTGGAAGTTGTCATGATCTTTCCTAGCTTGTTAAGCTAATAATAATGATGCAAATGGAGACCAATGCTCTGATACCAATTGTAGGTCCCTTGGCAACCTCAAGAGGGAGGTGCATTAGGTTCCTTTAAACTTAACTTGGTTGATGCAAAGTTTCTCATATATAAATTTATCAAGTTTTCTAGGTGTTCATTCCAAGTGATTAATATTGCAAAAGAGTAAAGTAAATCAATAAAGATTAAACAACATTTAAGAGTATAATAAAAGGATAAGAATTGAATATTGCAAACCACAACTTTCAAGTTTAACTCAAACTTGAAGAAAGAGTACAATGGAGGTCCTTCAGCTTGTAGTTGATTCAACATCACCTTGTAAGTAGAAAGGATCACCTCTTCTTTACACTAAATGCCTTAGCTGAGCTAAGACAGTTTTACAACTCTCATTAAGTAACTTTTTTAAACTACAAGGTGATTTGATCACACTCAAAAATGAGAAACTAGATTTTCTAACAAATACAAAGGGGACTAGTTTTTTCTTGCTTAATAATGCTTTCCAAGGCTCACAAATACTCAATACAATAGTCAGTAACTAATTTAAATTTCATTGCTTTTATAGTTTCCCAAAAATTAGCTCCAACAATCCCCAATAGTCTTACATTTAATGCCGAAAAAAACTAGCCATTTGTGTGTTCGGCCGGCCTAATGCCATTGATGCTAGTTGAACCATCATCCAAATCAATCAATGTTGGAGTGGATTTGCTTCTTTCAGATGGCCAAAGAAATGGCACATCATCTGATAATCTGCCCAAAAGTTTCTGGTGAAATATCAAGTGCTTCGGACAGCGCGTATGTTTGGACCAATATTTGAAAGTTTTTGTCCATTCTAGAAAGGCTTTGAATGCCGAAGGAGTGTCCTAACAAGCATTTGAAGGTGTACAACTTTTCTATCCATTCTAGAAAGGCTTTGGACTGCCAAAGGATTGTCTGAAGTCATGGCCGAAGCTACTTCAAATGGTCAAAAGACTCAATGTTGTGTCCGAACAGGTGGTCGATCCTCTATGACACTTGACTTAATTTTTCAGCTTGATTTGATCAAACTTTGATGGCTTATTTAAAGTGTTGGAGCCAGTGTTTATATCTACACATACTGTTAAATATACAATTAAGGTAATTGGTAACATTTTGGTTTGTTTTCATCAAAACTAAGATTACAAAAAGAAAATAACAAAAGACGCATCGATCTCTCTCTTAGATATTTTTTATATCAGTGTAATATTTTCCTCTAGTTAGGGTTTTTTTCCCATGAGGAGCAACTAAAGCCTTTTTCTAGTAAAAAATAATTGAAGATTTGGTTATACAAACAGCTGTGAGATTGAAATTTATTTTAACTATTTCTTTTGCATTAATTGCTTATGATTATTTTTTTTTATTATCAAGAGCCTAATATTTAATTTTTCTATATAATCTGCTGTCAATTGGAGTAGTTGAATCCATAATTGTTCATTTGTTTTGACAGTCATGGCAATTGACATTATTGGGCTTGTGTCAGTGAAAGACACAATGTAACTTAAATAACACCTCACAAAATGTTTATTGGTTAGAACTGGGCTTTTCTAATCCTTACTGCAATTGTGAGATTAAATACTACGATCATACCTAAGGTTGTCCTTCAATTAGGAAAATAGTTAATAATTGTATCTTAACTACAAAAAAAGTAAGGAAAAGTTGGTTGTCATAGTTTTTAGACAATTATAACCAATTTACCAATGAATGTTTGAATTTATTTTTACATCAATCATCACTTGCTTGAAACAATTCTGAAGCTATTTTTTTAACTAAAGCTTTGTTAATAATAATTTAGTCTAATTTAATTTTTATTTATTTATTTGTGTTTAATTTAAATTGTTAGCTTAAATTTCTATCCCTAATTGAATCCTATCACTTGGAAGTAAATAAATCTACCCAATCCCTATGGAGACGATTTTACTCACCGCTACATATAAGTTCTATATTTTCTTGAGTAGGTATTTTTTTTGGGGTCCAATTGACACCTATTCAAAATTTTGGCACAGTTGCCAAGGATTGGTGCCTTTATTTATTTATTTATTTCTCTTTAGCATTTTATTTTTGGTATTTATTCTAATTTATGCCTCGTTTTTCTTGTTCAAGTGAATTGGTATATATCCTAGACATTAAGAAGTTTGCGTGTAGAACTAATGAGATAAGTGGTTCTTTATTTGAAAAATCAATTGCTGATCTTACCTTCCTTATTTGTTAGTTGGATGTGAGGTGGATTTTTTTACAATCAATAGGGGGAGTATGAAGTACGATCTTTATGTGAATATATACAATCCAAGATTGAGAGATCATACAAATTTTGGCTATGGGATTCCATACACATACTAGTTTCACTCCTCAACCTTTCCCACACTTTCCATAATACAATTAGCAGTAATAACCTCCTAGATACCAAATGGGCCACACTTCTATCTCATATATGTCTATAGAAGATCTTGTTCAATCTACAGCTACTAACACTTCGCAATTTTAATAGAAGCAACGACAATTTCAATGAGAGCTAAGACAATTTCAATATGGAATAGAGTAATTCCAATAGGAGACAAGGGCAAGTACTCAAAGGCAAGCAGAATAAGCCAGTTGGAGGCCCAAAATTCAAAGAAATCACCTTCAAAAACTATTATGATTTCAATAAAAAAACATAAATACAAGTATTTTAAGGAATGATAAGGAGGTTAAGATGCCCAAAAAGATGTTTCATGTACCTATCTCAAGAAGAAGAAAAGACACCTGTAACCAAAGAAAAAGATTAGAAGCATGATTTTAATGAGTTGCATGGAACTGTGGCTAAAGAAGATAGCTAAACTACAAGATTTTGTGAACTTAACAACATGAAAATTGCCACTAACAAACATCTTGAAAAAGAGAATGATACACTAACTCCGTAGATATCAAATTTTGACACATTGTTTATTTTTCCAACATTGGGGGTATTTTTTCTAATTTGGGATCAAATTTTGATTTTTGAGCAAAAAGGGGCAAATTCAACAAATTCGAGTGGCAAAATAGTAATTTTTAACTGTAAATATTTTTCATTAGTTTTGAATTTTTAAATTTATATTTTTGTACTTTCATACGTATTTTTTAATTTCTATAATTTTTTCAAGTTTAATTGATATTTTTTTGTATTTCGCTTGCATAGCGGCAAAATAGTCATTTCGCCTCATGAATACCATTTTCTGCTCATTTAAAGTTCAAAATTTATTTTTCAAGTTTTTAAGCATATTTTTAAATTTTTTTGATTTTTTCGGAGACTGCTTGCTATTTTTCTATAAATACCAGTGCTTAGGGGCAAAATAGTCATTTCGTATTCTGAATGCATTTTTATCAATTTTTGAATCCTAAATTTATTTTTAGGGTTTTTAAGCTTATTTTTAATTTTTAAAAATTTTTTGAGGCCAATAGCTATTTTTCTATGTATTTCTGTTTGTCCAGGGGCAAAATAGTCATTTTGCACCCCTAATGCATTTTTTGGCCAATGTCAAGCTCTAATCTTTATTTTTTAGATTTTGCAATCTATTTTTGAATTTTTTTTGTGAATTTTGGAGTTCATTATCATTTTTGTATTAATTTTGATTTTTTTGTGTCAAAAATAATTTTTTAGGGTAAAATTAAGATTTTAATACTAGTGGCATTTTGGTTATTTTGGCATATTCTTGAAGGACAAGACTATTAGACTCTATAAATGCTTCCATTGCAATCAAAAAAAAGAGAAAAAAAATAAAAAAAATCCTAAAACAAACTTTTATCCAAAGAGAAAACATCAAAACACCTACTATCTCACAAAAAAACACACAAACACACACATATCAGCCATCATATTCATTTTCAGTTACTGGTCATCGTCTCCTTTAAATATTCATCTACTGTTCATCATCAATCCATCTTGAGGCTTAAAAATGTAAGTTCTTCTCTTGATTCACTTTTCTTCTATTTTCCTATGTTAATCTGATTAATTGTATTTATTTGTTTAGAATTTCAGTTGAATCTTTGTAATCTCTGTTTTTGTTTCTGGGTTCATTATGTTCTTTCCTTTTGGTTTATCTCACCATTTTTTCACCAATCACCACTCGACTAACTGTCTGTTCCCCCTCTCCCCCCTCCCCGATGAAAGCCCCCTTCTCTCCCATCTACCATCACCAGCAACTCTCCTACCTACCACCATTTGCCAAGCCATACTACTAGTTCTATCCCTCTCTGCAAAACAGCCCAAAATCACCTCTTCTCAACCAAACAACTCATTTTCGCCAGCATTACCATCGCCTTCATTTGCAGAATCACTCAAACCAGCCTCCCAATTACATAAAATCCTTATCACAAACCACTTGCAACCACTATTAACAAGCCCAAAAAATCACTTCCTACCAGCAATTCCCACTGCCAGGTACCAAAATTTTAGTCTCATAACCATCATCTTACACCAAGGCCAACCCAGAACCTACACAGAAAGCAAACAAAACAGCCACAAACAGACCCAACATCTTCAATCATCCCTCCCCCAACTTGCACAAAAACTCACCAGAGTAATTCCAACCCAATTCGACCAATTCAACAAGTACAATCTCCATCCCTCAACATCGTCAGCACCAAGCCAGTTTCAAATCGCCCAATACTTGCAAAAGACCACCAAAGACACACAAACTACAATCGGCTTCTTTCAAGAAACACAAAATAGCCATAACAATCAACTCCTAGACCACTATAGAATCCAGAAAGCCACTACCCAAGGCCAAAATCTAGCAGCCCCTCTTCCACTGCAGCCTTCAATTCCAAAATCCCACAACTAGCATGCCACTCTCAACCTACAAAAATCAAACAAATTAAACGCCCCCAAGCACCAGCAACGAAGCTCCACCACCACAAGATGCACACAACTCCATCGTCAGCCCACTATCTCCCCCTCCCCTTTTCACAGCAACAACCCATTAGTTTCACACAATCCACTACCACATATCCCCTTTCACATTTTCAAAGAGAAAATAACTTGGGAAAATTGTTTTGTTGATTTCTAGGGTGAGTGATTTCAAAAGCTGAGAGAGAGATTGAAAGAGCGAGAGAGCACTAGAACAAGAAAGAAGAGATGAGTGAGTGAGAGAGAGAGAGAGAGAAAGGGTGTGTGAGAGAGAAATTAACTTTGAAAAAATTGTTCTCTGGTTGCAGAAGTAGCTAATTGGGTTTTTCTTTGGGGAGAATGAGTCTCCTTATTGTTTTGTGAATCTGTTCTTTTGGCTTTCTTGACTACCTGAAAGAGAGTTGGACAATCTGGGGAGGTGAATTTAGAGAAGGATAAACAGTTGAATTGGGGGAAGGTCTTACTTTGTTTATATTTCTTTCTCGGTGGGTCTGAGATTGCTGAATTGTTTGGGGAAGGATGAGTTTTGTCATTTCTTTATGTTCTCATTTTTTTATGTTTTGTCTTGTTTGACTTTTGTCCATTTAAAAGAAAAGCATACTAGGAAAGTAGCAAGTTGAGTTAGTTATTGAATTGCATTTAGTTTCATTTTTTTTTATTTGTTCTTTGTTACGGATTCAATTTAGTGTAGTTTAATATATTTTCTTTTCATTTTTTTATCATAATGTGGACATTGTTTCTTGACCTTTATGTGTTTGAGCATTATGAGTATTGCCCTTAATGAGTTTATTATTTTTGCAATTGGGGTCCTTATCTTTTATAGATTAACCCCTTAGGCTTTAATCCTTTTCAATTTGGCTATGTTTGTTCACATTATTTGTTCATATAGTTGCTGGAATTTTCATCTTAGATCTTTCAAGTTGCTACAAAATTCATTCCTAGCCCTCATAGTCGCTAGAAGTTCATTTCTGGACTCTTATTATTGCTGGCATTTCATTTTTTAACTTTTATCATTGCTGGAATTTTCATTTTTTGAATTCCATGTTGCTGGAATTTCATTCTAAGACATTAAACTTTGCTGGAATTTTAAACAAACTCTTGGAACTTGCTGTATTTTGTGACTTAGATTTCTATTGCTATCAAAATTTCAATTTAGCCCCTCATATTGCTGAAATTTGTATTTGTAGTCTCTATTGTTGCTGGAATTGAGTTTTTAACCCCATGTTGTTGCTGGAAGTTGTGTTTAGTACTTATATGTTGCTGTGATTTATATTTTAACCCCACAAACATTGCTGAAAATTCAGTTTTGGTCCCTTTAAATTGCTGAGAATTCATTTTTGGTTTGTCTAAGTTGCTGGAATTTCATTTTTAGCCCTCATGTCGCTGGAATTTGCATTTTTAGTCCCCATGGCCTACTATAATTGTGTTTTCGCTTATACATATTGCTGGAATTTGTGTTTTAATCCTTTAAATGGCTAGATTTTTAATTTTAGACTCCCATTTGTTGCTGGAATTTGTATTTTAGTATTTACAATTGCCGGAATTTATACTTCTTCCCCGCCGTTTGAGTATTCAAAATGCTTGAACTCCTTTTTATATCTTATTTTACCTAAATGATGGTACCGTAATGTGTTTGTTGGTAATTTTTTAGCACTTGTGCTTCGTCTTCAAAGAGAGGTACCCCTATTTCTTATTACTTTCTCCTTATGTGCTCTAATGCGATTGTATGTGATTTTTTGTGCATTTTCTTCAATGAGTTTTTCTTATTTTTGTATGCTTTTTTTGCGTATTTATTTATATTATGCCATTTAGTTTCGATTTTCATTATTTCGGCAAAAATGCAATCGATGGCTAGATTTTACTATTTTTTAAGATTTTTGTATTTAGATAGCCAATGTAATAGTTAGATTATTTTACTTTCATATTTTTACAAATATTTGTGCAGTTAGATAGTAAGTGTAATATATAAGTCGCTTTACTTTTTTCCTCCCCTTAAATTGTAAGTTAAATCCCTTGGTGTAATAGTTAGGGCTTATGTGCTTTCGTGTGCTTATAAGCTTACTTGTTTTATGGCTTTCCTTAGGATTTTTGCATTTAGGTATTATGTTTACATGTTAGTTGACCCTATGTGCCTTTTATATGCTTTCATATGTTTATTTATTTATATGCTTTATCTGTTTTACTATTCTGTTACCACACTAGTTCAACGCTAGTTGTGTCTTTATTGCTTTCTCGCTAGTCCAACTCTAGTAGGGGTTTCTTAGAAAGGGCTAGTCCAACGCTAGATCCTTAGAGCATTTTAGTACTAGTTTCACTCGCATGCATTTCATTTCATTTCACAACACATTTTTCTTTTTTAGTTTTCCATATTTGCATGATTTTTGGTATATATATTTTTATTAATATTACTATTATATATTTTTAGCATTTGATAGTGCATGACATCTAGGCTACATTTCACTTAGAAGTTAGGTCATTTATGTGATTCGACTAGAAATAGTCACCTACTCACGTGGGAAGCAGTGGCGTACATGCCGTTCTCCCCTTCATGAGTAAGGAACAGTCAGTCACGAGTTTTAGTTTCCCGTACCCGCTATGTTGCATCTCCACTTTCTTTCACACTTACTATCTATAGTATTTTCCTTTTTTCTTTTGGCATTTCATTTTGCATCTATACTCGTGACTCTCTTAAGGTCTCGACTCGGGTTTCGCAATTAATGCGATAATCCCGACCAAGGCTCGATGAAATATTTTTTACCCTCTCGATACTACATTTAGATTTAGGATTTGCTTTCATATAAACACATTCAAACGCGATAGAAAACAGGGTTATTTTAGGAAATCTTGATTAAATATCGCAACTAGCCTTGGCTAGGTGGAAAGGGTGCCTTAGGCGCGAGCCTTTGCCTTTCCTTTCTTCAAATGTGACTCCTGGAGCTTCTTCTCTCGTTTTTTTGTAAACTGGAGTCGAAAAAAGGTTTTCAAATATTTTCTCTAAAATTTTGTTTTTGTTTTATTAAACGATTTTTCTGGTGACTTGGTATATCCTAACTCCATACCAAGTGACGACTTCATTTTTAAAATAAACCCCTTTTTCAAAATTAGTTAGCCAAAATTGTCACACTTTTAGTCCAGGCCTTATTTTCTTTTAAAATACCATTTTTTCTAAATAATACTTTTTCACTAAAAATCCTATTTTTTTTCATACACGCACAGTTTTTCCAAAACCTTTCTTTTCAAAAAGGGTCACCAAACTAAACTGCCTTATCAGGGCACTACAGTCACGGACCCCACCATGCTAATCGATTTTGGATGCGACAGATTTTAGCGACTCCACTGGGGATCACTAGTGAGTTCGAGCACTAGGATTAATCACTTTTTCCTTCCTTAACCCTTTTATTTTATCGCATTTGGATGTTAGGATTGCATGTTTGTTTTTTAGATTTTCGGGTTTGTTTTTGGATTTTAGGGTTTTTTTTAGTGTAATAGATAGGTTCGCTTTACTTTTTCCTCCTCTTAAATTGTAAGTTAAATCCCTCGGTGTAATAGTTAGGGCTTATGTGCTTTTGTGTGCTTATAAGCTTACTTGTTTTATGGCTTTCCTTAGGATTTTTGCATTTCAATATTATGTTTAAGTGTTAGTTGCTCCTATTTGCCTTTTATATGCTTTCATATGCTTATTTATTTATATGCTTTATCTATTTACTATTTCGTTACCACACTAGTTCAACGCCAGTTGTGGCTTTATTGCTTTCTCGCTAGTCCAACTCTAGTAGGGGTTTCTTAGAAAGGTCTAGTCTAACGCTAGATCCTTAGGGCATTTTAGTGCATTTTAGTACTAGTTTCACTCACATGCATTTCATTTCATTTCACAACATATTTTTCTTTTTTAGTTTTCCTATATTTGCATTATTTTTGGTATATATATTTTTATTATTATTACTATTATATATTTTTAGCATTTGACAATGCATGACATCTAGGCTACATTTCACTTAGAAGTTAGGTCATTTGTGTGATTTGAGTAGAAATAGTAGCCTACTCACGTGGGAAGCGGCGGCATACATGCCGTTCCTCCCTTCGTGAGTAAAGAACAGTCAATCACGAGTTTTAGTTTCCCGTACCCATTATGTTGCATTTTCACTTTCTTTGACACTTACTATCTATAGTATTTTCCTTTTTTCTTTTGGCATTTCATTTTTCATCTATACTTGTGACTCCCTCGAAGTCTCGACTCGGGTTTCACAATTAATGCGATATTTCCGACCAAGGCTTGAAGGAATATTTTTTACCCTCTCGATACTCCATTTAGATTTAGAATTTGTGTTCATATAGGCACATCCAAACGCGATAGAACACAGGGTTATTTTAGGAAATCTTGATTAAACCTCACAACTAGCCTTGGCTAGGTAGAAAAGGTGCCTTAGGCGCGAGCCTTTGCCTTCCCTTTCTTCAAATGTGACTCCCGGATCTTCTTCTCTCTTTTTTTTGTAGATTGGAGTCAAAAAAGGGGTTTTCAAATATTTTTTCTAAAATTTTGTTTTTGTTTTGTTCAACGATTTTTCGGGTGACGTGGTACACGCTGACTCCATACCAAGTGGCGACTCCATTTTTAAAATAAAACCCTTTTGCAAAATTAGTTAGCCAAAACTGTCGCACTTTTAGTCCAGGCCTTATTTTCTTTTAAAATACCATTTTTTCTAAATAACACTTTTTCACTAAAAACCCGATTTTTTCTCACACACGCACAATTTTTTCAAAACCTTTCTTTCAAAAAGAGTCACTAGACCGAACTGCCTTTTCAGGGGGACGACAGTCGCGGACCCCACTATGCTAATTGATTTTAGACGTGACAAACCCTGAATCAAGAGTGGCAAGAATATATTGAAGATTTAAATAATCTACCCAAGTTTCAGCAGTAAAGAAAAATGTCCTATATTGATTTACCCATTTTTAATGAGAGACCTTTGCCTTCTGTTTTACAGACAACCAGCCTATATTTGAAACCTTTCCATAAGTCTATAAAGAATTTTAACATAAAGATGAATGGATAGGAGAAGCATAAACTACTGCAATTCCAAAAGTTAGGCTTTTCGTTCAACCCTAGTGGATGAGGACATAATAAGTCTAGCAAAAGACATTAAAGAAAGGTTTTATTGAGAAGCAACCTAATTAATTTAGTTTATTTTTAATGTTGACTTTATTGCTTTAAGTTGTTTTGAGTTTACTTGTGAGAGTTTAATTATTTTTTAAGCAATAAAATCTAATTATTTTGACAAAGACCCTTTTTTATTCAATGTGCACATGTCTTATTACTAGCACTTAGGGGGTTTGAAGCTTAAGACATCAAAAGACTTCATCGTATAAAGCATGCTTACACCCTACAACTGGCACTTAGGGAGTTTGAAATTTTAAGGTATCTGAAGACTTCATCTTATAAAATATGGCCATGTTTTACAAATAGAGTTTTGTTGCTTTAAATAAAAACCAAAAATATTTTATGTTTTGTTTTTGCCCTAGTTATTGGAAACTCAGATACAATAGTTGGGTATTAGAATTCAACAGTTAGATCATTGCCTTTTAGCAATCAAGCACTGAACTTTTATGATGGTAAAGAACTTGGCAACCTATTTTGAGTTCGTTGGTTTGACCCGTTTCCATTTTCCCTATTGCTTAGTTGTTTGTCAAGGAAGTCCCCTTACTTTTATTTTGAACTTTATTTCTTACACTGGGAACAATGTAGGTTTTATGTGGGGAGAGGATTTATGTTTGGAAGTTACTTTGACATTTGGTTTTGACTTGAATAATTGTTTTCAATTTTTTTTATTTTTCTTTTAGTGTTGGAATGTTGGTATTGAAATACAAATAAGGTGCAAGCATGATTAATATGATCTTCACTGCTAGTGTGAATTCTATTTTTCCTGACAATGGCTTGGAATAACAATGTGCAAGATTTGACATAAAAATAACCACTTTGTGAGCTTTCGAGCCTTGTGAGCATTTTATTCAAAATTTACTCTATTTTCTTTTTGTTGAGTAGTTATCACATGCGAACATGTCATGTGATATCCCACATCAGTGGGAAGAAAAGAAAAGAAGTGGTATATAACATCCTTACGTTTGGGCTACTAAATAACTTGGCTTAAGCATTTTGAGCCCTGGTTTAAAGCTCAAAAGTTATTGGGCCAGCCCCAGACGCAGGATGTTACAAATGGTATTAAAGCAAATCTCGTGTGGTCTCTGCACGCGGTGAGATTAGGACTATAGTATTGGACCGGAACTACACAAGTAAGTAGGAGGAACTAAGTGCTGTGTGGGGCTAAGTGCTACAGTCGACCTAAGGGCGGGAGCCACCTCTAGAGCCCTTACGAGCTACCTCTAGAATATGACACAACTGAGTGGACAGTTCAGAATATGAATTGAGCTTTGCGAGGATGCAAAGGCCTAAAGGAGGGGTGAATGCGATATCCCACATCGGTGGGAAGAAAAGAAAAGAAATTGTATATAACATCCTACGTTTGGGCTACTAAATAACTTGCTTAAGCATTTTGAGCCTGTGGTTTAAAGCTCAAAAGTTATTGAGCCAGCTCAGACGTGCAGGACTGTTACATGTCATTCTAAAATTTGCTTTCTTAGACATGTTGAGACCACATGTTTATTAAATTTGATGCATTAAAATGATAAAGGCACTTAGGTTTTACACCTTTTGATTTTCTAAAAGATCTATCTTGATATAATTACCATTAGTGATGTCCTTTTAGTCTTAGCCTCTTCTTTGTTTATTAGCCACAATTTTATCCAAAGCCTCTTCATTTGAACTTTCTTATTGAGCTTCTTGTCCAAGAGATGACTTAATTTTATTACATGAATATTTAAAGTCTTATTGTAAGGCGTTTATTTAAGAAGGCAAGTATTGGCAAAAGAACATGTTTCAATGTTTTTTTGCATTTTATTTTGGAAAGATGAAGAAAAAATGACAAAGAGGAAAAAAGAAAATACCAAAAAAGAAGAAAATTTTGAAAAAGAGATAAAAGTAGAAAAATATGTGTGAAGTGATATGTAAATGTGTTGTGTTGTGATAGTTGGGCAAAAGCCTTAAATATATTCACACTTACCTAGTTTGACTAAGTTTTTGATATGCATTGGAGTAATGAATATACACAAAGATAGCAATTGAGTTCATGCAATGATTTTTTGCAGTTCTCTTTGATATTTGATTACACCCAAAATTTCCTTTTTATCTAGCCTTTACCTAAATCTCATTACAACCTTGTCAGAGGCTCTTGGATTTTTACATTTGATTTATATTTAAGTTGTGAAAATGTGATATATTAGTAAGCTTATAGTAATGCCATTCCATGGTGTTGATGTGAGAATGAAATAATCTCTTAAACACTCTGAACTTATAGAGTGAAATCTATGAGAAAATTGTTGTCTTGGGTGTCATGATTTCTAAGAAATTACTAGGGAAATGTGATGTTCATAATAGTATTTGGAAATTGTTGCTAGATAATGCTTGTTTATCTTGTTTGAAATTTTGAGTTGGTGAATGCTTGAGGATAAGCATTGTTTAGGTTTGGGGTTATTTGTTAATGTGTTTAAAATTTATACCATTTGTTAGTTTTTCTACTGGATTTTCGTATTTTAAGGCATCCAATACATATATTTTACTTATATTTTGTATTCAGTGTGTCACATCCTAAAAATCGTAAAAGGTACAGGTGGGATCGTTGACTGTCGCACCCCAAAAGACGGTCTGGTCTAAGACCCTTCTGAAAAGAAAATTTTTTGAAAAAAAACTCTGTGTGTGTGAGAAAAATAGAGTTTTTATTGAAAAAAGTGTTGATTTAGAAAAATGGTATTTTGAAAAATAAAAAAGAGGCCGGGACTAAAAATGCTGACAGTTTTGGCCAACTTAATTTTGAAAAAGGGATTTTATTTTAAAAAATGGAGTTCGCCACTTGGCACTGAGTTAGGGTGTACCAAGTCACTCGAAAAATCATTTAGCAAAACAAAAGTAAAATTTTAGAGAAATCATTTAAACCCTTTTTCCAACTCCAGGTCTACGAAAAACGAGAGAAAAAGGTTCGGGAGTCACATTTGAAGAAAAGGAAAGGCAAAGGCTGCACCTAAGGCACTCTTTCTACCTAGTCGAGGCTAGTTGCGAGGATTTAATCAAATTTTTCTAAATTAATCCCTAGATTCTATTGAGTTTTGGATGTGTCTAAATGAATGCAAATCCTAAAATCTAAATGTGGGTATCGAGAGAGTCGAAATGTCCCACCGAAGCTTGGTTGAGATTATCGCACTAATTGCGAAACCCGAGTCGAGACCTCGAGGGAGTCACGAGTGTAGATACAAAAATACAATTCAAAAAGAAAAAGAAAAAAAATAGTAATATAGATAAAGGTGATCGAAGAAAGTGGGCATGCAGCATAACGGGTACGGAAGACTAATAACTCGTGATTGATATATTTCTACTCACGGAGGGGGGAACGGCCTGTCAATTCACCGCTTCCCACGTGAGTAGACTGACTATTTCTAGTCGTATCATACAAATGCCCTAAAAGTCTAAGTGAAAATGCAACCTAAATGTCATGCACTGAATTTTTGTCAAAAATAGATAATGGATAATAAAATATATATAAATCATACAAAAATGAAAATTTCCTAAAAAATTAGTGTGTGAAATGATATGAAATGCACAACCTAACACTAAAATGCCCTAAGGGTCTAGCGTTGGAGTAGTCCTTTCTAGGAATTCCCTACTAGCAGTTAGGACTAGCGGGGAAGCGAGAAGACCACAACTAGCATTGGACTAAGTATGGTGACGGAATAACAAAAGACTGATGAAAATATGAATTAGAATAGTAAAACATGAATCAAAAGCAAATAGACATGTAAAGACATATAATAACACTGTAAGACCACATAACATGTAAACATAATGTCTAGATGCAAAATTCCTAAAGAAGCGGTAAAACATATAAACACACAAGCACGTAAAAATGAATAAACCCTAACTATTACACCAGGGCGTTTAAGTTACAATTTTGAAGGAGAAAAATAAAAACAACCTGTCTATTACATATATCTATCTAATACACAATTTTGCTAAAATATAAGAAATGTGGTCTAAATATTACATTGACTAGCTAAATACAAAAAATATTACACTTTTTGCCAAAATAATAAAATTTGAGATTAAGTAACATAAAATACCTAAATATGCAACAAGCATGTAAACTAAGAAATATATGAAGAAACATGCATAAAAATCAGCATAAAGGACACATTGGGACAGATAAAGATGAAATGAGAAATAGAGATACCTCTTTGAAGATCCGATACAAGTGCTTAAGAACACAAAAAATATGTCAAGATATCTTGGTATAAACAAATAAATGCTAGCAATATGAAATCCTAACAACATTAGAGTAAAAATATAAATTCTATGAAACCAAGGGGTAAAATTAGAAATTCACTTAAGTCTAAAGGGGTAGAGATGCAAAATTAAAGTAAATTAGGAAGCAAAATAATAAAATTTCAGCAAGTAAGGGGCACAAAACGTAAATTCCAACAACTTAAAAAGACTAAGATTGAATTTTCAGCAACTTAAAAAAAATTAAAATTGAATTTCCAGCTACCTAAAAGGATTAAATTTGAATTTTAAGCAATTTAAAAGGATTAAAATTGAATTTTCAGCAACTTAAACGGATTATAAAGGTGAAATGAAATTTTCAGCAAACAATAAGGACTAAAAAATGAATTTTAAGCAAACTATAGAGGTAAAAATGAATTTTCAGCAACAATATGGGATTAAAAAAAAATCAATTCCAGCAGCAATAAAGACTAAAAACAGCAATTTCAGCAATATGTAGGGGCTAAATTGCAAAATCTAGCCACAAATAAAGACAAAAATAATTAAAGGATTCACGTCCAAATTAGATTAATTAACTCTCTTAATTAACTAAGTTGGAACTCAATTAGATTCAAGCACAAAAAGAAATTCGAATATTAATTAGACTAAAAAAAACTGATTAAAAGAATCAGCATTAGATTAATTAACAAGGACTTTAATGGAGAAAACAAGAAGTCTCTAAAAAATAGCAATAATACTCAAAGCCCAAGGACTCCAATGCAATTGCCCCTTTGATATCACAACCAGAATGAAACCAGGAAAATGCCCATACATAAAGTGAAATATAAACTAACTATGCCGATCAAATCAATTGACTAAATTAAAATAATAAAGAAAACCAAATGAAAACAGTACACAAATCAACTAAACTACATTAAGAACAGACCGGGACACGTCAAAATAGAATGAACCAACTCCCGAGACCCCAAAAATCAGGTATTTCTTCTCCAAACTATCAAATCTCTAAAATTTCAACCCCAAGATCACAAACGAAGACAAGCCCATTTCTGCTCAAGTCAACTACAAATCGAACAACATCAGGTTCGTGAAGGCAGTGAAAGTAATTTGCAGCCAATTGATTGGTGTCTCACAGTGATAGAGGTGGGTTGTGGGTTGAGCTGCCTTACTAGCTGATGATGATTATGCTGCTATTTTGGGGTTGCGCTGCAATGAAGTGGTGCGGTGGTGAAGGCTAAATATTGTGGTCCAATGAAGCTGGATTTTTTATTGAAAATGGATGATGAATTTTTTTTTCTTTGGTTGTTTCGGGTCATTTTGGGAGAACATTTGGGCTTCTTTGGAGGCTACGGTGTGGCTGTCTTCGTGAGATTGTAGGTGGCTGTGAGGTGGGTTTTCTGATGAAATTGGGGTTGATTGCAGATGGTGGCTGATAATGATTTTTCTGTTGTGTTTTTGCAGGTGGGAGGTGGGATTTTGGGTGATTGCTTGACTGAAATTGGTGGGGAGTTAATGACGGTGAAGTGGTGCTCTTGTGGTTGACTGATGAAGCATGGGGAATTAGAGGGAAATAGGTAACTGATGGTAGGCGATTTGTTTGCAGTTACAGGGGTTGTGACTGGTGTTAACTATGGATGGGCTTGTACATCTTGTTGATTTTTCATGCAGGTTGCGGGAAGGACATTACAGGGGAGGTTTTGTGATTTTGGGTGATGGATTAAGCAGTGGGTAGCAAGGTGATTGGTTTGGTTATTCTGGGGAGAGAGGGGTGAGACTGGTTTGTAACTGGAGAACGATTGGAGACGGGAGGAGTTTGGTTTTGGGTTGATTGTGTGGTGTTGTGAGTGGCCATGGTTGGACTAGTGTCATTGATGATTGGACGATGGTTCAGGGAAGGGACCGTGGACTGATTCTTTAGGGAATTATGCTCGGTTTCTAGTGACTTCATGGTAGTGATGGATCGTCTTGGGCATCGATGACTGGTGGTGGAAGGTGATTGAAGATGCAAGCTGAATTTTGTTCTTGTTGGTGGTTCTGATGATGATTTGACTGGAGGTTTTGGGTGGTGGTTGGAAAGTTCTTGTGGGTTGTTCTGGTGGTGGAAGAAGGAGAAGGAGAAGGAGAAGGGAGAGGGAGCGAGACGGTGAGAACAAAGGCCAAGAACAAAAAACCAAAAACAAGAATGAAACTCTAGAGACCAACGATAGAAAACCTAGAAAATTTCCAAAATCTGGGAAACATAATCACAGATTCTTGGACTAATTCTAAAAGATTATTATACATAAACAAAATAAAACAAAATAAAGGAAAACATATTAAAACAGATCAAGTAAAAATGTTACCTTTTCTTTTTCTTTTCTTTTTAAATCTCGTTGGCTTTTGAAGCTTGAAGTTGCCTGATGATGGACAGTGGATTTTCTTGATGATGAACAGTAATATGAATAAAAAATAACGGCCAGTGTGTAGTTTTTGTGGGTATTTAGTGTGTGTTTGATCTTTGTTCTTTGTGATAGAAATATGTTTTTAGGGTTTTTTTTGACTTTTTTTTTTTTTTTTTGTGTCTTAAGGGGGATATTTATAGGGTTAGTTGTTTTGGTCACCAAGAATATTACGAAATAACAAAAATGATACCGGTAATAAAAATTCTAATTTTATTTAAAAAAATATTTTTAACCCAAAAAATTAAAAAATTGATACAAAGAAATGACAATAATCTCCAAAATTTTTCAAAAAATTCAAAGTAGATTTCAAAATAAAATTTAGAGCTTAAAATTGATAAAAAAAAAACGTGTTTAGGGTGTGAAAAGCGCAATTTTGCCCTTGGACAACGAAAATACACAGGAAAATAGCCATTGACCTTGAAAAATTACAAAAAATTAAAAATAAGCTTAAAACTCTAGGAAATACATTTATGACTCAAAAATTAACGAAAAATGAATTTAAATTGTAAAATGATGATTTTGCCCCCAGACAATGAAAATACACAGAAAAATAGCTATTAACCTTGAAAAATTATGAAAAATTAAATATAAGCTTAAAACCTTAGAAAATGCATTTAAGGCTCAACAATTGACAAAAAATAAATTTAAACTGTAAAATGACGATTTTGCCTCTTAATGTAGTATTTACAGAAAAAATAGCAATCATCCCCGAAAAAATCAAGAAAATTTAGAAATATTCTTAAAGAATTAGAAACATAAATTTGGGGCCTAAAATGAGCTAAAATAGCTGTTCACGAGGCAAAATTACCATTATACCCTTATGCTTAGGTAAAATATAAAAAGAATACCAATTAAATCCAAAAAATTCACAAAATTAACAAATTCGTATGAAAGTAAAAATATGAACTTAAAACCCCTAAAGTTAATGCAAAAACATTTACAGAGAAAAATTACTATTTTACCCCCGAGATTATTAAAAAATTAGAATTTGACCTCAAAAAATATAAAAATGCCTCTAATGTTTGAAAAATAGATAGGTGTGTCAAAATTTGGTGTCTACACAGTGCTATTGATAGGAGTTTCAAATGAAATTGGAATTGAAAGGAAAAATTTTTCAAAAGACTCTTTCTTGTATAGTGTGGGCACGCTTTACGAAATTGCAATGCTGAAGTTTGTAGGATGCAAGATCAATATTCTCCGGCATCTCTCATGCTGTTACTACAAAGTAGATATGGTCATTAAGTCTTAGTTAGGTTTAAAGTGTTATTTTTCATATAGGAATCAATAAGAATAAATTATTATTGTTGTTGCTGCTAATGCGATTAGGAATTTATATTAATAGGACTCAATTGAAAGGAAACAATTCTTTTTGTTATGGGATTTTGATTAGGATAGATGATAAAATTGTAAAAGAGAGATCAGTCTCTCTCTCTCTCTCTCTCTCTCTCTCTCTCACACACACACACACACACACATACATACATTCTCTATATAGTATGATATTTTTCTCTATTTACAGCTTTCTCCATGAGACGCAACTAAAGTGATTTTCTAGTCAAAGAATAATTGAAGATTTGGTTGAACAAAAAACTGTGAAATGGAATTTATTTTAACTATTTCTCTCATTAATTGGTATTGTATATTTCTTGAATTTCTTCCTTACAATTATTGTGTTTGATTGAATATCAAGAGCTGGTGTTTGATTGAATATCAAGAGCTGGTATTTGATTTAACCATATAATCTACCGTCAATTAGAATAGTTGAATTCGTAAAATTTCAACTAGTTTGATACTTGTGTCAACTAGTATAATTGAATTTGTCTTAGGGACATATATAATCTAACTTAAATAAACCCTTGTAACATGTTCATTGGTTTGAATTGAGTTTTTCTAATCCTTAATGTAATTGTGTGACTAAATCTTACAATAGTATCTAAGGTTGTCTTTCAATTAGGGAAGTAGTTAATTGTCGTATATCAACTACCAAAAGAAACGAATAGGCTAGTTGTCAGAATTTGATGACAACTATAACGAATTTATTAATGAAGGTTTGAATTTATTTTTGCATCAGCGATCAGTTGCATGAATAATTTTTGAAGTTATTCCTTTGACTAGAGCTTTGTTATTATCGATTCAGTTTAATTTAATTTTGGATGTTTGTTTGTGATTAATTTAGATGGTTAGCTTAATTTTTGAGAAAATCCCCCATTTAATCCTGTGGCACTGAAATAAATAAATCTGCTAAATTCCTATGGATATGATCTTATTCATCGCTACAAATTTTATACTTTTTGTGTATGTATTTTATTATATTTTATTGTATGGTTGACATTCGTTAAATTTGTTCCATCCATGGACACAGCTGTTAAACTTTTAAAAAGCAAACAGATAACCTATTTAACGTGAGAATTTGAGAAAAGGAAAGAAAAGAAGAAAACGAACATCAATGTTTGACATCAAGAGTTGCTATATTGTCGTATATCAACTACCAAAAGAAACAGAGAGGCTAGTTGTTAGAATTTAATGACAACTATAACGAATTTATTAATGAAGGTTTGAATTTATTTTTGCATCAGCGATTAGTTGCATGAATCATTTCTGAAGTTATTCCTTTGACTAGAGCTTTGTTATTATTGATTCAATTTAATTTAATTTTGGATGTTTGTTCGTGTTTAATTTAGACAATTAGCTTAATTTTTGTTTGTTTGTTTGACTAGGGCTTGTTTATTCACTTTCTAAATGGAAATGGGCTCTACACACGTCCACCTCTTGAAAAAAGTGGCACAAAAACAATTTTTATAGGCCCACAAACAAAATGGTGAATAAAACAAGATTGATGCAAAATTGTTTTTGTCCATCTGACGCTTAGACTGTATCATTGTCTTGACAACTTTCTTTCTTTCTGGTTTCTATACCCTAACAAAGCACTTTCAAAAAATAAAAATTATCAAGAAGAAATTAACCAAATCCAGTAACATCTTAAAGAAAAAGTAAAATGCCTTTGCCAATTAATAGATCTTTTGAATGTTGTTGATGAAAACTCTTATAGTTTTTACTAGTTGATATTCTATCTTCTATTTCATCCCCACCTGTTTTGTAATTTAACGTAGTTAAATATTGCCCAAAGGCTATTTAAAACCAAATATGTATGTTGAAGGATTCATAGAAGTTTTTTAGAACATAAGGAATGAAATGAGATCATGCATCAAAGTTGAGGGACAAAATAGGATCACGTATCAAAGTTGAGGGACGAATGAAGTTATTTAATTCTTTTTCCACAAATGCACTTGGTTTCATTACGTGTGTACATACGTGGTAATGTCCGTTAAATATAATTTGGACGAAATAGTGCTCAGGGACGATTTAAAACTAAATGTGAAAGATGAGGGATTCAATTGGACCTTTTTGTAGATGAGGTACGAAACGGAATCGGCCCTCAAAGTTGAGGTACGAATGGTGTCATATACCCAAACAAGATGATGCAAAATTGTTTTTGCCCCAGCTGACGCTTAGACTTGTATCATTGTCTTGAGAACTTCCTTTCTTTCTGGTTTCTATACCCTAACACAGCACTTTCAAAAAATAAAAATTATCAAGAAGAAACTGACCAAATCCATTAACATCTTAAAGAAAAAGTAAATTACCTTTGCCAGTTAATAAATCTTAGGAACGTTGTTGTTGATGAAAACTCTTGATTTTACTAGTTGATGTTTAATCTTCTGTTTCATCTCCACCTGTTTTGTAATTTGTTTCTCAACTACTTCTTATCTCAAACAACAAAAAATGAATCTCTACTTTTGCTCTTACTTTTCTTTTCATTATTAGTTATATGTAATTCAATATCATCCTATAATCCTTAATCTATGTACCAAAAAATTCTAAAAAATTCTATTTGTTCGAACTTTATATCACCAGTACTGGTTGTTGAAACATTCTACTTATCATGATTACAATAAGTTAAATTCATAACTTTTTTTCGTCAAATGATAATAACATAAAATACTGATATTTTAATACATCACGCATTCCCCTATTGATCAACTAAAGTGATAATCCTTTCGTGAAGACCATTTCTCATTTTTCTCAAAACCGGTTAAGGTCAATTCTGTTTCGCTGGGAAGTGGCTTTTCATTCCATGAAAATCCCACCTATCTCTGTGTGGCATATAGTCGTCAAGTTTTCATTTGTTATTTCAAAACCAAAAGAATATCAATGGACCTTTTTTTTTTTTTTAAAAAAAGAATATTAGCGGACTTGATATTTTACCCATAAAACATTGGTTTAATTGGACAATCCAATAACATTTCTTCCAAGGTCATCTTAGTTTTCAGTATTGATGTAATACCAATGACCTTTAGGGGCAATTAAGTAATTTGACATGATTTGGGTGAAAATGTAAATTGAAAAACCAAGAGGGACTCGATTGTAATTTTGATAACTTGTTTTCTTACCCCAAAAGGACAGGCTTTCTTTCTTTCTTCTTTCATTCTTTCTTCTCTCTCTTGAACGCTCTCTCTCTTGCTCTCTCTTTTTCTATCTCCAAACTTCTCCCATTTGCTTTTGAAGAAGGAATTGAGGAGTTTTATTCTCAAAAGGGGAACAAGTAGAGGAAGTCTTAAAGCTTTTACTCAAGGTATTTTTCCCAAATCTTATTCTATCTTTTGGGATTTATCCATGATAATGTGTAGTGAGATTAGTAGGTGATTAATGAAGATTTTAGAGTTGTTTATGCTTTATGAGTCTTGTACTTTGAATGGGTAAGTGTATGTGTAATGAGCTGAGTTCCATGATGATTGTGGGTGAAGAACTTTGAGGGATTATGTGATTTGTTATTTGTGTTTTGGGCAAATGAGCGTTTTGAGCTTGAGATCCTTTGCTACTGCTTTATTATGCCCATTTGGAGTTGATTTGGTGTTTGGATGGTGTTGGGTCAAGTAGGAGTGAGTGGATTTGATTTTGGGAGTGTTGCAGAGTTGCAGATCGCGTTGCCTGGGCTCATCCGCAGTGCAATCCGTGCCGTGGATGAGGCTGCGGCTCAGTGGAGCTGATCGTCTAGAGCCATTCGTTGCATCATCTGCGCCGCGAATGACCTCGCGGATGGGTACTGTTGGTGAGCCGTGGCGTGAGCGCCGCGGATCACAACAGTTCCTCCCTCTTGTACTTCGTTTTGTGTTTAAGTTAGATGTATGCCTCAGTTATGATTTCTTAGTAGAGTTAGAGTATAATTGGATGTTTAATTGCATATTTTAGGCGGAGAACGTGAGCAACCCTTTTCAGAGTATTGAGTTAGCTCGGACCGAGGTAAGTAGGACTAGTACCCCTTGGATTTTTGGAAAATGATATTGCCAAAGTATGATCGTTTTGAAACTATATTTGCTATGTTCAATGGCTTGATTGTGATTATGTTCTCATGTTACTTACGATTTGATAATATAAGATATAATGAATTATGTGAACAATGGAATGAATGTATGCACAATGTTATATGTTTGGACCGAACTGACAGGGTGGTAGTCAGTAGGACCGAACTGGCCGGGTTAAAGTCAGTATGACCGAGCTGACTGGGTTAAAGTCAGTAGGACCGAACTGACCGGGTAAAAGTCAATATGACCGGGCAACCGGGTTACAGTGAATGACTGGATATCCAGAACTTTGTTTGAATGTAATGATATTTTGTTTGAGTGCATTGTCCGATTTTGATACGTGATATTGGATTTGTGATAAATTGTGCATTATCTAGCTCCTACGTACTTACTATGAACCATTGACTATGTGTTTTGAACGTAGCTATATGTATGACACCTTCAAGCCACAAGGTGATGATTTTGCCGCTTATGGAGTGATTTTGTCACTCACCCCTTCCTTGTTGATGTGCAGTGCTGGATGTTTGTGTGATAGGAGAGTGTACTGACACTCGGAGCATGTCAGGAGAGTAGATATTAGTAAGCTAGTAATGGTTTGTATTTATGCTCTTAGATTATGTTCTTACTCTCTTATGTTAGGTTAAGACTTTAGTAAATGTAATAGATATTTGTATTGCGTATGTAAAGCTTTGAAGGATAGGGTAGTGGATGACAATGTACTTATATCTGATGATATCTTTTGATTTAGGATATTGCTATTGGCTTAATAGTGGTAATATTGGGTATGTTTATGTTAGATGATTGGACTTTTTGAGCCTTGTGACTCAGCGTATCCTGGTCACGGCAGTGTTATGTCCTGGGCACGGAGCGTGACAATTGATAGTACTGATCAATTGTTACTCTGTAGTGTTTTCCTTCAAAATTCATCTTTTTTCTCTTCAGTGAAACCAAAGTTAGAATTTTCTTGGCTATTGCTTCCTTGAAAATGGATACCTATAAGGTCGATTTCACGGACTCCCAGCATAGAAGAAAGAAAAGATAGGCATGGAAATTAATACAAAACAAGACAACGACTTGACTTTGGTCATTATTCTATTGTGAGGTGGAAATGCAAAGTTGGTCCCAAATTGTGCCCCTTCGTAGAAATTAGTGCCAATGCTTCGTGGAAGTATGTTTCACAGAAATTGGTACCTCGGAAATTTGTATTGGTTTGTGGACATTCTTTATATTTTGCATTCCTCTTGTTAAATAACTTTTAACAAATTACTCACGGTCTGATGCTAACATGCTTCACTTTGAGAAGCTTAAAAAGTTAGAACAAGATTTAGATTTATAATTGTATAAAAATAAGAGCCTATCCATCTATCTATCTATCTACCTATATATGTGTGTGTGTGTCAAAAAACAAATATATGTGTATGTGTTATCTCGAAAAACAAGAGGTAAATACAATGCCCAAAAATTTTAGTGATGTATTCACGAGAAAGTTGAGGAAATACTCACATTAAAACCCGGGTTGGCCAAAATATAGTAGTTAGTTTTAGATTAGGCTTAGTTGGCTTCCATGATCCAACACCGCCTATATATGTGTGTGTCTATATATATACATACATATATATATATATATATATATATATATATATATATATATATATATAACGTAGGAACCTACATATGAAATCAGGATTTTAATATGAGATGAGAGAATACGGTCATAATAGAAGTTACCATGAGAAAGTTAAAAATGAGTATTCATTCTATCGGCCAGATTTGGTGAATGATGTTTAACAAAGCAAATGGCTTTTCTTTTCCCTTCCCTTCTTCGAGAGGGAACTTTACTAATTTTAGACTAAAGTTATTATTAATTTTGCAATTGTTATTCTAATGTTTGTTTTTCCTCCAAAGAAAGCCACCTGCCCTAATTTACTAATTCTTTTTATTTTCATCTGTTTAATGAGTAAATTACAGATTTCTTGAAACAAGGCAACCACTAATTAAGAAAAGTATTTTGCTCACATAAACATTAAACTATGAGAAACATATGTTTTCTTGTGAACTTTTAAATTAAAGAAATGAATAGGTAAGAGTAAAATCTTAATCCTGCTTTGTTCTCAATTCATGCCATTTCTATTTATTGCCACGTCCTCTAAAAAAAATTCAATAAAAAAATTCAATTTTTTTAAACACTGATTCCGCCTGTTGCTGTTTTAACAAGTCCTATCACTTGGGAACAGATTGTCGTAAGTCCCATTTAGGACAAATTGACGTCCCTGATTTAATAGGCAAAAATTGACGTAACGTGGCCAAATTTTAAGGTTAAAATGACATAGTTTTGGGATGAAAAATAGATAATTTTTTGATGATGAATTACAAATCTTGAGTGACCAATTACACATACCTCCGACATGTGGTAACCAAATGGCCACTCAATTAAGAGGTCCCAGCCCCCCTCACTCGTCACGGAATTATTTGACCCCATTTGAGCTTTTAACTGGTTAATCGCTACATCACATCTCTCTTCCTTTCATTCTTGCAATATTTGCAAATAATCACCATGTTTCTTTTCGATGTTTTTGTAGCTTGTTTAGCCCTTCTCTTTGTGGATGCAGTTTCCGTTGGAATTGAAAAACCAGATGAAATAATTTATAAGCCGGAGAAAGGTCACAGATGTGATCACCCATTCGACTGCGGAGAAGTCCACATTAACGTGAGATACCTTTTCAGAGTAGACGGCCGTCCAAAAGGCTGCGGTCACCCTAATGTCCGACTCTCTTGCGAGCTTAATCGTACCGTGATATATTTAGGATCCAACTCCAACAAATATTATGTAGATGAAGACAGTATCAGGAGCTTTGGAAAAACAACGCCAATAATTCGTGTTTCCGATCCTGGGGTGCAGAAGAACAACTGTTCAAGCTTTCCACTTCACTCGATCACTTACTATTCTTATAGTCCTTTGCATCCAGCTGATCCGTCTGATTCAATCATATTTGTGAGATGTGAAAAACCGGTCGAGTCTGCTCACTATGTCGAAACTTCTCCTTGCCTCACTGCAAAATACTTTTCCGATCAGAGGAGGGGGGAAAGCATTTACAGTTATGTTGTGGTCGGAAAAACTTTGGTGGCATCTGATGTTGAAGAGACATGTACCATCTACAGAACTATTACAGCGGGGTTTCAGTACTCTCTGGATGTTGGAAAGAGGAACATCTCTTTCCGAGATATTCATGGAGCGATGGCATCTGGTTTTGAGCTAGAATGGGTGTATAACAACAGATTCTGTTCATCTGATTTCTGTGGTAAGTGAATATTTGAATTTAGCCACAGTTTCTATTATTTGCATAATTTTTTAAACAAGGTTTGAGTTTGTTTAATTGGCTATTTTTCAATATTAGTATATTCTACTTTTAATTATCCTTGTTAATTGATTGAGCTGAATATGTATATAAGCAATACAGTTGTCTAAAAACATAATTAGAAAGAGATATATGGTAAGCAAGTCCAATTTCTTCAACGGGACGTCAGGTATTTCGAATATTATCCATTATCTTTTACACATCTACAGTACGCTGTTTAATTCTCTATTTTTTTTTTAACTTGTTATTGCAAGTTGTAAAGTAAGTTGCATTAACGATTCAAAAATTCATTTGTTGAGTAATGAATTCTATGTCAAAATCATGAGTTATTAAATACATTGAAATGCGGCTTGTTACCATATTTTGTTGCTCTTGACTCTAATGCAGTAATGTCGATCAGTGTTGGAAGAGTTATTGTTGGCATTGGTATTATACTCTTATTTGCATATCTCATATGCAAGTTCTGCCGAAGGCATTTACTAATACATGATGCTATAGAAAAGTTTCTCCAAAGTCACAATCACCTTATGCCTGTAAGGTACTCCTACAAACAATTAAGGAAGATGAGCAACAATTTTAAGGAAAAGTTAGGTGAAGGAGGTTACGGTTCTGTCTACAAAGGGAAATTACGCAATGGCCAATTAGTAGCTATCAAAATGTTAAACAAGTCCAAAGCTAATGGCCAAGAGTTCATTAATGAAGTTGCTACTCTCGGGAGAATCCATCATGTGAATGTGGTGCGATTAGTGGGATTTTGTGTTACTGCCTCAAAACATGCCCTTGTCTATGATTATATGCATAACGGATCTCTAGATAAGTTCATCTTTGCAGAACATAGAAATGGGAACACACTGAGTTGGAAGAAGGCATTTGATATTGCCACATGTGTGGCCCGAGGGATGCAATACTTGCATCAAGGCTGCAACATGCAAATTGTGCATTTTGATATTAAACCACATAACATCTTACTTGACGAAAACTTTGTACCAAAGATTTCGGACTTTGGACTGGCCAAATTATGTCCTTTGCAAAACAGTTTAGTGACTCTCACAGCTATGAGAGGAACCTTGGGATACATGGCGCCAGAGTTGTTATATAAGAAGATTGGAAAAGTTTCATTCAAAGCTGATGTTTATAGCTTTGGGATGTTACTAATGGAGATGGCAGGAAGGAGGAGGAATATCAATGCCCACGCACAGCATTCAAGTCAAATATACTTCCCATCATGGATATGCGATAAATTTAACCAAGGAGAGGATATGGAAATGGGAGATCATATAACTGAGGATGAAAAAAGAATTGCAAGGAAATTTGTTTTGACAGCAATGTGGTGCATACAAATGACACCAGAGGATCGTCCTTCAATGAGAGAAGTTGTAGAAATGCTTGAAGGTGATCTTGATGACCTGCAATTACCTGCTAAGCCCCAATTTTATCCACTGGATTCGCCTCTGCTAACGCAAAGAAGTAGCTATAGCTGTTTTAAAGAGTCTGCAGAACTTCCTATGTAATTCTGTAGCTTTAGAAATGTAGCAGATTCTTGAATAAGCAGTACTTAAATTTGGCATTTTTAGTGCAGTGAATATGATTCCATTTCTGAACTTAGTTCAATGGCTTTTCCATGATTGGCTGTTCAAAAGTCAGGGTTCAGTTTTTATATTCACTTTGAAAACCAGTAATCGGAATTACTTGCAAGTGGTAATTGTTAGTTGGCCTTATCTGTGGCATTATTCAAAAATGCCACTCTGTACCAGAAGGCAATTTCAAATACCATGGTATTAGCACCTGTGTTCTTAAATTATCATCTAGAAGCAACAAAAACAAGAAGCAGTAGCTTGTGGCCGGTGAAGATATCACCAAGTTGATGCGAGATAAAATTTATGAGCTATAGATATCAAATCATACTGATTCTTTTTTTTCCTAATTGGATGATAATCTAATTCACTATGGTTTTCAATTCTCATGAAATACAAGATCAGTAGCAATGTGAAGTGCAGCCTTATTATGGTGGAGTTGCATAGATTTAGGATTAAGAATCAAGGATCAACAAAAAGATACCTGTAGCCAAGAAAGTTCATAAGAAGTTGCCACCACATAGAGATATTCGTTCCATGCTAAATATCATACAATTGCAATTGACTTTACAATATGCCAGGACATATTGGACTGTTGCCTAGAAATGTAACATTAGTTGTAGAACGTCGGGACATTAGACAACTAGTCCAGTCTGAATCTGAATGCGTGTGAAAGTCGTAATTCAGTTGTGAGGACAACAAAATTTCATTATCTGGTATTCGTTTCGAATAGTGAAGCACTCTTCTAGCAGGTTTCAACCGTTACTTAAGATATATGATGTAAAAATGAATTGAGTTTGTGATATTTGGCCTTGTGATAGTTAAATGAATTAACTTTGCTACAAAGAGCCTATAAAAACCTGGATCAAGAAAATCAGAATTCGTAAATTTCCGATTTTTCTGTATTGAAAAAAAAAAAAAGGCTGGTTGCAATCAATAAACTAGTGTCTCTGAAAATGTCCACAGTACATTTTATTTAATTAAAAAACTATATTTGCTAAGCATGCAACATCAGTCCTAAGATAATAATTAACTGGACCTCTAAGTCTTTAATATATAATTGGCAATGCAAATAGGAATTTAAATTCTAAACACAATTTTGTCATTACCAGTGATAATACATCATCCACATAAACTAGCACAACAGTGAAGGCATAACCATTTGATACGGTGAGTAGGGAATAATCAGCAATTATTTTCATGAAACATGCAGTTATTAAAGCATTATTGACGAGATACTTGTTGGAAACCATATAAAGAAGTGTGACGGCAACAAAGCAAATTTTACTTTTCCACAGAATTAATAGAAGGGGGTATCATATAAACTTCTCCAAATCTCCATAGACAAACATATGTATATGTCACTGATATAAAAGCTATTTATTTGCAGATGCAATAGCCAATGAGTACCAAACTGTAACAAGTTTTATTGCTGGCGCAGAAGTCTCTTGAGATTTCAGCGCTTCAACTTGATTGAAGCCTCTAGCTAAGTGGCGTGCTTTGTACTTCTCAATAGAGCCATCAGATTGATACTTTATTTTGTACACCTTAAAACAACCAACTGGACATGTGCCAGGTAAAGGTTCTGAACTCCATGTCTTATTCTCCTCAAGTGCTTTCAATTCAGTAGTCATAGTTTCACGCCACTGAGAATGTTGAACAAATTTTTTGAAAGTTCTAGGTTCCTTTTGAGCAGCAGTAAGTCTAAAATGCTCTATATGTTAAATAATAAGTACTGACAAAATAATTGGCAATAGAATAAAGAACATATTGGGTAGAAAACATTGAAATCTAGTGATTAGATTAGTAGAAATGAGAAAAGATTGGTTGAGAGAAGCGCTGAAGCAAACAAAACCTTTAAAAAATGAAGGCCTTTGAGTGCCATGCTGAGATCGACGCATATGATCAGCCATTCATTGTAGACTTGATTGAGATCTTCATGCACATGAGAATTCGAAGCAATAAGAGTTATATAATATATAGATAACGAGTTTCAAAAAATAACTCTAGAATCTTCAAGAATTTGTCTATTTGAATCTATTGGAAAAAAATTAGTAGGATACTGTTCGGTTGAAGAAGTTTTCTGAAATGGAAATTTATTATGAAAAAATATTACATCCATACTAGTAAAAACTCGTTCTAGATTCAAGATGATACAAATGATAATCATGGTACCCAAAAAGGATATCCTGCAAAAATACAACACTTTACTCTTGCATCAAATTTGGTTTTTCTGCTCATCTTTATCATGAGCAAAACATAGAAATCTAAATACCCAAAGATGATCATATGAAGGTAAGAAAAAGCATTTAGTGAGAAGTGTGACATGATAGACAAGAGTTGGATTCGGTTATTGAAATAGGTAAAACACATTCTCCTAAAAAATTGAATTAATATTAATGAGGTTGAAATCTCAAAGCACGTTCTATTTCAAGAAGATGATGATGTTTTCTCTCTAGTCTACCATTTTATTATGGAGTAGCTACACGAGTTGATTGGGACAAAATTCCTTATTCTTGAAAAAGGTTTGCATAGGACCATTTTATTTTATATTTTTAACTCGAAACTGCTATTGAGTTTATACATCAAAATGATATTTTGCAGAAGAAAATAAGTTTCAAAATATAAATTTCATTTGGTATAACCAAGTATACCTAAAAAACTACCAACAGTTGTATAGAACATAATAAGCACTTAAATGAGAAGGACTCGGTTATCCAGCGCATGTGCACAATGAATAAAATGGAAAACAGACGTTCTTTTATTGATTCTCAAAGAAAATGTAATTTTTTTTTTGTTTGACTAACATAAATATTTTACAAAATTTTAAAAATACTAAGAAAATTAAATCTAAAGGATGGTGAACTAGCACAACTTTGTGAAGAAGTTGTGCTAGGCATTGATGGCATACATTGGAAGGGAAATTAAAATAAGTTGAAAGGGCAAAATTTTGTTGTGCAAATGTTTGGTTTTAATAACAAAGTCCTTATCTCATTTTAGCTTTCCAATAAACTTCTTCATTTTAAGGTCTCGGAATGCACATCGAAATAGGAAGATAAAAATAAGACAATTTAGTGAATTTGTGAATTTGCTAATATAAAGAAGGTTGAAAATAAAATTCAGAAAGCAAATACGATTTTCATGGTAATTGAAGGAGAAAGAATTAACTGTCCTATATGATAAATAAGAAATGGGAAAACTACACTTTACCCTCGTGTGGTTTTCGGATAAACCAAATAACCCCTTATGGTTTCAAAAGCTATACATCACTCCTTATGGTTCAGGTTAAATTGTCAAACAGACGAAAATTACCTTTCGTCATGGTCCGTGGGTAAAAAGTCTAAATTACCAAGTGCTTAACTGTTTTATCTATGTGCTGCATGCATTTTTTTGGGACAAAATACATTTTAACCCCTGTAGTTTTTGAACGAAGCACATAATTCTCTTATAGTTCTAAAAGCCATACATCACCTCTTGGCCATTTTTAGTACTTATATTGAGGTAATTTGGACGTTTACAAACTGTGATAGAAGGTAATTTCTATCTGTTTGATACCACATAGGGTGGATACGTCGTGTCTTGGCCATTTTTAGTACTTATATTGGGGTAATTTGGACATTTTTCTATGAACAGTGACGAAAGGTAATTTTCATCTATTTGACAAAACCCACAAGGTGGTAATGTATGGGTTTTGAAACCATAAGGGGTTATGTGGTTCATTTGAAAACCATGGTAGTGGGTATTTTGTCCACCAAAATATTACACCCATCAAGTTAGTACACGAGTTTGACATTCTTCTTTTCAAAAACATCAGAAAGCAAAGACATGTAAGGTGTAAAATGATTGGAAGCTTCGAAACAAATAATTCCTGAGTTAGAAGAAAACTCTACTGCTGCATTATAATGATTCATACATGCAAAATTTGCAATACTTGGTAGTGCAACAAACACTCCAAATTGATAGAAATTCTTGATACTATGTAGCTGACAGTCAAGGGAGGTGGGTACTCAAATATTACAAGAAGGATATTTGTTTTGACAGCATTGTGGTGCATACGAATGACCCCTGAGAATCGTCCTTCAATGAGAGAATGTAGAAATGCTTGAAGATGATTGTAGAGTCTTCAATTTGCACTTTCCATGTAACTGTCAACTGGAGTGACCAGCAAGACAAGAAACCTTAAATGCAAGGGGATTAAATCACCATAAACACTCTAATGCTTAAGTTAGTAATGGAGTTGAAATAAAGGAGGTAAAAAGAGAGAATGTTTCTTTCTGTATGTAGAATGAATATTAGATACTTTCTTAATGGGAGATAAACGGTTTATATATGAGATAATGAATATTAGATACTTTCTTAATGGGAGATAAACGGTTTATACATGAGATAAGACAAGCTGGTTATCAAAAGGGGTGCTTGGTGTCAAAGCATTAATGAAGATGTAATAGCAACCAAAATTATCGTGAATTCCCCAAAGTCCTCAACTGAAAAGCCAGGCTGGATTAGCATATTCCTAGTTAAACTATTTCAGTTGGAAGTCAAATGTTCAGAGTGAAGGACATGGCCGAGCTGACGTGGAGCCCAGTCAAACAAGTTCCTACATAAGCCCCCAATTCGGAGTAAATTGATAGAATGAATTTGATTCGAACTAACTTTCTTAATAAATGGTTAAAACTTGAGGATAAGAATTTCAAATTTCAAATTTCAAATTTCAAATTTCAAATAAACAGTCAACAGACGATGTTTCAAGACAATGTTTCAACCTCTCTCCACTGCATCGTTATAAAGGACAATTAATAAAAGAGAGAAATAAGTCGTTAATTGGTTCGGATTTCAAGTCGATGTTTCAAATGCCTAGCCCCCTTGTATAAATAGGGGTGACCATCCCTCATTTTTCACTTTTTTGCTTCTTGCTCTCAAAGTCCCGAAGCCAAACTTAGTAGTCTCGAAGAGTCGAACAAGAAATCTTGTCGAGTTAACAAATACATAAGAAGAGAGTAATTCTGGTTGTTACTGCTAGTAGTCATGCCGAAGTAGTGAGGGCTAGTGGACTCGGAGTTGAGAGACCACAAGCTTCGGCTTAGAGCTCAAAGGCAACAACCAATGCCAAATCTCTGAGGAAAGAAACAACGGGAACCTCTAAAACTGAAGCACCAGAAGAAGACCAGGAAAACTCTGAAGAAGAAAATAGTGGAGATTCTAGTGAAAGCACACCTCCTACACAGACTCTGGATTCTCTTGTTCCTATAGATAAGGAAGTAAATAAACTAACTCGGACAAAGAACTTGCCCCCAGATTACTTTATGGATGTTCCAAGTCATGCCTCATCATCGACAATGGAACGGGCTCAGCAAGTGAAGACAAGATACATATTTTGTCATCACTACCAAACACATTTACCAAAGGAGGATGAGTGAGCTCACGAACCAGGAGATGGTTTCGTGGCAGTATATGTAGATTAGTTCAAAGCTGAGAATACCAACTTGAAGATTTTCTGGGGATAATTTGCAGTATTGGAGAATAAGAGTTACTCAATTAGTCCTAAATGCCATTAGATCCGTAGTAAACTTCAAGCTACTATGCAATCACGTAGGGTTTTCAACAACTGTCAACCTCTTTAGGCAGTTCTTTTCTATAAAGAAACACGCCTCTGAGAGAGGATGATTTTACTTCAGCCCCTGAAGAAGAGCCCCTAAAATTACCGACGATTCCCTGTCTTCCATTAAGTACTGGAAGAACAAATTTGTCTTCGTCTCAGATGAATATTTCCTGAGGGGCTTTTGGTGGCGAGGAGCAAATGAAGCCACTAACATCTTTCCGAGAACTCTCCATGAGATGGAATTCCTGCAAATTATCCGAGGCAACTACTGTGTGAATTGTTGGGATTTCCTTGACGTGGTATTGGTCAAAAGAGGTCTTAGCTGAGCTAGGGTCTACCAGGGTGAGTCTGAATCCTCATAAACAAGGTAAAACTTTGTCTTAATTTTTTTTGATAACTAAATGCTAAGTAATATTTCAATTTTCTATTTTGTAGTGTCAAACTTTGCCAATCTGCTGTCCAGTGAGAGCCTAGTTAGGAGAAGAAGACAACGAGACGAAGGTGATGCCAGTCCTCCCAAAAAATAAAAAACTTCTTCTAGTTCAGCTCCTGTCACATCTAGCTTGACTCTTGTTAGCTCGACTCCTACACCCTCCATCAATCAACACTGCACTAGCCAGTTTCTCCATTTCTATTCCAAGCATTGGTGCTCCAATAGCAACGGTAGGAAACATCATAGACTTCTTCAAGCCAGGCTTAGGCAGAGGCATTGGTCGAGTCCCTTGAGGTCACGATGGAAGTGGACGCCACGAGAGAGAAAAGCAACTTGAAGTGCTCGAAGCACAACGAGAATCAACCCTAGGCCTTCCAAAAATCCTTGGCCGAAGGCTAATTGCCTCAGATACCGAGTCTCGAGGTACCATCTTTATTCCACGTGGGATGTGAGAGTAAAGCATCGAGCTGAGGAGAGCAGGATAATAGAAAGTTGCTTTAAAAAACCAATCTTCCTGAGGACGTCAAATTCGTCTAGAACATGGACTTTGAGAAATTGTATAACATAACAGCTGTTTCAATGGCTGCAGTAAGTAATCAAAAATATTTTTACTTGCTTTAATATGATCATAATCATGAATTAATATAATAAAGTATTTGTAGACTCATGCTACGGTTGGCGAGCTCATCACTAGGGCCCAAGAAATGGAGAAAATAAAAGAAATTGTAGTGGCAAAACTGAAGAAATAGTTGAAGAAGGCCGAGCAAACCAAGCATGAACTTAAGCTCGGATTTGATAAGGCTGAAGCTAGTCGAGTAAATGTTGTGAAGGCTCGGGAAGAAGCCTTGATAGAATTACAAGCCACAATGAAGTCTATCATCTGCCCACGCCAAAGAGCTGAAAATATTGAAAAAGGAAGAAAAGGCCAAACTACAAGCTGCCCAAGAAGAGGCTATGAAGGCTTTCCAGGGCTTAAGCCAATCTACCGTGACCATGCAATCAGTTCGGGAGGAAGCTCGAGAAGAAGCTATAAAAGAGCTTAGGGCTTCAGATGGGTTTGAGAAGGATTTACTGCTGTTGAGCACTCCGACCTATCTGCTAGGGTTCACCAATGCGTCAAGGCCATGTCTTCCATAATGTATAATAACCAGATAAACATTATGGAAGAACGTCAGAGCTACTATCCGTAAAATTGAGAAGCTGGTGAACCTCTTAACCGAAGGTTTCAAAAAGGGGTGAAGACTTGGTGAAAATCAAGGAAGATTTTGAAGCCGAATAGGCAAATGCTCCTCCTCTACCAAGTCTCCGAGCTCCAGCAAAGGAACCATTCAAAGTGACTACTGCTGAAAAGCCAATTGCCGAAGAGCCTCCTCAAACTGAAGAGACGAGCAAAGAGCCAATAGAGAAAGTTGCGGCCAAAGAAAATCCCATTAATATAGACTAGACTCTTTTTTGTAAAAATTTCGAAGTGTAGCTCGAACAAAATTACTTTGTTAATAGAACAATGTGTTTTACAGAACAATGCTTTTTATTTGAATTTGCTCTGCTATTCACATTACTTCTATTTACTTCCGGACAGCAAGAGAAACTAATGTGGGCAATGAATACAAGTGTTCCTTAAACTGATCGAAAGCTTGTTAGCATTCCAAAGTCCACTCAAACTGATCAACCTTTTTCAAAACCTTAAAGAAAGATAAATTATGCTGAGCAGACTTGGATAGAAATCTATTCAATGCAACCAAAGGGCTCGCAAGCTTCTAGACATCTTTGACCGAAGTAGGCGGGGCCATATCTTGGATTACTTTGACTTTGTCGGGATTAGCCTTTATCGTCCGAGAAGAAATAAGATAGTCGAAGAATTTTCAGACCTAACAACAAAAACACATTTCTCCAAATTAAGCATCATCCAAAACTCCAACAAAACTCGAAACACATCTTTCAAGTTGTCAATAAATATATCAGTAGTTCGGCTTTCCACAAGTAAGTCATCTACATACACTTCCATTAGTTTACCAATCTGCTGATAAAAAATCTTATCCACCAAATGCTGATAAGTCGCTCTGGTATTTTTAAACCCAAAAGGCATGGTAATATAAGAGTAGACCCCACGATCAATTATAAAAATAGTTTTCTCTTGATCCTCTTCGATCATTCTACTCTGATAATATCCCTTAAAAGCATCCATAAAGTAAAAGATTTCATTCCTAGTGGCAGAATCAACCAAGGAGTCAATCCTCGGCAAAAGATAACAGTCTTTTGGACAAGCTTTATCAACCTCTTCAAAAATGACTTGCTTGCACTCAGGTCCAAAGTGTCTTTTCTTTTGCTGAACAGGCTTAATCCAAAGATCTACATTCAATTGATGAATAATCAACCCGGATGGAATCCCTAAAACATCATTAGCTATCCAAGCAAACACTCCTTTGAACTTTTTCAATAGAGCTATTAAGGCATTTTGGGTCTCAAAAGGTAGATATCGGCCTATCCTAATAGCATGCTTCGGATTTTTGTCATCCAACACGATAGTTTCCATCTCGTCGCCTTGATGACTTCTTAGATAGAGGGGCTCCAATAACATCAACGATTAGCACAAGGTCCCCATGAGAATTACAGTTATGCGAGCTCAATTCCCGTGCATCCAAGTTACTTGAGCCAGCCAAAGAGGCTGCTTGCAGGATAGCTAAGTAACATTCCCTAGTAGTTCTGGTATCACTCATGACCTCTGCTATGCCTCCAAAGGTTAAACATTTGATATTCAGGTGATGTGTAGAAAAGATAGCTCAAAGGGCATTAAGAGTTGAACACTCAAGTAATATATTATAAGGGGTATTCGCTTTCACCACAATAAAGTTAACTTGAAGCATCTGAGACTTGGGATATTTACCAATGGTAGCAGATAAGGTAACCATATCCTCAAGATGTACCACCTGACCTCTGAATCTTAACAAAGCGGTTCGAACTGGTGTAAGTTGACTATCTTTCAGGCCCATTTGTTGAAAGGTCCAATAGTACATGATAACTGCAGAGCTCCCAGTATCAATATAAACTTTTTTAACTAAGTAGTTATTAGTAACTACTTCAGTTACCAAAGTTTCGTTGCTTCCCGAAGCAGTAGGCACAGGATCATTAGCTCCATAAGAAAGTGTCTGTGAAATATGGGAGTTCGACTCAGTAGAATCTAAAGCAAATTGTCTGTAAGTTCTCTTTCGAGAACTTCAGCTATCCCCTGCACTTGGACCTCTAGAAATAGTATTAATGATTCTAGCCACACCAGAACCAAGATTAGGGGACCCGTCCCTATCATCTCTTCAATCATTGGGCCAATTATGTCCTTGTTGATCTCGCCGATCTCTTTCTTGTCGGTCTTGTCAATCTCCAGCCATGATTGCCGATAGTCATCTCGACGATCTTCTTGACGTGCTCGGGTATTGTCTTCAACAAATCATCTCAAATGCCTTTGTTGAATTAAATTTTCAATTTCTCTTTTTAGATCACAACAATATTCTGTTTCACAGCCAATAATCTTATGGTATGCATAGTAAAGATTGGAATTCCTTTTTACTCTCTTACCAACCAACTGAGATGTTGGCCGGCCAAGATTTTGCTATTTCATGATAGCCAATACCTGAGTTTGGCTAGCATTTAATGGAGCCAGTGATGCATTTGAAACAACAGATCTTCTCTTACTTATTTTATCAAACACAGTAAGTCGATCTCTCCCTCCTTGGTGAGGATACAGATCACTGTCTCAAGACTTTCCACCTCAATCTTTTTTATTAGACCTTGAAGGTTGAAGCTCACGTTTCAACTTATTGGCCTTTTTCCCCTGAATACCTTGTTCTACCCTCTCCCAGAGTTCATCGAGGGTCTCAGGGTATTTTTCATGTAACTGAGTTGTGAGACTCCTGGGCCACAACTCATTAATAAAGGCTGCTGTTGTGACTTGATCATTCAGATCAGGAACCTGAAGAGATTCATTGCTGAAACGAGTTAGATATTCTCGGAGTGATTTATTGGCATCCTACCGCAGATGCATCAATGAAGCTGACTTTTTGTTAAGAGGCTTACAAGAAACAAAACGAGCCACATATTTGCAAGTCAGCTCATCCAGACTCCAGATACTATTCTAGAAGAGAGACCAAAACCATTTTCTCACATTCCCTATAAGAAAACAAGGGAAAACTTGACACATCACTACATCAAACGCTTGATAAATTAAATGCCGAAGTGAATGCATGGACATGATCTTCGAGATCACCATGTCCATCATAATATGGAATAGTAGGTAGTTTAAAGTTGTTAGGGAGAGGATCATCATTGATCTCGGACACGAATGGAGAAGCCCAATTACCACTCGAGGAAGGAAAAACTGGCTTACTTGTGGAAAGGAGAACATCCCCTGATAGTGTCTCCAATGAAACTTCCTTATATGAAAGTTCCTCTGATCGGTCAGTACAAGACTTCTTTGACTGCTTAGAGTAAGATTCTTCGTCTGTCTCATATGGAGACTCTAGCTGATATTTGGATGGTTCAGCAGGTTCTTTTCCTTTTTTCCTTAAAAACTTACCCATTTGCTCAAAAATACTGTGGTTTTCTTTAGCGAACTCTGCCATCTTAGCTATAGAGTCTTTGTTCATGGGGGATTCATCCCCTCGAGTCTCCTAGGGATTTTGTTGATCCCTATATGAGGGAGGAGGTGGTTGATCATGAATAGTGAGAGTACCTTTCTTGGCACCAAGTTTCTGAGGCATGATCACAATATGTTCAAGTTACGAATTCAATTCTAAAAAGAATCTGATAGTAAAAATTAAACTCAAAACACACCCAAAAAATCAATTCCCACAGACCGCGCCAATTGTAAAGTCTTCAATTTCCACATAACTGTCAACTGGAGTGACCTGCAAGACAAGAAACCTTAAATGTAAGGGGACTAAATCTCCATAAAAACTCTGATGCTTAAGTTAGTAATAGAGTTGCAATAAAGGAGATAAAAACAGAGAATGTTTCTTTCTGTGTACAGAATGAATATTGGTTACCTTCTTAATGGGAGATGAAAGGATTATATATGAGACAAGCCGCTTATCAAAAGAGGTACTTGGAGTCAGAGCATTAATGAAGATGTAATAGCAGTTGAAATTATCTTGAGTTCCCTAAAGTCCTTAGCCAAAAAGCCAGGCTAGATTAGCATATTCCTAGTCAAACTATTTTAGCTGGAAGTCAAATATCCAGAGTGGAGGATGTGGCCGAACTGATGTGGAGCCCCGTCAAATAGGTTCCTATATTGATCTTGATAACCAGCAGTTACTTGCTAAGCCAAGGTTTTATCCATTAGATTCACCTGTACTTGACCCAATAAGGTAGTATAGTTATTCTAAAATGCCTAAAGAATCCCCAAGTAATTCTGTAGCTTTATAGTCATGTTTAAGTGTTACTTACATTTGGCATTAGGGCAATGGAATAATTTCATCAATGAACTTAGGGTTTTTTTGGTTAGATGTAAAATGTTTTTCTTAGAAAATTTTTTTCTTAGGAAAAACCATTTTTTTCTACAATTTACATGGGTCATAGAAAAAAATGATTTACATGGAAAAATCATTTTTGCTACAATTTTTTGGTGTTCAGATGACAGTACAAAAATATTTTGAAATAGATTAATGCAGACATGGTGAGCCTAGTAAATGAACAATGCACTCAAGGAGCGAGTAGCACTCAAGGAGCCGGTGATCGGGCCATTTGAGGTGATGAAGTTGAGTTTTTAAGTGGATCGATGACGAGAGCTTGAGCCAAGAGACTTAAGGACCCCTTCCAAGCCCTTGTTCACTCTATTCAAGATCAAGTCGCCAATCCAAGGACTATCGAAGGACTTGAGCCACTGGGAGAAAAGGGGTGCAACATCATTCAAGTAGAAGAGGAGTATAAATCACTTGGGGAGGAGAATCAGGCTCAAAACAATTTTTTGGTCGTTCCCGCGATATGTTCCCACTCATGGATAGGTTTGCGGGAACTAAAAACATTCTACCCAGTAAGAGTTGCTAATTTTGATGTATCTGTGACACATAGTCGCATGTGGATACTATCACAGATACTGTCACGAATACTGTTGTAGGAACACCAAACCTTTTGTTTGCGACGCGAAGCTGAAGTGAAGTGTATTCGCGACGGTACTAGCGGTATGAACCAAGGAGCACCTCCACATGAAGGATTTAAATCAACGGTGTGCATGCCTTGGATGATTTAACATGGCTACTCGTGTAGGGACTTTCACGACTTATGATTTTTTTATAAGCTTGAAGTTCACATTGATCATGCTTGTACCTTGGGTCAAGGGATAAAGTATTGGTTGTGGATCAAGTCAACATACAAATGGCCCAATTGAAGATATTAAGCTTGATTGTGAGTTTAGGTTATATCAAACTATAGCAATAAATCCACTTAAAATCACACAAACAAGTAATAAAATTTATAACCTAATACTCGTTCCGCAAGTGCATGGGTCAATTGTGGATATGACGAGTATTAGGGATCGATCCCACGAGGAAACGTGAACTAGCAACTACCAAAACTACTAACTTGCTTTATTATCTAGACAATGAAATTTTGGTGGTAAAGGAATGGTAGGAAAATCAAATTAGAATAACAAACAATGAAGAAACTAGTTAAACAAAGTTGACTAGGCTTAAGAATTTACCTAATATGAAATTTAAACTTATGACCAATATGATTTTTACTCATGTTTAAGATTCAATTCCATTTTTACTCCAAACTAGATCTCTCTATGAATGGAAGACTACTAATACACGAGCTTTCCTACTCTTGTGGTAAAGTCTAGCATGCATTAGTTCATTTAACTCATGAATTGTGGCTTTAAACCTTAATCCACCTATGTGAATCACTACTCTCGTGAGATTCAACACAAGTTCCATTTACTCTTTCCGTTGTTAAGTGCAAATCTCTTTGTCAAATAACAACTAGATGACTTGAAGTTGGTAGCTAATCAACAACAAGTGTTAAGACCAAGTAAATGAATAAACAAGAATAAAGTTGGCCATAAGCCAATTCATATTATAGTTTCATCCTAAACCTAGTTGAAAACAACTTAGTTCAACATGATAAAGATAATATTAATCACATAAATGAAAGTAAACAAGCATGCATGAATGAAACTAAAAGGAATAAAATTAGAATTGCTCATTTGGTGGATGAACTTGGCTCCAAACTTGTCCTTGCATTTCATCAAACATGTTGAGTACAAAGTAGTTCCTCCAAAGTCTTGTTACAAGCATATGATTTTGCCTACTACAAAACTAAGAATGAAAATCTACTCTAAGTATTTACAAGGAGTGCTCCTCCTACCAAGTTCTAGTTCAAGCTTTTTCAAGCATCAAACCAAGCCTTTCCTTTTCAATGACTACAAAGGCATCTATTTATAGAAATAACCCTAGCTCAAGTTCTTGTCCAAGTTGAAAACTTTATGATGAAATTTGATTCCTTTTGCCTCAAAAGTCTTCCTTGAGCTTTGTGTTATCTTCTAGGGCTTCTCAAAATACAGCTGGACGTTGGATTTATCTGCAAAAGTTGTGTGAACAAGCTACAAGTTGAAAAGAGCCAAAATCTGCAAGTTGGTGCCGATACACGCCTGCGATACACGGATGATCTGTCGCGTATCGTGTGCCTCGTATCACTCATTTGTTACCTTTTTACCCTTTTTAATTTTTGGCTATTCCTGTAATGCCCTTGAGACATTTTTCCACCATTTGAACCATAATTTGCTTGGTAGATTTTGATGAAGAAAATAATTGTCGGAAATTTCAAACTTAAATGATCAAATTAGTACAACTTGAATCAACCTTGAATTTGATATTCTTTGAACTTCAATTGATCCAAATTGTGTTTAAACATCATTTTCCTGCATAATTAAATAAACTTGGGCATGAATATACTCAAAATAATATTTCTGCCTCAAAACTCAAATTTCCGGACCAAAAATCTTAATTTTTGGAGCAAACCTTGATTTGATGATAAATAATGAGACTGAGCCATTCTAATATCAAAATTACTAAAAACGTACTAAAAACATACTTAAAACATATATAAAATATTATACAAAAATAGGTAAATTTATTACTTATCAAAGCTATCCAAAACAATCTTACAAGGGGCTGGTTACTTGGACTTGCTTGGAGGGCCCTTGAAGTTGCTAAACTGAAGGCCCAATGGAGCTTAGGAAGGGACGTCGATCCCATGAATTAATTTTGGACGAATTTTTATGTTTTTTTTGTTAGTTTCCTAAGTCTTTACAAGTTGTAACTTTTAGTTAGTTGCCCAATTGTAATATATTACAACTAGTTTTAGTAGTTTACTTCATTTTAAGCTTCTAGACTTTTCTTTGTAAGCCTATAAATAGGCATGTCACTGTTCATCTGAATTAATATGATGATTATTGATAATTTTCAGCACTTTGAGTGTTTTTCTCGTGATGAGATCTTCTTAGTTCTTTGGTGATTAAGAACTACCCTTGTTTTTAACGAAAGGATTTTGTTAAGTTCAAGTTCTCGCTTAGAGTTTATTCAATCGGTTTGTTGTTAGTCTTTTAGATTTGTTTACTTAGGAATCTACACCACAAGTTGGTTAAGGGTCTAGAGTGAATTCTAAAAGAAGAACATTCAACGAAGTTGGATAGAATCAAAGCAACCAATTCGTGATTCTTGGAGTCTTTGAACAGGGTTTCAAAGGACAAGCATTCGAGTTGTTCAACTTAGAATTTTCAAGACTTTCTTGACATTCACTACTTCTGCGTGTATCAATTGGTATGAGAGTGAAGGTTTCTTGATAATTCCAAGTTTTTAGTTCAATTTTCCTTTGGAAAATTTGAACATATCTATCTATTTATCTTTCTTTCAGTTCGTTCTTGTGTTCTTCTTGTGTCACGTCTTGTTTTCTTGTTGTTTCGCGTTTGATTCTTGTGTCATGTTTCTAATTCAATTCTGTCCAGCCTTGTTTTGTGTCATGGATTGTATTTCTTATTTTATTCTTGTGTTATTTTGAATTCTTTTATGGTCCTAGAGTCATTCTTGATTGTCCTCAATCAAAAATTATAGGTTTGTGTGGTAATTTTTGTGTTTCTTGACTGTTTTATTGTTCTTCTTGAATTCTTGTGTGAAAAATTTTGCAAGAAAATTAAATTCTTGGATTTAAAAGCCTAAGGTTGAAGTTTCTTGAAGAGGAAAATCGTTTGTTGGGTGTTTGAAGTAGGGTTTGGAAACGTTTGTGATATTGTGTTGAGTTGGTACATGAAAAAAAATTCTAGAAAAGGTGTGCTAAAAAGAAAAACCAAAGCACAAAGAAAATATCAAGAAAATTGAATTAAAAGGCGTACACAAAGGTCTAAAAGCCACGTACAAATTTTATTAAGTTGTTCTTGGTTGTTTCTTGGTGTTACAAGTGAGTTCTTGAAATTCTTGGACTTACTTGGTGTATTTCTTGAAATCTTGTAAATTGTCCACTTGTTTCTTGAGGTTTTGGTGAGTTCTTGAATTTCTTGAAGTCATTTAACATCTTCTTGAAGTTCTTGAATGCTTTCTTGAAGATCTTGAACACATTCTTGAAGTTCTTGAGCAAAATCTTGAAGTTCTTGAAGTTGCTAGTTGCTGGAATTTTTGTTCTCGAACATTCTTGATTTGATTTCTTGAAAAAAATCTGGTTTGGGCGTCACTTGGGAGGTCTTGCACGAATTTTTTGGGTTGTCTTGGGATTATTTTGTTGAGTTCTTGACCATCTTTAATGCCATATTGGTTAAAGTTGAGTTCTTGAGCCTTGTTCTTGAATCTTCTCCCAAACTACTTGCTGGAATTTTTTATCTTGATTGTAGATTCATTCTGAAAATTTTCCAGCAGGATTTGAACTTTAAAGAGAAGGTTTTTTTGAATTGTTTTGGTGATATTTTGCTTCAAGTTTCATAATTCAATTGGTTGGATCAAGTTCTTAAACTTGGTTCTTGGTTGAAAATACTTGCTGGAATTTTGTTGATCTTGCAGCTACGAATTTCTGAAAATTTTCCAACTTGTTTCTGATTGTGTAAAGGAGTTTTTGGGGTTTGTTAGTGTTTAAATAAGGGAAGAATCCTAGTCCTTAAGGATTGGGAAATTCAGTTGGGAAAAGAAAAAGGAAAGCAAAGGGGAAAATTTCCTTTTTGCAAGAAATCGTATGAGCTTGTTTTCTTATTGCAAAGCCGTGTGAAGATAGCTTAGGAAACCACCTGAATTCAGTTATTTGACAGTTTATTTGGTTTCCTAAACTGTTGGGATCGTGTTTTCTTGGTTTCTTAATTAGTGTGGCTTGTTTCTTTGAGTATTGTGGTCCGAGCTTTGAAAGAATAACTTGTTGGAGTTTTTAGTTTTTGCACAAGTTCAATATTTTCAGTCAAGAAAACTTTAAAATCAAGAATTTTCACACAATTATTGTGACGCCCCAGAAATTCGTATAAAATTATATAATTCATGTTATGTTTATTTGTAGAAAGAAATATATACAATGAGGAAAAAAAAAAAAAAGAAGAAGAGAGGTCAAGATCAAAAATGCCCTCAATAAGAGAATTTCCTTTAGGTAGGGTTAGTGTTAATTATTGACTTATTAGTCGGAAGATTACTTAAGTAAAATTAGGTGAAGTAAATGAGATTCTTTCATGATTAAGTGGTATACCTAAGTATCAAACTTGGGTTAATTTTATTGGTCTATTAGTTTATAATAGTGTTTAATTTTGACTAACTAACTTTATCATTTTCAAGGCTTTTGACTAAGTGAGTCTTAGTTCCAATTTTGACCTAAAAATTTCACTAATTTCTCTTGCTTTCTCTCTCTAAAATCCGGCCCTCTCTCTCTCTTATTTTTCTCTCTTTTGCTTTAAAATTTGTGCCAAAGTCTTGCAAGATGTTAGGAGATAAGTGACCAATATTTTTCACTAATCAAATTTAACCAACTAGCACCTATTTTGCCAAAATATCTAAACCCTAGCTTGACTCTTGTTTAGTTCTAATTGGTTGCACTTTCTTCCATTATTCTTTTATTCTTTTAATCTTTCTTGACCTAATTCTCTTTCATTTTATTCTCTCTTGGCCGAAATTCTCTTTCATTTTATTCTCCCTTGGCCGACTCTCTCAATCTCCCTCTCTACCCTCCCTTGTTCTTCATTTTCTTGGAGCTCTCTCTTCAATTTAAGACAAATTCCACCATAGAAAGTGAGGTTTTCTTATTCCTAAGCAAGGTTCTCAGCTTGTTTAAGGTATGTACTATGAACTTTTGCTATTAATTTCAAGTTTTATTTGAGTTTTATTCAAGTTTTATTTAGGGTTTTGTTCAAGTTTTACTTTCACAGCCATACTGGACCAGTTTTAGTAAAACTTTCATAACTTGGTATAGATAACTTGGATTTGGGTGATTCTTGTTGTTTTAGAAACTAGATTGATAGGGCTTTCCAACGGTATAAGGATTGCACTGTGATTCATTGTATATTAATCGCAGAAAGTTTGCAAAGTTGGCTGAAAATTGGATTCTGCGTAAAACAGTTTTGATGATGAGCCACATTGAGGGCTGATTTTGAACCGGTTCTAGTTGGAATTTGGATTGATGATCTTCACGAAAGTTGTAGCCCTATAAACGTACTTTAAAACCATGTAATCAGAATTCCCTGGTTCTTGGTGGATTGACCCCAAAAATGGCACGAAGTTGGCTGAAAACCAACCCTGTGCAGATTTAGGTAAAGATTCTTGGAGTAGAATTCTTAAAATTTAGTGGAATCTTGATTGAATTTGGGCTTGAACTGAACCTAGATGTTGTAGAACTTGTTGAATTTGGGTTGGATGGCTGATTTTCTTGCAGGAAAAAAATTTGGTTTGGTCCGATTTTAAGGGGAGATGCCGCCGAAATTTTGGTAGGAATAAAGAAGGGAAAAATGGAACATGAAACTTCCAACCTAGAACATGTTAAAATTAAAGAGTTAATGTGCAGAAATTTTAGGTAAAATGATCTAGTAATGAGCAAAGTTCCTAGAAAAAGAGAACCCTAAAATGAAACCCTAAACCCTAAACCCTAGAAACCCTAAAACCAAAACCCTAGAAATAAGTGGGATATTTCTTGGATTTCTTTACTAAATTAATTAGGGTTTAAATCGGATTTTCATCAGATTATTTCTTTTAAATTTCAGGGTCCGAAAACACATCACGACCATTTCACGAGATATTTTCTTAGGCTTTCCAGGTGAGTGTCTTTATGTGTGCATGATGCATGAAATGTGATATTTTATTTGATAAATATTATGCGAAAATTTGCAATTACTATGTGAATACTTGTGCTATTTGAGGAAAGATGTGTACTTTATCACATCTATTCCGCAATGTGTTACTTGCTTTCATTGACCAATGTGTTATTTGTGTGTGCGTGAGACTACCGTGACTAACTTCACCGTTATTTCACGGATGGTCAACCCGGCTGCACGTGGGAGGACATAAGGTGTTGGGTGTTTTAGGGCTTGATGTTCTTTCCCTTTTGAGTTGTGAATCCTCAAAGAGGCCAACTCCGGATTGAACCTGTTTGCTTGTTGGCCCTCCAGGGTTGAGAATATCTCCCTGGATGTGGTAGCTTGTACGGAGGTTATAAGGTGATTGGCGGTTAGGGTTTGTGCTTGATAAAACTGATATGTTCTTTGATAAAGACCTGAGCTATTATCTCGGTCCAAATATCGTGACTACATGATCAGTACTTGCTCTTTCTGCGGTTAAGCTTGCTTCCGTAGTTGAGCCCTGTATCCTCCTTTGACTACATGTTAAATTAAATTGTTTATATCTTGATTTATTAATTTAATTGTTCGATTATTTCATTTACTAAAATAATGAGTTCTTGATATGATTGCATGACTTGGACATTCACTGGGCTATTATAGCTCATTCCATTTTATTTGTTTTCCTTTACTCAGGTCACCTGAAAAATTAAAACTGGACCGACTGGTTTTTGATTATTATAAAAGTTTCAGTTATTGTAATAACTGAACTGTGTTAGGCTATTTTTTGTGAAAATCATGTATATTATGACACATATACTTTTGATGTGAATTGTACCTTATGTTAAATAAAATGAATGTATTTTATTTATTTCATTTTATTTTAGTTATTTTATTTTAAGTTAAGTACGCTCAGACGTTTGCGTGAGTGCGTATCGAGACCTGGTGAGAGCTAAGCAGGCAGTCCGCTAAGCCCTTTGGTGCGCCTCTGGGTAAGGTGGGGCTGTCACAATTATACCACACAGTAGGGTGTCTATATTGTGTCTTCATTCTTGGTCATTCTTTGGAATTCTTGACAACAAATCTAATCTAAGCTTCCTAGGTTTTTTGTTACTCTTATTCGTCTCCTTGATACTTAACTTTTGACACTTTGTTGAGGACAATTGAGCAGGTTCTTTATCAAAGGGCATATAGATTGATCTCAAGAGAGGTAAAAGCCTTAGTGATGAGCACAAGGAGAGTAAAAGCCATAATATTTGAGGGAAGTGAGTGCAAACACTAAGGGAGTGTTTCACATATTCTTCTTTATTTTTTTTTATTATTAATGATTTTTCTTGCAGGTTTATTCATCATGTCTAACGAAAGTGTAGAACAAAACTTTGACATGAAATCTATGTGGCAAGCTATGCAAGAGCAATTGGCTCAAATGAATGCTAGAATGGAAGGCATGGAGTCGGCCTTTACAGCCCAAACTAGGGTTATGAGGAATCCAGTATCTGAGAAGGATCATGTAGATGAAGCATCCGAGTATGATGACATAATCACTCGAAGAGGAAGGAGGATTACCAACAACCAAGATAGCAATCTCGGAAGCATCAAGATGAAGATACCTCCATTACAAGGAAAGCTTGATCCTAAGGCATATCTTGAATGGGAACGTAAAGTGGAGCATATTTTCAATTGCCATAGCTATTCTGAAAAGAAGAAAGTGCAATTAGCTATAGTGGCATTCACGGATTATGCTAACATATGGTGGGATAAGCTTGTGAATGAAAGAAGATGTGAAGAGAAACCTATTAGAACTTGGCGTGAGATGAAGAATGTCATGAAGAAGAGATTTGTGACAAGTTACTATGTAAGAGATCTTCATCATAAGCTTCAAACGTTGAAGCAAGGTTCAATGAGTATGGATGATGTTGCAAAGAGATGGAGATGCTCATCATTAGGGCTGATATCAAGGAAGAAGAAGAGGCTTCAATGGCTCGATTTATAGCTGGACTTAATACGGATATTGCTGAAAAAGTGAAGCTCTAATACTACCTAGACATCCATGACTTGGTGGACATGGCCATCAAGGTTGAGAGACAATTGAAGGGTAGATGTGCAACGGGGTATTCTTTAATGCAAAATCGAGCTAACTAGAGAGTAGAGCAGCCAAGGAGAAGTGAGAGAGGAGTTGATCAACCACAGGCTACTCCAACTCGTAAAGGTGCCAACAAAATTGATCCATCATCCAAATCATCTTCTAAGGGTAAGATTGAAACTCCGACAAGGCAAAGTGCTATTAAGTGTTTTAAATGTCAAAATTATGGTCATGTAGCTTCTCAATGTGCAAGTAAAAGAGCTATGATTGTGCTTGACAATGGCGATGTTGAGAGTCTGAATTCAAGTGATGATAAAGATATGCCACCATTGGAAGGAGGAAGCGATAAGGAGATCATTGAATGTACTAGTGATCATGATGAAGTTTTAGTCACAATGAAGACATTGAGTGAACAACCTAAAGAGGACGAGGAGAGTTTGCAATGAGATCACATCTTTCATCTAGATGCACTGTCAATCATAAGGTATGTATTGTGATTATTGATGGAGGTTGTTGTACTAATGTGGCTAGTTTATTATTTGTAGATAAGTTGCAATTGCCTACATTAAAGCACCCAAATCCATATTATCTACAATGGATGACTGATACAAGGAGTTTGAAGGTTACAAAACAAGTGGTTGTGTCTTTTGCTATAGTGAAGTATGAAGATGAAGTTGTGTGTGACGTTGCACTGATGCAAGCTTGTCACGTTATTCTTGGAAGACCATGGCAATTTGATAGAAGGGTGATCTTCGATGGGTTCAAAACCACTAATTCCTTTGCTTAGAGTAAAAAGAATGTCATCTTAACACCTATGAGGCCAATTGAAGCTTATAGAGATCAACTTAGAATAGGTGAAGAGTGTAAGATGAGATCAAAGGAAAAGAGTGTTCATGAGAAGAAGAAAAAGAGTGAGAGTCATGCGGGTGAGAAAATTTATGAAACTTGTTTGAGTGAGTGCAAGAGTGTCTTACTTGTGAGGGCTAATTGTCTTGTACCAATGTACTCTTAAAAAGAAATTTATTTTACTAACTCACTTAACCAATCTTTTCCTAGTGTTTCTGATTTGTGGCTTAAGCTTTTGTGTTTTTTTCGTTTTAATTATTTTACTTTAGATGTTAATTCAGTCTTGCATGTTTGTTCCGTTATTTTAGGTGATTATGTTTTGCATTTTGTTAGCTTAACTACTTCTAGTGCAATCTATCTTAGGAGTTCATTTGTGTTCAGTCATCATTATGTGAGTGATTCTCAACAAGTTTTGAATGAATTAACATGCAATTTCACATATGCCAATGTTTTTACATTTGTTTTTACATTTTGTCTAATTTTTACCATAATCTTAGTTGGTGATTATATTGTGTTCTACCATCTTGTTTTATACATTTTTTATTGTTTCTTTGGTAGAGTATTTTATCATGATAGGAATTATGTGTTTGTTTATACGTGCTGTTCTAAATGTTCTAGTGTTTTAGTTTTTAGTAATTTTCAGATTTTTTTATTCTTTGTTGCATCATACGGATTATGCAAGTTTAATAGTTGGTAGTGTTGTGCATGTTTCATCTAGTAACTTTAATTCTGTCTTTTATTTCTTCTTTCGATTATATTTGTTACTTTGTTAGTAGCCCATGTATCTTCATTTATGTAATACCAAGGATCTCCAGGGGGCATTCTTGTAATTTGGCAGGATTTGGATGAGAGTGTAAATTAAAAACTCTAGAGGGACTTAAGAGCAATTTGGCAAATTGGTTTTGCCCAAAAGACTTAGGGCAGATTGTCTTCTTCATTTTCTTTTCTTCATTTCTTCTATTGGCTCTCTCTATCTCTCGCCCTAAAATCTCTCTACTCTTGCTTGAAGAAGGTAGTGAAGACTTGAATTTCCGAGGGCAAACAAGAAGAGGAGACCTTGATTCTTCTACCCAAGGTAAATTTTCAAACCTTACTTCATATTTCATGGGTTTGGTTGTAGTAGAATTAGGGTAATTAGTGGATGATTAATGGAAGTTTTAGAATCTCTTGTGCTTTAATGATCATGTGCTAAGTGTTTGTAGTGTATATATGTCAATTGGGTGGTTGATTTAGGAAGAATATGGGTGAAGAAAAACTAGGGCCAATGTATGATTTATGACTTACATTGATGATTTATGAAGTGTATGAGTGTAATGAGTGGTTATACTGCCTTATTATGTCATTTTGGGGTTGGATTGTTGATTGGATCATGTTGGGTTTGGATGGATTGAAGTTTGTGGGTGTGGCAGGGGATATTTACAGTTTTCGCAGATGAGACGTGGCTAGAGGCAGATGAGACGCGGCTAGGGCTCACTTGGCTTGCGCCCGCAGCAAGTCTCTAATGGACGAGCCGCGGGTGAGGCCGAGTGAGCCGCGACAGCGGCTCAAGAGTTGGAGCCCGCGGCTGGCCGAGCTGCGGGTAGACTGAATCCAGCCGTTGTCATGGCTGGACAGGCAAAGGCCGCGTCTGGTTCGTTTGGATCCGCGGGCGCAGATCAGAAGGGTCTACCCGCGAATCACTTCAGTTTTTAACCGTTTTGTTTCGTTCTATGTTCTAAGTTCAAGTTGAGTTTCAATTATGATTTTTGGGTAAAGTTAGAGTATAATTGGATGTTTATTTGTATGTTTTAGGCAAGGAACGAGGCCGATGTTTTGTGAAGTATTAAATGAGCTTGGATCGAGGTAAGTGAGATTTGTATCCCTTGCATTTTTGGTAAATCACATTGCCAAAGTAAAATTGTTTTGAAACGATACTTGCTATATTAAATGGCTTGATTGTGATTATATTCATTTTTTATTTTGATTTGACAATATAAGATATAAATGAATTATTTGAACAATGAAATGAATATGTGCATGCATAATGTTATATGAGTGACCAAACTGACCGGGTGATAGTCAGTAAGACCGAGCTGATCGAGTTAAAGTCAGTCTGACCGCGCTGACCGGGTTAAAGTCAGTCTGACCGAGCTGACCGGGTAAAAGTCAGTCTGACCGGGCAACCGAGATACAGTGAATGACTGGATATCCAGGGCTTTGTTTGAATGAATTGAACTTTTGTTTGAATGCGAGAATGCTTTGTTTAAGTGCATTGTCCAATTTTGATACTTGATTTGGATTTGTAACGAATTGTGCATTTCCTAGTTCCTTCGTACTTATATGAATGATTAGTTAAGTGTTTTGAACGTAGTTATATGTATGACACCTTCAAGCCACAAGGTGATGCTTTTGCCACTTACTGAGTGATTTTGTCACTCACCCCTTTCATTTTGTTGTACAGTGACAGGTGAATTGTAGAGGAGGATTGTACTAGCATTCGGGGTATTCAAGGTGATTAGATAATAGTATGCTAGTGAGGTTATGGTAGTTGTGTTTTTGTGTTATTTAGACTATGCTGGTACTATATTAAGTAAGGTTAAGACTCTAGTGATTGTATTCGGCATCTAAAACTGTGTATCTGAAGTATTAAATACTATGGTATTGGATGACAATGTACTTGTACCTAATGCTATCATTTGACTTGGGATATTGTTAATGGCTTGGTATATGAAATATTTGAGATGTGTAAGTTAGACGCTTTGATTAATTGAGTCTTGTGACTCAGCTTAACCTGGTCACGGCGGTGTTATGTCTCGGGCACGGGGCGTGACAATTTATATTCATGTTTTTGAGGATGATACTTATCAAGACACATTTGTTATTCTTAGATCAAAATCTATTGTTGGATCATCCATGATTGTCTTTGAGTTTTGTCTTATTTCATCCTTAGAGAACAATGAGTTTTTAGGTACTTGTGTTTATTCTTGCATTGAGTCATCTGGTTTATATGACTTAGTTCATATCATAAGTGTCGTTGGTGGTCATAATTGTTTATCTATCCATCCTCTAGTTACTTATATTGATTTATATATTGTAGGAGATTTGAGGACGAATCTTTTCGAGGAAGGAGGGATTGATATGAACGAAGGAGCACCTCCACATGAAGGACTTAAATCAACAGTGTGCATGGCTTGGATGAGTCAACATGGCTACTCGTGTAGGGACTTTCACGACTTGTGGTTTTTTTACAAGTATGAAGTTCACATTGATCATGCTTGTACCTTGGGCCAAGAGATAAAGCATTAGTTGTGGATCAAGTCAACATACAAAGATGGCCCAATTGAAGTTATTAAGCTGTCCAAAACAATCTTACAAGGGGCTGGTTACTTGAACTTGCTTGGAGGGCCCTTGAAATTACTAAATGAAGGCTCAATGGAGCATAGGAAGGGACGTCTAGCCCATGAACCGATTTTGGACGAATTTTTATGTTTTTTTTTATTAGTTTCCTAAGTTTTTACAAGTTGTAACTTTTAGTTAGTGTCGCGCCTCTAAAAAATCGTGAAAGTAAAGGGGTACTAGTGAGGTCGTGATTGTCACGTCCCAAAAAGACGGTCTAGTCTAATGACCCTTTTGAAAAAGCAAGTTTTTGGAAAAAAATTGTGCGCGTGTGTGAAAAATCGTGTTTTTATTGAAAAAGTGTATTTTAAGAAAAATAGTATTTTAAAAAAAAACAAGGCCGGGACTAAAAGTGCGACAAGTTTGGCCAACTAATTTTGAAAAAGGATTTTATTTTATTTTAAAAAAATGGAGTCATCACTTGGTACTGAGTTAGGGTATACCAAGTCACCCGAAAAGTCATTTTAACAAAATAAAATTTTTAGAAAAAAATCATTTAAAACCCTTTTTCGACTCCGGTCTACGAAAAACAAGAGAAAAGAAGGTCTGGAAGTCACATTTGAAGAAAGGGAAGGCAAAGGCTTGTGCCTAAGGCACCCTTTCAACCTAGCCGAGGCTAGTTGCGAGGTTTAATCAAAATTTCCTAAATTAACCCTAGATTCTATCGCGTTCGGATGTATCTAAATGAATGAAAATTCTAAATCTAAATGTGGGTATCGGGAGGGTCAGAATGTTCCGTCGAGATTTGGTCGGAATTATCGCATTAATTGCGAAACCCGAATCGAGACCTTGAGGGAGTCACGAGTGTGAATGCAAAATGTGATGAAAAAAGAAAGAAAATAATAATATATAGTAAGTGAAGAAAGAAGGTGGATATGCAACATGACAGGTACGGGGGACTAATAATTCATGACTGAATGTTTCTACTCACAGAGGGGGGAACAGCATGTACGCCACCGCTTCCCACGTGAGTAGACGATTATTTCTAGTCGAATCACACAAATGTCTTAAAGTCTAAGTGAAAATGCAACCTAGATGTCATGCATTTTAAAAATGTGTCAATAATAATAATAATAATAATAATAATAATAATAATAATAATAATAATAATAATAATAATATCATGCCAAATGAAAAGAAAACTAAAAGTGTGAAGTGAGATGTAAAATGCACACGAATGCACCTAACACTAAAATGTCCTAAGGGTCTAGCGTTGGACTAGCCCGTTCTAAAAATTCCACTAGTGTTGGACTAGCGGGAAAGAAAGAAGCCACAACTAGCGTTGGACTAGTGTAGTGACGGAATGCCGTAAATCATGAATTTAACATTTAAAGCATGAATTAAAAGTAAATTAAACATATAAAAACATAAAAAATCACATAGGAGCACATAACACATAAGCATAATATTCTAGATGCAAAAATCCTAAGGAAAGCGGTAAAAGAAATAGACACGTAAGCACGCAAAAGCAAATAAACCCTAACTATTACACCGGGGGCTTAATTTACCATTTAAAGGGGGAAAATTAAAAATGTCCTATCTATTACACTTTCTATCTAATTACATAATTTTTGCTAAAATATGAGAAAAATAATCTAACTATTACATTGACTAGCTAAATACAAAATATTACATTTTTGTCAAAATAATAAAATTTAAAATTAAATAACACAAAATAAATAAATACGCAAAAAGTGTATAAGATAAGAAACGTATATATATAAAAAATGCATAAAATATCACATTAGAGCACGTTGGAGCACATAAAGAAATAATTTAAAAGGTAACGAAAATACCTTTTTGAAGACCCGGTACAAAAGCTTAAAATGAACACACAAGTTAAAGGGACAACTATTTGATAAAATAAAGAATAAAATGTGAAATACTAACACATTAGAAGAATGTAAATTATAACAAGTTAGAGGGGGAAAATAAAAGTAGAGTAAATTGGGGCCAAAATGATAAATTTAAACTAATTGGGACAAAATTAAAAATCTACACAAGTCTAGGGAGCAAAAATATAAATTAATGCAAATTTGGGGGCAAATAGTAAATTCCAACGACTAAGGGGACTAAGAATAAAATTCTATAAGAATTGAGAGGTCAAAAATTGCAAATGCTAATTAATCAAGGAGCAAAATTAAAAATTTAAACTGAATAAGGGGTTAAAATAACATCTTCAGAAAATATAGGGACAAATTTGCAAATTATAAGGTTCAATTGAAAGAATATAAACAATCAAGGGGGTCAATCTGTAATAAACAGGGACTGAAATTATATAAAACTAAAAAGCTTTTGGGGCATAGGTATAATAACCAAACTTAGAGGCTGAAGAGAAATAACCAAGGAAAAGAAGAAAAACAATCTTAATTTATGAACTAAATTAATTAATTACTCTAATTACATTAACTAACTTAATCATCTGAATTAAACGTAAAACTAAACCAAAACAAAAACTAACCTAAATATTAATCCAGTTAAAACTAAACCTAACGAAATAAGAACATCAGATTTCTCCAAATCCTCCAAATTAATCTTCTTCAACCTTCAGATTCCATTTCCTCTCTCCCTCTCTGTCTCTCGCCCATTCTCTTTTTCTCTACCCTATCTTTCTTCTTCCGATTCTTTCTCTCCTGCTCTCCCTTTCTTTCTCTCATTCTGTCTCTCTTTTCCCTTCTGTCTTCTCTTTCTCCGGTTCCTCTCACCTCTCCTGTTCTTCTTTCACTCCTTCTTCTGATCTCTTGCTCTTCAGTTCTCTATCTTGGTTGGTTTCTATCTCCTTTATCTTCTCTCTTCTTTCTTTCTCCCTCACTCGAAATCCCCTTTTCTTTTCTTTTTTTTTCTTTTCTGATTCACTCACTCGGTTTCTCTCTTATCTCTCTCTGATTTCCTCTCTAGCCCCAATTTTTTCTCTCGCTCTCACCCTCTCGTTGCACCTTCTTCCTGCTTCTCTCCTTTCACCTTTTTCTTTTTTTTTTCTGTCTTAAACTGAAATGCCATCTCTTCAGGAACATCAAAACCATTTTCCCCAGAATTAGTTCCCCCTTCGAAGCAAAGGAGCTGGAGATTATATGTAGCCATGGTGGTACGATTTTGGCAGTGATTGAGAGTGGTTTTGTGATGTTGTTGAGTGATTTTTGCAGGTGATTGGGTCTGATTGCTGGGCATGTATATGGATGTGTGTATAGATGTGTGTATTCTGTGTGTGTATGTGTGTGTATATTGCTGGTGTGTGATTGTGTGTGTGGGATTGATTGTTGGTTTTCCTGACTTGGTTGGAGAATGGGGCTGATTTTGCGGTGTTTGATGTGTGTGTGTGTCCGACTGTGGTTCAGGGGAGGAGCGTGACTGAGGTTTGGTTGTTTGTATAGGGGCGATGGGCAAGGCTCTGGAAATTGGTGAATGCTGTTGGTTACTGGGCAGTGGGTGGGGAGGAGACGCAGGGGATTTTGTTGTTGCTGATAGTGGAGTGATGATTGGTATAGCAGGGGTGTTGCTTGAGAAAGTCTTTGGGTAGGAATTCGATTGTTTGTGAATTGATTTTTGCAAATTTTGATCAGGGGTTGGGAACTTGAATTGGGTAGTGGTCTTGTGGGAAGAGGACCAGTGTTTTACTGGTTTGGATGGAGGAGATAAGGTGATTTGTGGTGGCTATTGTTTTTTGGGTATGAATCTAGACTGCAGTGATGATCTTTTGGTGGTGGTGGCATGATGTTGGCATTTGCAGACGAGGTTCTTGGGCTGGCGATGGTGGTGAGGATGGTTTTGGCTTGATTTTCATAGGAAGTAATTGGTGTTCTGGCGGTTGAAAATTGGGTGGTTGCAATAGTTTTGTGGCCTATTGGTGATTTTGGTTGCAAGTAGGAGCAAGTAGTTCGGGAAAATGGGGACTGATGGAATATTGGTTAGAGGTGAGTTTAGGAAATTGGAATTGGCTATGGGCAGTGCTTGGGACTGGTCTGAGTATTGTTCTGCAAGCATAGTGGTTCCAGGTAGAGGGGAACATGGGAAAGGGTGGAAGAACAGCAGAGTTCAAAACCCAGAAAAAAAATGAAACGAACGCAGTAAAAAAACCGAACCAGAAAAATGAAATTCCAAGAAGCAACAAACAATAAACAACCTAAAAGCTGTAAAAGAGCTATAAAGTTAAATTAAGATGTTACCTTTCAATTTTGTTGAAGTGTCGATGAAGAGTAAATCAACAATTGAAACTAAAATGACAATGAACAGTTAATAACAAAATGAGAACTAACGACTTATAATGTGTGTAGTGTGTGTATTTTTTTATCTCAAAAGTGGAAAAAAGTGTGGTGTTTAGGTTTTCTCTTTTCTGCTTCTCTTTTTCTGTTGATTAGGGAGAGTATTTATAGGCCACTTGTCTTATTGGTTAAGAATGCTGTAAAATAATGAGAATGTCACCGGTATTAAAAAATACTAATTTTATTAAAAAAATATATTTTTAAACCTAAAAATTAAAATTAATACAAGAAATATGACAGCAATCTCTAAATTTTAAAAAGAATTCACAGTAGATTTCAAAAATAAAAACTAGAGCTCAAAAACTGATAGAAACGCGCTCGGGGTGTAAAATAACGATTTTGTTCCTAGACAACGAAAATACACAAAAAATAGCTATTAACCTCAAAAAATTATCAAAAAATTAAAAATAAGCTTAAAACATTAGAAAATGCATTTTTGACTCAAAATTTGGTGAAAAATAAATTTAAACTGTAAAATGACGATTTCGCTCTCGGACAATGAAAATTTACAGAAAAATAGTTATTGTCCTCAAAAAATTATCAAAAATTACAAATAAGCTTAAAACATTAGAAAAAGCATTTTTTACTCAAAATTGGTGAAAAATGAATTTAATTTGTAAAATGACGATTTTGCCCTTGAGCAATGAAAATTTACAGAAAAATAGCTATTGACCTCAAAAAATTATCAAAAATTACAAATGAGCTTAAAACATTAGAAAATACATTTTTGACTCAAAATTGGTGAAAAATGAATTTAATTTGTAAAATGATGATTTTGCCCTTGGACAATGAAAATTCATAGAAAGAATAGTAATCGTTTCTGAAAAAATCAAGAAAATTCATAAACGTGCTTAAAGAATTAGAAAAATGAATTTGGAACTAAAAATGAGCTAAAATGGTATTCACGAGGTTAAATTACCATTTTGCCCTCATGCTGGTAAAAATAAATAAATAAAAATAAAAAAATACTAACTAAATCCAGAAAAATCATAAAAAATTAAAAAGTTCACATCAAAGTAAAAATATGAATTTAAAACCCCCAAAAGCTTATAGAAAAATATTTACAGATAAAATTACTATTTTGCCCCTCAGATTATTGAAAAATTAAAAATTAAAATTTGTCCCAAAAAGTCCAAAGATGCCCCCCAGTGTTTGAAAATAAATGGTATGTCAAAATTCGGTGTCTACAGTTAGTTGCCCAATTGTGATAGGTTACAACTAGTTTTAGTAGTTTACTTCATTTTAAACTTCTAGACTTTTCTTTGTAAGCCTATAAATAGGCATGTTACTGTTCATCCGAATTAATATGATGATTATTGATAATTTTCAGCACTTTGAGTGTTTTTCTCGTGATGAGTGTAGACACCAAATTTTGACACACCATTTATTTTTCAAACATTGGAGGCATGTTTATATTTTTTTTGTCCAAATTTTAATTTTTTCAATAATCTTGGAGGCAAAATAGTAATTTTTATCTGTAAATACTTTTTCATTATTTTTGGGGGGGTTTAAATTCACATTTTCACTTTCATACATATATTTTTAATTTTTTATTATTTTTATAGATTTAATTGGTATTCTTTTATATTTTACCAACACAAGGGCAAAATGGTAATTTTGCCTCGCGAACACCATTTTAGCTCATCTTTAGTTCCAAATTCATTTTTCTAATTCTTTAAGCATGTTTCTAAATTTTCTTTATTTTTTGAGGTCAATAGCTATTTTTCTGTAAATTTTCATTATCCAAGGGTAAAATCGTCATTTTACAAATTAAATTCATTTTTAGTCAAATTTTGAGTCATAAATGCATTTTCCAATGTTTTAAGTTTATTTTTAATTTTTGGTAATTTTTTGAGGTCAATAGCTATTTTCCTGCAAATTTTCATTATCCAAGGGCAAAATCGTTATTTTACAAATTAAATTCATTTTTTGTCAAATTTTGAGTCATAAAGGCATTTTCTAATGTTTTAAGCTTACTTGTAATTTTTTATAATTTTTTGAGGCTAATATCCATTTTTTGTGTATTTTTGTTGTCCAGGGGCAAAATTGTCATTTCACACCCTGAGCGCGTTTTTATCAGCTTTAAGCTCTAGCTTTTATTTTTGAAATCTACTTTGAATTTTTTTTGAAAATTTTAGAGATTGCTGTCAGTTCTTTCTATTAATTTTTAATTTTTGGGGTTAAAAAATATTTTTTAAATAAAATTAGTATTTTTATTACCGGTGTCGTTTTTGTTATTTTATAGCATTCTTGGTTACCAAGACAAGTGGCCTATAAATACCCCTTTAATCAGCAAAAAAAAAAACAAGAGAGAAAAATTAGAAAACCCTAAAAACACATTTTGATTTTATCCAAAACATCAAACACACACACAAAAACACCACAAAACACACACTACAGCCGTCACTGTTCATCATTCAAATCCACTGTTCATCGTTTAGATTACTGCTCATCTACTGATTAGATTATCCCCAGACTTAAAAGGTAAATTCTTAACTTTATCTTTTCTGTGATTCACTTTTATTTCCATTCTTTCATGAGAATTGATTAAGTTGTATTGATTTGTTGGGAATTTGAGTTGAATCTTTCTATTTATGTTTTCTGAGTTTATTTCTTCCAATTTTTCTAGGTTTTCTTCTTTGGTTCCTCCTCCCTCTTCCACCGTTCAATCATTCCACCATCAACAATCAACTAGCATCAAGGTACCAGAGTACCACCAATGCTTACCCAATCACCACTAATTCCTCCACCAGCCCCAAACTTGGAGACCCATCTCCAAGACAATCAGTTTTCCTAAACCACCGTAACTCCACCAAGCTTCACCGCCCTCTGAAACCACCAGCAGCCCCTCAAAACCCACAGTTGTTCAAACACTCACAACATACACACACATCACTCTCACCCAAATATATACTCACGCATTCACAGTTAGTTTATACACAGTGACACTCATACATACACACACGGATACACACACATCAATCACATAGCACACAAAATTCACACAGACCATTCCACTCCTTCCCAATCAACCAGAAACCATAAATCAGCCCCATACCCAGTTAACCACAAACGCAGAAAACCTTCCCTGCTCCACTGCTTTCACACACCCGAACCGGCAATCACCATCAATTTCAACAGCCCCTTATTAAACCCCCATCTCAATGACCAATCAACCCCCTGTGAAACGCCCAAAAATCACCAGCAAACCAACTCAATCACACGTTTCATCCACAGCTCCACTCTCACTACCACCCGTTACCGCCGCCGCCAGTCCTTCACCACCAATTTATACCAAAAAATTCACCTGCAAGGAAACAGCCCCAATCCACCCTACAAACTACCACCCATCAAAGCAATCACCAATTACCTACAAATAAAACAACCATACAACCAATTTCAATCGAATTTCCCACTTGCAAGAAATAGCAAAACTAGGCCATCTGTGCAGCCCACGTTCCCACTTCCACAATCGGCCATCAACAGTTACCAACAACACAACCCCAATTTCCAGTCACAAATCACACCAAAAAACAACAACCCATCACTCCCGTCATCTCTAGAAACCATAGTCAGCCAACATCCTCACTACCGCACCTCCCCCATGCTTCGATTCGTAGGAGATTTGACATGGAGAAGTCGATTCTGCCATTTTGGGAAGAAAGAGACTGCCAGATTGAAAGAAAGAAATCAGGAAAAAAGCTGGAGAGTGAAAAAGAGAGAGCAGGCGAGATAAGAGAGAAGCAAAAGGAGAAATTAGAGGGCTAGAGGGTGAGAGTAAAAGAGAGAGCCCAAAAGGAGAGATGGAGCGAGCTGGAGACAGAGAGAAAAGAGAGAAATTGGGCGGGAGAAGGGAAAAAGAGAAACATAGGAAAGAAGAAAAGAAAGGAGAAAGCAGATTAACAAAGAGAGAGAGAGAGAGTAATAGAGGCTCCTCTGGCTCTGGAAAGAAGACGATGGCTTTGGAGAAAAATTTCTGCTCTCATGAATGCAGAATCAACAGAGAAAAGAGGGTTGAGGGAGCCGATTGTGAATAGAGTTGGAAATTTGTGAAAATTTGAGTTTTACTAGAAAAACTTGATTAGGTTTAATTGGTTTTTGATTGCATTTGATTTTGTTTAAGTTGGTGTTAATTTAATTAATTGAATAAGATTTAGTTAGTTAATTTAGTTGTGATTTCATTCTAAATTTTTCATTTCTTTTCTTTCTTTTCTCCATAAAGTAATATTATGTTAAGTCCTTGTTTGTTTTAGTATTGTCAATTTTCCCCATAAAGACTTTTAATTTCTGCAACCGAGTCCCACTCTAATTTACATATTGCCCCCCAGATTTTTACATTCTTTCAATTAAGTCCCCCAGCTTTTGCAAGTTATGCTTTTAACTTGCTCAAATTTGCATTTCTTTATTCCCTTACTTGCTGAAATTTATACTTTGCTCCCCAATTTGGTAGAATTTTGCAATTTTAGCTTTAGAATAATACTTTAAATTATTATTTGGCCCCCCTAGGTTTGTTTAAGTTGTTTAATCCCTTAGTTTAATAGTATTTGCATTTTATGTTCAATTTGTTAGAATTTTTATATTTTGTGATTTATTTTATTAAATAGTGGTTCCTTAACATGTGTATTCATTTTTAAGCATTGGTACCGAGTATCCAAAGAGACATCTCGACTTCTTGCTATTTTCCTCTTTGTGTGCTCCAATATGCTCCAATGTGATTTTATGCATTGTTTTTATTATTATTATTTGTTTATTTCTTATTTTTACATACTTTTGCATATTTACGTATTTAATTTATTTAATTTTAAATTTCTTTTATTATTTTGGAAAATTATAATATTTTGTATTTAGTTAGTCAATGTAATGGTTAGATTAATTTTCTCATATTTTAGCAAAGTGTGTAATTAGATAGAAAGTGTAATATATAGGGTATTTTTAATTTTCCCCCTTTTAAATTGTAAACTAAGCCCTCGATGTAATAGTTAGGGTTTATTTGCTTTTGCGTGCTTACGTGCTTATTTGTTTTACCGCTTTCATTAGGATTTTGCATCTAGACATTATGATTATGTGTTATGTGCTCCTACTTGACTTTATGTGTCTTTATATGTTTAATTTGCTTTTAATTCACACTTTAATATTTAATTCGTGATTTATGGTATTCCGTCACCATAGTAGTCCAACGCTAGTTGTGGCTTCACTACTTTCCCGTTAGTCCAACGCTAGTGGGAATATTTTTTAGAACGGGCTAACCCAACACTAGACCCTTAGAACGTTTTAGTGTTAGATGCGTTCATGTGCATTTCACATTTCACACTTCACACACTTTTAGTTTTCTTTCCACTTGGCATGATTTAATTATCATCATCATCATCATCATCATCATCATCATCTATTATTATTATTATTATTATTATTATTTTGACACATTTTTAAAAACGCATGACATCTAGGTTGCATCTCACTTAGAAATTAGGACATTTGTGTGATTCAACTAGAAATAGTCGTTTACTCACGTGGGAAATGGTGGCATACAGGCCGTTCCCCCCTCCGTGAGTAGAAATATTCAGTCACGAGTTATTAGTCCCCCGTACCCGTCATGTTGCCTACCCACCTTCTTTCTTCACTTACTATATATTATTAATATTTTCTTTTCTTTTTGCATTTTATTTTGCATAGACTCTCGTGACTCCCTCGAGGCCTCACCTCAGGTTTCACAATTAATACGATAATCCCGATTAAGCTTTGACGGGACATTCTGACCCTCTCGATACTCACATTTAGATTTAGGATTTGCATTCATTTAGATACATCCGAACGCGATAGAATCCAGGGTTAATTTAGTAAAGTTTGATTAAACCTCGCAACTAGCCTCGGCTAGGTTGAAAGGGTGCCTTAGGCGCTAGCCTTTGCCTTTCCTTTCTTCAAATGTAACTCCCAGACCTTTTTCTCCCGTTTTTCATATATTGGAGTCGAAAAAGGGTTTTAAATGATTTTTCTAAAATTTTTATTTTGATTAAACGATTTTTTCGGGTGACTTGGTACACCCCAACTCAGTACCAAGTGGCGACTCCATTTTAAAAATAAAACCCTTTTTTAAAATCAGTTGGCTAAAACTGTCGCATTTTTTTGTCCCGGCCTTATTTTTATTATTTTTCTTAAATAACACTTTTTCAATAAAAACTCGATTTTTCACACACGCGCAAGGTTTTTCCCAAAACTTGTTTTTTGAAAAGGGTCACCAGACAGGACCACCTTTTCGGGGCGCGATAGTCAACGACCCCACTAGTACACTTTAACTTAGTATTTTTTAGGATGCGACAATGAGATCTTCTTAGTTCTTTGGTGATTAAGAACTATCCTTGTTCTTAACAAAGGGATTTTGTTAAGTTCAAGTTCTCGCTTAGAGTTTATTCAATCGGTTTGTTGTCAGTCTTTTAGATTTGTCTACTTAGGAATCTACACCACAAGTTGGTTAGGGGTCTAGAGCGAATTCTAAAAGGAGAACATTCAACGAAGTTGGATAGAATCAAAGCAACCAATTCGTAATTCTTGGGGTTTTTGAACAGGGTTTCAATGGAGTCAAGCATTTCGAGACTTTCTTGACATTCACTACTTTCGCGCGTATCAACTCTTCCGCAGTAACCCTCACAGATACAACGCAGAATCTGGCAAAAATTTTCTTTTTGTTCTAATTTTAGTCAAGCCCTTCAATGTATTAGCCTAGAACGAGATTAAGGGCATGTAGGTTATTTTACAGCATTTTAAGGACCTATAACTACTACTTTTCCTTTGTAAAACTTTGATTCGTTGAGTGTTTATGAAAACTGAGGATTTCTTCTTTTTGGCTTCTTGTAAGCTCTCTTTGAGTAGCTTAGAGTTTCTCTAAGTATTCTTGACTTATCAATCCAACTATTCACCTTGATTGTGGCACCATCTTCCTTCCAAACTTGGTTCGCTGGCTCGTTGGATCACGGGTTAAGACTATATCAAGTTTCATCATTCTGAGAGTTAGAGAAGTCAAGTTTCTCCATCATCCAAACTTGGGTATCGGCTAGAACTTCGTCTACACATCATAGATTTTTTATTATTTTTAATATTTTTAATATGATTTAAAATGACTAATAGCAATTTAATTCATGCTTGACAAGCAAGTATAATCAAGTAGAGATTATTTTACTTAGAAATAATCTATAAGATATTGTAATTGCAAAGTAAGTAAAACTATAGATATATTATTGTGGGACCTAACCATTATTTTTTCAATGTTTTATTTTAATAGAATTTTACTAGATTACCCTTTGATATTCACCAAGAAAAGGCACTATAAATATGTAATTTGTGTAAAAAATTTAAACATTATAGTAATTTTACATATGAAAGAAATATATATATATATATATATATGCTCGAGTAGCTCACGAATAACTCAAACCAAGTATTTAAAACTCGAGCTCGGCTCGGTGATCAAGTAGATCTGCTTGATACCACTTGATCAAGTAGATCTACTTATTTTACGTATTGTCCCATTGTGATACCACTTGCCATGAATTTTCTACAAATAGTGAACAAGATATATCCAACAAATAATAACTTAAAAGTATATAACTTAAGCTTTTGAACTTCATTAACAAACACTTGCAAATATGAAATACTGCACGAATATAGTTAGAGGCAAAGCTACAACTACAACTTAAGAGAGTAAAAACTAAGGAACTTGCCTTCTCACAATTGTCCCTTAGGCCTATTGATTGGTATATTAGGAAGATTTTCAAAAACTAGGAAAGGAAGATAATGTCTTAAATATCTCTAGAATTATCTAGAATTAATCCTATATTATTTATATGTCTTGAGGAGAGGAGTGAAGAGACTTTGAAAAGAACATTCTAAAAAGATAGCAATAGTTAAGATCTCTTAAAGTCTATCTAGAATATAGAGAATGGTCAATGTAATTCTATCAAATATATGCAGTTCATTTATTTTGATTAACCTCAACTCTGATTTAATTGATTTATAAGGATTCAAGGCCTTGTCTTTCCTCTAGCTCGTACTATTAGGCACACATTACCGCTTGTTAGTATTCTTTCGTTGTCTCTCTTTCTCTCTGTCCTGCTTCTAAGGTGCAATGAATTGATGACATGATATCCGTTTTTCCTTTCCCATCTTGCACCGTTTGTTATCAGAGCATACTTTGATCTCTTTTGTCTCAGGTTCTCATGGTTAGCATTTGTTTTGTTGCAAAACTAGAAACGAAAATCAAAAGTGACAGACTGAACACAAACCAATAAGATGACAAGTTTTTGCTTTCTGGCCGTTATCGAATTCAGACATGGTGCCTTTGATGGTTAAGTATGCTCATGGTGGATCTACTTCATCAGTGCAGTCTAGTATTGACCAAGTATAAAGCATTTTCTTCCTAATTATAGAAAGACAGACAAGAATTCTAATTTGATTATTTATTTATTTAATTATTTTTTGTATGATGACCACAAATTTAGTAATTTGACTTCAAATATTTTTATTTGTGTTTCATTCTTGACATTCTATAAATGTCTGAGTAATTTTGCCATCCTAATCAATTTCTAGTCAAACAAAATTTAGGATTATTTAATTCTTATTGAAACATTTAGTTGTTGGAAAATGAATTTGCCCATGTCATTCTGATTGAAATTTACGATGCAAAGATTTAAACTTTTCAAAAGTAAAGGGAAGGTATTTAAAAGATAAAGTGATGCTTAAGCAATCCAAGAGTTCAACATCTATCTTAAATGTTAGCTGGCATTGAATATCAGACCATAAGGACTTTCGTTAGAGTACCACTTCAATATCCGCATGGATTATTCTGTAGATCTACACACATGCAGCTGCTCAAAAAGCTCATACACCATAGACGGGGCGCTCAAAATCAAACCAAGGAAATTGGCTCTTTTCAAACTACAAATTATGCCAATTTAGCTTCACTAAATATGTTCTGTTCGGCCAAGGGGCCTCACAAATGCTATTTTTCATAATTTCATGGCCCAGATTTAAAGGCTAAAAATTGAGGTACGAGACTGAACCACCAAAGCCAAATTTTAAAAGAAAAAATGACATCATTTTGAATAAAAAATAGTTACATCACGCTTTTGGACAATTACACGATCATTCAGCATAGTTACATCATGATTCTGCACAATTACACAGAGTTCAAATTAAGAAATGAGGCCTCAAACCTATTGCCTTCGTATATGGGGCAATGATGGAGAGTGAAGGAAATTGAGTGTCAGTGTAAGTCATTGAAATGACAGAAAAATTTTATCCAAAAGTGAAAATTGCATCAGTTTTACAACATACTCAAAATATAAATAATATTATTTACCTCTAAATAATTACCAAATTCAAACATAAAATCTATTATCATACAAAACATAACGATAAAACAATTTCCACTGAAAATTTTTTATAGCAATGCTACATGGGGATGCATGCCATCTGAATATAAAAAATATGTAAAATTTAAAAAAACAGACAATGACGTCTAAACTTCACAAAATTTTCACCTAAAATCTATTAATATATTGTAGCAAAAATTTTATACAAAAATTTTAATTGAATAGATGTTTTAAAAAGCATGCTATTAGTTATAAAAATTGCTAAATTCAAATAAATATTAATGAATTAATAATTGACCAATTGTTTACAATACACACACACACACACACAGAGAAGTTTGACACAAAAATTTCAAATCAAAGTGCTAAAAATGCGGTCAGCTTAGGAAACATGTTGTTATTTAGAAAAGTTGTACAAATCAAAGAAATATTAATCAATTTTCAAAAAAATCACAAAATTTTCACAAAAAAAATAAACACACAAAAATTTATGGAAAAAATTCACACCAAAATTCGAAGAGTGTTATTGTCTGTGAAAGCATATTGTTAATAAAAAAAATATGAAATTCAAAGAAATATTAAATGATTTTTAGAAATCACAAAATTTGTATAAAAAATCTATTAATGCATAAGATATTTATTAAAAATAATCTCATTCAAAAATTCTAACAACATAGATGTTTTAGGAGGCATTTCATTAATAAAAGAAATACAAAATATAAATAAATAGAAAAAGAAGCCCTAAAACTACTGAAATTAAGTAAATGCTTAAAATTATGAAAAATAAATTAAAAATACTTTAAATGACATTTAAAGATCAAAATTGTCATTTGCCCTAGATACTTGAGATTTTGAAATTTTCAACAACACAAATCTGAATAAATACTAAATGACCCCTAAAAATTGCCAAAAACTAATAGATTGTTTAAAAGATTAAAAAATGACTAAAGAAATTAAAAATTCATGAAAATGACAAAAATTAAAAATTGCCAAAAATTCATTTTGCCCCTTGCATTTGCAACTTAAAATTTTATGGGTGAATTTTCATAATTGAAGGACCTCTAAATTATAGAATTTGAAATGGCAAGTCAAAGTTTGGTCTTTGTGCCATTAAAATTCTATATCACCATAAAGTTGTAGAGGACAGAGAATATTTTATCATTTATTTTGCATCCAAATATCTATGTTAGTTAGATTTCACTATTAACATTAAGAAGTGAAAACTGAGGCTATGTAATCAGGTTAGGAAACCATCCAAATCTGTACGCATTCGATCAAAATGAAATTAAATAGCATCATGACTGTTATATGTATACAAAATATTTCCACCCAAAAAACTTTAGAAGCACATTTTAATCAATTATACTGGCTTCAGGAAAGTTTCGATGATAATCTTTTATCTGGCTTTGATTTCATAAAAGTCTTTGTCCAATCTTGATATTCACTCTCACGTGGCATCATCTTTGAAATGGCCATTTTTTGTTTTTTATTCATTTTTTTTTTTTTGGTCTCGGAAAAAACAACACTTTCCATTCCAGTAAAATTGCAGCCCATGTCAAGTTTTGGTTAAACAAGGCACTGCAGATATCGTAACTCTATCTTTTATCATATTCTCTCTTGAAAGTTTGAATCTTTATATCATAATTATCAATGAGAGTTTTTACATGTGGCAGTTAAATTTTGCAAGAACCACAAGTTTCAATAGAATTAAATAATCCAATATTTTGTTTGACTAGAAGCTGGTGGCAATGTTACCGAGACATATACGGAGAATCAAGAATGAAACGCAAATGCAAAATATTAGAAGCCAAATTACTAAACTTGTGGTTATCATACAAATAAATAAATAAATGAATAAACAAATGGGAATCCTCATCTTGTCTTTCCCCAGGACTGGGAACAAAATACTTTAAACTCGCGTATTTTAGCCAGTACAGAAGAAATAGATCCACCGTGAACAAACTTTTGAAGGCACCGTATCTGATTTTAGGTTAGGGTCAGCAAAGCAAAAACTTGCGATCTGGGTTTTGAAATTTGTTTCTAGTTTGGCAACAAGACAGATGGTGACTGTTAGAACATTAAGAGAAAAGAGATCAGTGTATTCTCTCATAACAAATGGTGCAAGACGAGAATGGGAAAAATGTTACTGAATCATTTAGTGGATGTCCATCCATGTTCACACCAAGATCTTCCACATTATTCCTTGTAACTCCCACTACTCCATGATCTCTTATTAGTTCATGTTCCTATGATCTCCCATAGTTCATGTGACTCATGTAAACTATAATTAGGGTCTTATGACCTTTAATGTGGAGAGGTGAACCTTAAGCCTATAAATAATGGCTTGTATGCAAGAAATAAAATGATGGAAAAAGAAGAAAAGAAAAGAATATATTGCTATATTTTACTTTACTCTTGATGTTCTATTTCCACTTTTCAATAGTACTACAATACTACTATTTTATAATATTTTTATAACACGTTATCAGCATGAGACTCTAACCAACTTTCAACACGTTATTTGAGTAAGTGTAGTAAGTTTTTATTTGATTTCTTGATTTTAATTTTTATTATGGCTAACCTTGCAAAACTTGAGTTTGTTGCTCTTGATATCATTGGAAAGAATTATTTGTCATGGGCTGTTGGATGCTGAAATCCATTTGGATGCAAGTGGTTTTGGAGAAACTATCAAAGAAGGGAATAATGCCACTAGTCAAGAAAAGGCCAAAGCCATGATTTTTCTTCATCACCACCTTGACGAAGGGCTAAAAACTGAATATTTAATTGTAAAAGATCCCTTTATCTTGTGGACAAATTTGAAAGAGAGGTATGACCACCAAAGATGATTATTCTTCCAAAAGCTGGTTATGACTAGATGCACTTGTGTTTGCAAGATTTTAAAACTGTAAGTGAATACAATTTAGTAATATTCTGAATCAGCTCTCAATTAAAATTGTGTGGAGAAAAAGTAACTGATGAAAATTTATTGGAAAAAACATTCTCCACTTTTCACGTATCAAGAATCTTGTTGATCTATCGTTGTGGCATGAAAGGCCACTGGTCTCGTACCTGTCGTTCTCCAAAACATCTTATTGATCTCTATCAAGAATCGTTGAAGAATAAATAGAAAAAATAGAGACAAATTTTATTTGTAATGATGACTTTGACCACAGTCTTGTTGACAATGGTTTTACTGACTTTACCTCTTTAGATGTTGCTAACTTCTTTGTCAATTACCCTGAAGGTGATACTAGTCATTTGGTTAGTGATGGAAATGTCCAAGAATAGATCTCTTAATTGTCTACGTTGATATAATGAATTTTTATTTGTTGTTTTCAAATAAAATATTTATTATTAATGTTTGCTTTCATGAGTCTTATTTTGAATTTTTGTTTTCTTTGAAGAAAATGGACATTTCAAAATCAATGACAAAAAATTGTGTCTAGCAAACAGCGCAACAACACACTCCATATTTAAGGATAAGAAGTATTTTTCTTATCTAATAATGGAAAAAACTCATTTTAGTACTATATCTAGTACTACAAAGTTGATTGAAGGCTCGAGAAGAGCAACAATAATTTTATCGAAAGGAACAAAATTTTGCATTAATGATGCATTATTTTCTCCAAAGTTTCAAAGAAACTTGCTAAGTTTTAAAGATATTTCGCCGAAATGGGTATCATATTGAGATTAGGAATGAAGGATAATAATGAATACTTGTACCTTACAAGTGCTAGTTTCTAGAAAGAAAATTGTGTTTAAAAAATTACCTTCTTATTCCTCCGAGTTGTATTATACATATATTAATACAGCTAAAATATATACAATAGTAAACCAAAAGTTTGCTAATCATGATAATTTTATTATTTGGCATAACCGGCTAGGCTATCCCTTGTTTTTTAATGATGCGAAGAATACTAGAGAATTCATGTGATCATTCTTTGAAGAGCCTAGAAGATTCTTCAATTCAATAAATTATCATGTGCTGCTTGTTCTTAAGGCAAATTAATTATAAAGCCGTCGCCAGTGAAAATTTATACCGAATCTCCTACATTTTTGGAGCGCATACATGGTGATATTTGTGGGCCAATTCACCTACCTTGTGGACCATTTCGATATTTTATGGTGTTGATTGATGCATCAACTAGATGGTCACGTGTATGTTTATTATCAACTCGCAACCTTGACATTAGAGAAGTTACTTGCAAAATTAATTCAACTACAAGTGCATTTTCCAAATCATCCTATCAAGACGATATGTCTTGATAATACTGGTGAATTTACATCACAATCATTTAATGATTATTGTATGTCTATTGGGATAAGTGATAAACATCCAGTAGCTTATGTTCATACATAAAATGGTTTGGCAAAATCATTTATTAAGTGCCTTCAATTAATTGCAAGTCCATTGCTTCTAAGAACTAAACTACCAACGTCTACTTGGGGACATGCTATTTTGCATGGTGCAGTATTAATTTGCATAAGGCCAATGAATTATCATGGGGTTTCTCCCTAACAAGTGATTATTGGTCGAGAACCAAATATTGCCCATCTTAGGATTTTTGGATGTGCTGTCTATGCTCCAATTGCTCCACCACAATGCACAAAGACAGGGTCCTCAAAGGGGGTTGGGAATATATATTGGACATGAATCTCCATCTATAATAAAATATCTTAAGCCAACAATTGGAGATTTATTTACAGCTTGTTTTGCTGATTGTCATTTTGATGAATTAGTTTTTCCAACATTCAGGGGAGAAAATAAACAACCGGCTAAAGAAATTAGTTTGAATGAATTATCATTATCTCATTTTGATCCTCGTACAAGGCAATGTGAACTGGAAGTTTAAAAGATAATTCATTTGCAAAGTTTAGCAAATCAATTGCCAGATGCTTTTATTGACTCAAAACGCGCGACTGAGTCACATGTTTCGGCTGTTAATACTCCAATTCGAATTGATGTCCCTAAAGGACCTTCTACCACTAGTAATGAATTAAAGGCACCTGCAAAACATGGTAGACCAATTGATTCCAAAGATAAAAATCCTCGAAAAAGAAAAAGAGTAAATAATCAAGATGGCAAAATCGATGTAACTGAGAATCCAGAAAAATCTCCTGAAAAGAAAAGTCTTGAAGAGTTTCCTAACATGACAAATAATAAGCTTCCAGAAGAAGTTCAGGTACCTAAAAATTTTAATAATCATGAGATCTCAATCAATTATGTCACGTCTAGGGAAAAATGGAACCGATGTACATCTAACATCGATGATAAGTTTGCCTATGCTACAACAATTACTATCATAAATAAAAACGAGGATCGTGAACCAAAGTCTGTAGATGAATGCAGATTGGCCAAAATGGAAGGAAGCAATTCAATCAGAGTTAAATTCAATGGCAAAACGTAAAATTTTTAGACTAGTAATATGCACACCTGAAGAAGTGCAACCCATAGGTCATAAATAGGTATTTGTGCGAAAAAGAAATGAGAAAAATGAAATTATGCAATATAACGCATGACTTGTCGCACAAGATTTTTCCCAAAGACCTGGCATAGATTAGGAGGAGACACATTCTCTTGTGGGAGATGCAACAACTTTTTGTTATTTGCTTAATCTGGCAGCAAATGAACGACTTGAAATGCATCTCATGGATGTTGTAACAGCTTATTTATATGGCTTTCTTGATAATGATATTTACATAAACATCCCTGAAGGATTTAAATTGCCTAAGGGTCATGATTCCGGTTCTTGAGAACTTTATTTAATTAAATTGTGTAAGTCCCTATATGGATTGAAATAAGCTGGACGCATGTGGTACAATCATCTTGGTAAATATTTGATGAAACAAGGTTACATGAACGATTCCATTTGTCCATGCGTTTTTATTAAGAGATCTAGGTCCAAGTTTGTAATCATTGCAGTTTATGTTGATGATTTAAATATCATTAGAACTCTTGAAGAGCTTGAAAAAGTTGCTAATTACTTGAAGCAAGAATTTGAAATGAAAGATCTTGGAATGACAAATTTTTGTCTTGGATTCCAAATTGAGCGCTTAGATAATGGCATCTTTTTGCATTAGTCGGCTTATACAGTAAAAGTGCTTAAACAATTTTATATGTACAAGCACCCCTCTTGAGCATACCTATAGTCATAAGATCACTTGATGTGCATAAAGATCCTTTTTGACCTCGTGAAAATAACAAAGAGATAATTGGTTTAGAAGTTCCTATCTTAGTGCTATTGGGGCATTGATATATCTTGCAAATCATACACGTCCTGATATATCGTTTGCTGTGTATCTACTTACAAGATATATCTCTTCACCTACTCAAAGGCATTGGAATGGTGTTAAACATATATTTTGCTATCTTCAAGGTACAAAAGATATGGGTCTTTATTATTCTAATGCACTCAAGGCTGATCTAATTGGTTATGCAGATACTGGATATTTATCCGATCCTCATTATGCTCAATCACAAACTGGGTATATATTCACATGTGGTGGTACGGCTATTTCATGGCATTACATGAAACAAACTATAGCTGCCAGTTCTTCTAATCATGCTGAAATATTGGCAATTTATGAATCAAGTCGGGAGTGTTTTTGGTTAAGATCTGTGATACATCATATTCAGGGGAGGATGCGATTTGCCATTAAATAAAGAAGTTCCTACTACTTTGTTCGAAGATAATACTGCATGTATTGCTTAATTGAAGGAATGATAGATCAAATGTGATAGAACAAAGCACATTTCACCAAAGTCCTTTTTCACTTATGATGTTCAAAAGAATGGTGAGATATATGTTCAGCAGATTCGTTCGAGTGACAATTTGGCAGATATATTTACTAAATCACTACTGACTTCAACACTTGAAAAGGTGGTTCACAAGATTGGAATGCGACAACTGAAAGATGTGAAATGACATGCTCAAGAGGGGGAGTAATTACACGTTGTACTCTTTTTTCCTTAACTAAGTTTTTTTTTTTTTTTTAGGCAGCGTTGTATTTAGAAGAATGTACTCTTTTTCTTCACTAGGTTTTTTTCCCACTGGGTTTTTCCTAGTAAGGTTTTAATGAGCCATTTTTTTTAAAGATGGACATCCAAGGGAGAGTGTTATGAATCATTTAGTGGAATATCCATTCATGTTCACCCCATGATTTTCCACATTATTCCTTATAACTCCCACTATCTCATGATCTCTCATTAGTTTATGTTCCCATGATCTCCCATGAATTCATGTAACTCATATAACCTACAATTAGGGTCTTATGACCTTTAATGTGGAGAGGTGAACCTCAAGCCCATAAATAGTAGCTTATTTGCAAGAAATAAAATGATAGAAAAAGAAGAGGAAAAGAAGAGAATATATTGCTATATTTAACTTTGCTCTTGATACTCTATTTCACTTTCTAGTAGCACTACAATATTGCTATTTTATAATATTTTTATAACACAAAAGAGTTTGTTGCCAAACTAGAAACAAAATAATTCAAATTATTTTTGTCCACTAGTTGGCTAAGACGTGAACGGGCTGGAGTTGTAACAAAATTTTCCTATTCGTCTTTTTTTTTTTTTTTGGTGCCTCACTAGGTGGCAGATATTCCTTTACGTCTGTTAAGATTTATCAATAAAAGGTTAGTATCTGAAATAGTCTAATCTAGAATAATTTTTCAACACATTTCTTGGGATTTTACTCTGATACGACTCCTCATCACAAGAAATGGATCGTGAAGCGACAATACTGGGTGCTACTTTTTTCCAGCTGGTTGCCCTAAGATTATCCGTTGGAGTTTCTATTGAGGCCGATGCCACGCCAGAGTTCACAAAGGTAAAGCCAAACCAAGCGATCCGAAAAGATGCTCACAGATTGCAGGACAAAAATGTATATTTATATATAGCTTGATTGGACTTCGGGAACAACTGTATAAAAACTTCAATGATTCTTCTAAAATTTACTTGGTTCATTTTCTACTCTACAAACTTTAGTGTTGATGAAATCAACTTGTGTATGCTGTTTTACTTCTGTGTATTTTCAGTATTTACATATAAACAGAACGAAATATTGTTAGAAAGGTGAGGGTTTCAAAATTTGACAGCTGCATGGGATCATACGAGCAACTCAAAGGTTTTTTTTTTTTATTTTTTTTATTCCAAGCAAAAGTCAATAGCAATTATCAAAGATGCCTATACATATTAAAAGAGTCATTTACCAGCCTAATCCCATCTGGTCCTAATTAGGAACTCATAACCCATATGTCCAAATTGTGAGCGGGTTCCGTCAACAAAAAAAGATTTGAGTGTGTATTGGCACCAATTAAAAATTCCTTGTATGACAAAATATTTTGTGAATGCAACTGTCGGAAAACTAAATATCCCCATAGGCTTTATTTTTCGGGCATCGGAACATCTTTTCGTTGATATTAAAAGAGGCCAAACAAATTACATGAGATTATATTTTGAGCACCTCGTAGATATGGATAAAAACTTTCGTGAAAACGAAGACACATATATTAGATTTATAAAGTCATTCAAATGTTGCATTTTAGCACTCTGCAAGTGGAATTTGGAGAGACAAATAATGGATAAAAATTTGATAATATACATAATATTTAACCGCTCAAAACGTGTCATGTATATATTTATGTTAAATTTGTGAGCAACAACATAATCAATTGTGAATATTTCTTTTTTCTTTTAAGGATATGGACATATAATTCAAAAATTCTCTTGCCTTATTTTCTATATTCTGTTAATAAAGCAACTTTCTGATGAGGCTTACGTGTTTGTATACTACTAAAAAACATCTACGCAGCTTGAAAAGTAGAAAAGTTAAGGTTTTATAAGGACATGGACATATAACTCAAAAGGATGTGGACATACAGTTCAAAAATTCCCTTGCCTTGTTTTCTATATTCTGTTAACAAAGCAACTTTCTCATGAGGCTTACGTGTTTGTATATACTGCTAACAACATCTGCGCTGCTTGAAAAGTAGAAAACTTAAGGTTTTATAAGGACATCGACATATAGTTCAAAAGGATATGGACATACAGTTCAAAAATTCTCTTGCCTTGTTTTCTATATTTTGTCAAATAAAAGCAGCTTACTTGTTTGTATAATAGTAACAACATTTACACTGCCTGAAAAGTAGAAAAGTTAAAGAGTTTGATTAAAAAATTATCAGTGAAAAGCATAACGAGAAGAATTATAATCTTTCTTGTGGAAAGGTGTACAAGCCGTCCGTACTTTGTACTCTGGTGTTTATTTGCTCATTAACATCTCTTTCTTGTGGTGTTGAGAATCGATCGAACACAATCTGTCCGTTGTTGTGATAGAGTATCCTACACTTACAAATTGACCCTACCTATATAAAGATCATGCAACAACGCATTTAATGTAAGCAGCTAAAATAGCATATTAAACATCTTGAATTCCCAAGTGTTTGTTGAACTCTTTCAGCCATGGCTGTCATCAGGCAATTAATCTGCTTTCTGGTCTTGTCCGCAGGATATCAGTTAACCTCTTCTGAAATCGATCCCGGGGATGGTAAGCCGCTATGCATGTTTCATCACATTTACCCATTGATGCATGCGTTTTCTGCTTAGCTTGTTTCCAGAATCACGAAGAGATCTTCATGGAGTTTCATTCGATTTAGGCCATGTTTTGCTTAATGGGTTAACTTTTCGTCATGTGTATTACTAGAAACTGATTGTTTTTGATATTCAGGACTTATTAGAATTTAGAGAGCTATGGAATAGTGAAGTATTGGTTTCTTGTTCACCCTGCAGCTGCAGTGCTGCACTCTTTAAGAGAACACTGGCAAAATACACCACCAAGCTGGAGTAAGTCCGAGGATCCTTGTCAAGCACCGTGGGAAGGAATTATTTGCGTCAACTCAAGAGTGACTGGATTGTAATCAAATTGATTCACTTACCTCCATTCCTTTGCAATATAATGAAGAGAGATTTGAAGATGTGTTACAATTAGCATTGGCTCTTTGCCAATATTCAGTCTATGACATTCTGTTATTGTATTTCAGGTACATCTCTTTTAACAAGAAACTTTCAGGTTCCCTCATTCCACAGATTGGAGATTTACAAAAGCTGGAGACTTTGTAAGATTCGTGCAATAAGATGCTACTTTGTTCAATGGCAATTCCTCTTCTGCCTCAAATATTATCTAGATATAAACATGCTCCACTTTGACAATAATTATATGTTGATCCATCTTCTGTTTCTTACAGAGTCCTTGAAGAATGTAGCTTCACTGGTACCTTGCCCGTTGAGTTGGGGAATCTTGGGGAATTGTCCTTTTTGTAAGAAACTTCAAACATGGAATCTGTTTTAATGATAATATCTTTTAGGATTGATCCTGTATAATTTCCTTCAATCAATTGATATACCAGATCACTCAATGGAAATAACTTCACTGGTGAGATACCACCTTCTCTGGGTAATCTCAGCAAACTAAAATGGCTCAACCTGGCAGATAATCAGTTGGAAGGATCACTACCTGTATCAACATACAACTATCCAGGATTGGACCTTCTTTACAATTTAAGACAGTTGTGAGTATAATATGATCTTTGTCACTATTTTCCTCCATGTTTACTAGTTTTCTTTGGTTAATAATTGTCTGATTTCATTGCTTAACAGGGTTCTTAGCAGAAACCAACTGTCTGGTCCAATCCCACAGCAACTTTTCAGTTCTAACATGGTATTCACCAAAGTGTAAGTGAAGATGCATCTTCCAATAATGCCATGCATGCACCCGATATTACTAAATTTGACTGTTTCTTTTGTTTTGAATAACAGATTGCTTGAGGAAAATCAATTAAGTGGAGAAATTCCCTCTACATTTGGACTTGTTCAGACACTTGAACTTGTGTACGCAAACTGTATTTTATGTTATAGTTCGTGTAGATATCCGGTTACAAGACTCGACTATCTTGATTTGATTTTCCTTTGGGAGTTGGGACATTTTTCTTCATAAAGTTACACTTTCACTTTAGTCATTTATTCTCTTTACAGATTCCTAGGTGGAAATTGCCTAACTGGAAATGTTCCATCAAACATTAACAACCTAACAAACCTCATTGCCTTGTGAGTATTCTTTGAAATTCGACAAGGCATAATTAGCTGTATATAGATGCATATTATGTCATTGAATGATTGAACTAAATTATTTATTATTAATACTCTTATACCCCTTTTGTAGGGACATACCAAATAATAAGCTAACAGGTCCATTACCAGTTTTATCTGGAATGAATTCATTACTTCGAGTGTAAGAAATTTTCTAGCATCCATGTCAATACTCACCTTAATATTGAGCTTTCATGATCACAAGAGGAAAGCTTATTTCGTTAACTGTTTTCTCAGGGATTTGAGCAACAACTCCTTTGAAGAATCGGAAGCACCAGCATGGTTTTCAACATTGCCTTCCCTGAACATCTTGTAAGAAACTGAATTACAGAATTGCTAAGCAGCAGTTTTAATTACTGATCCTTATCATCTGAACATATCATATGAATATTTTAACATGGTATTCAGGATTATTGACAATGGGCCACTTCATGGATTGGTGCCCCCGACCCTTTTCAGTTTGCCCAGTCTTGCACTGTTGTAAGTCTTAAGTGCAACAACTACATGACATAAATATTTTGGTATGGGATTTATTCAAGAGATCTGGATAGCACTTCGTACACTGAAACGCTTTTTCCCTAAATTTCTCCAGGAGTCTGAGGAACAACGCATTTAATGGAACACTACGTATTGGTAGCAACATCAACCAATTTCTTTTCAGCGTTGACTTGGTGAACAATGGCATATCCTCTATTTCAATTGCTTCTGAATTCAATAGAACACTAAAGTGAGATGATTCACTGACTTCAGTCAAACAATAAAAATGAGAACATTTAAATCAATCCTTTTTTCTGCAATTTATACATGTGTAATCAGATTTCCATTGTGTGCAGCTTGATTGGCAACCCATTATGCAGTTCTGCAACGAAAAACATCATAGCTTTCTGTCAGGTTCAGAAACAATCTGCAAAGCCTTGAGAAGCCTCAATTTGCAAATTCTCCCAAGGATGTTGGACCTTTGTTTTCATGCAGCACTTCACAAAATTTCGATTACATTGGCTCATTAGATCCAATATGCTTCCTTGAAGAAATCCCTTTCATTGGTTTAGTTATTCGCTGTCTTCTAGAAAGCTGTGGGAAAGGACTGAAGTATTCGATTACTGCATTCCTTCCCGTAACAAGCTATATTATGCATAATTTTCTCTTCTCTTGATCATCACAGTCCAATTTCGTTGACGCAATTTTACTTTCTTGAATGTATGAATGCTAAAATAGTATGTATACTAGCTTAATAGAATACCGCCAGCAAGCCTCGCCCCAGAGTACCATCTATAACGATCGGGTTAGGGTGCTAAAATTCTGACTTGACAAATCAGGGTCGAGTTAACCAAATCACTCTTGGAGCGGGTACCCAACCTGTGTATACCCCTAGTTTTGATCCAAACCCATACAAGCTTTTGTTGTCGTTTGAGCAGATTGAATAGGTAGAGAGCTTTCTATTCCATGCCTAACCAGAAAACGCAGTAGAATTTTTTTTTTTTAACAGTACAATAGTTATAGCATCACAAGCTTATTTATTATTTAGGTACTTTGAAGACAACATAATCTTCCATCAAGAAATTTTCCATAAAAACATAACTAAGAATATCAACTAATGGGATGTACCAATTAATTAGGAGTGAAGATACCAATCAAATGTTAAAGATATCAATCAATCATGTGGGATATCAATCGATAATGAAGGTCATTTATATCTCTAAAATATCAAGTCACGAGAATATTTTCCGGTTACCTAGGATTCAATCAGTGCAAAGGTAACGTTTTCATTGTTCAAGTAAATAACGTTTTCATTGTTAAAGTAAAGTCTTAACCTTTTTTGTACTGTAAGAATACATCATTCATATCTTTGGTAGGAAACTAAGGAACAACTCATTTAACGGCACATTGGATATGTCTCTAAATATATTGGCCATCAACTTCAAATTGTTGATTTGGGGAACAAAACCAATCCTCGCCAATACCTGATTCTATCCACCAGAAAACTGATGGGAGACACTTGCTAATCAGTTCGAATAAGACGCGATATTTTCCTCCTCTCTTTTAAACATTTGTACTCCCTCCATCCTAGGCATTTTTTTTTTTAACACAGATTAAGAAATGTAGTTAATGCAGTGATAACAATTATTTTTTGTTCATACTTTCCTCACATACTCCTTATTAATGTTAGATCATTTATTCAAAACAAAAGACACATATTACTATATTGTTTGTAAAACTTTAAGTAATTTAATTTTTCAATGTGTATTAAATATGGGCATGTCAGTAAAATTACAGCCTAAATACTTTTTAAAAGAGAAAATAGACTTATAATTTGGGATAAACACAAAAGAAAAGTGAGCATATATGAGACGGAGAGAGTAATATTTTATTATATGTTCTACAGCTGAATGGGTAATCCAGTTTGCGATACCGATCTCGGGAATTCAACATACTGTCAGTCAAACCAACAAGCTGCCAAGCCTTGAGTAACCTGACTTGCATACCTCCTGAAGAATTTGAAGATAACATTTTGATTACACCACAGTGAGCTCTCAAATGGCATCCTGGTTCATTTTATGACTTTATTTATCAAGCTTTTGAAAAAACATTTATATAGAGCAAGACTATCCTTAATAAATCTTGGTCATTATAATTTGTCAGGAATGACCAGAATCCTTCGGATTTCAGCATATAAAATGCAACATAATTTGTAACTATGATAAACAAAGTTGTGGTCTAACGTCTTTGGCATATCCTGGCACTTAGCTAGAATTACAGTTTCTATTATCTGTGATACATCTCGCCTCTTAACTAGATTTTGTTATGAGTTGGAAATATGTAATGATTAAATTTCTAATCATAGATTAGAATAGGATATGATTGGATTAGGTTATGATTTGGATAGATTAGATTTAAACTCATTTATTATTGTCTATATTCATTATACCTCTTACTTGTATATGCCTAGAAATTAGCCTATTGTATCGTTGAACATAATACACAAAAAATATTTTCCTCATATTCCTTTTATTTACATGGCATCAGAGCAGGGATCATTGAATCTCTGATAGAAATTATAGATCAAGAACCATGGTAGAATCATCTGAAATGGTGCAACATAGTGATGCTGCCTCTATCTTACAAGACTTGAGTACACGAATGGCAGAAGTCGGAGTCAGAAGAGTACACCAACCAATGATTCATCCATGGTGAATATTGACATAAAGTTGGATGATACCAACTATGCCTTGTGGTTCCAAGTTGTCGAGATGTATCTATCAGGCAAACACAAATTGGGATATGTCAATGACGAAATTTTTCAATATTTACCGATGGATCCTGCATATCGACAGTGGCAGATTGAAAACTCGATTGTGAAGGGATGGCTAATAAACAACATGGACCCATCCTTGATCGGCAACTTATTTGTTTCCCCGATGCAAAGGCCATTTGTTTCCCCAATGCAAAGGCAGTTTGCGATGCTATTTTTAGACACCAAATTTTGACAGACCATTTATTTTCTCAATATTGGGGGTTAGTTTTTCTACTTTTGGTGTCAAATTCTAGTTTTTGGGGAAAAAAATAGCAAAGTCAACAATTTCGGGGGCAAAATAGTAATTTTTAGTATGTAAATATTTTTTCATTAGTTTTGAGCTTCTAAATACATATTTTATACTTTCATACATGTTTTATAAATTTTTGTGATTTTTTCGAGTTTAACTGATATTTTTTTGTGTATTTTGTCAGTGTAGGAAAAAAATGATCATTTCGCCTCACGAACTCCATTTTCGCCCATTTTGTGTTCCAAATTTATTTTTCAGGCTTTTAAGTATGTTTCTAAATTTTTCTAGTTTTTTCGGGGTCAATTACTATTTCTTTGGTAAATAGCACATTTTGGGGTAAAATGATCATTTCACCAACGTCTTTTTGTCAAATTTTAGGGTTCTAAATGCATTTTTCAGGATTTTAAGCGTATTTTTAATTTTTAATAATTTTTCAGATCCAACTACTATTTCTTTGTAAATACCCATTTAGGGGAAGAATTTTTTAGTTTAGTTTTTTAATTAGTCTTTTTTTATGATTTTATTAATATTTTCAATTTTGTAGCTTAAATTTTATATAAATTGCATATTTATGTTTCATGTCTTTAGCTTATTTGAAGTAGTATTAATGTGGTCCTAAAGTTTTTTTTAATCCTTGCATTTTAAGTCTCGATTTTTTTAGAATGACCCCCTTAGATTTTTATTTTCTATCAATTAGGCCCAATTAATTGCAATTAAGTCCTAGTGGTTGCCAAAATTTATTGTTTTGTCCCCCAATTTGATCTAATTTTCCTCATTATCCCTTAGATTTCTGTGAAATTTCAATTTTACCTTTTTAATTTCTTAAGATTTACAATTTTGTTTTAGCCCCATTAGCTTGTTAGAATTTACACTTTACCCCCCAATTTGTTAGCATTTGCATATTTTATGCTTTATCTACCTATATCATGGTACCTTGATGTATTTATTGGTTTTGTTAGTATCAGTACCGAATCTTCAAGGGAAATATTTTCACCACTCTTAATTTTTCTTTTACGCGTGCTCCTATGTGTTTTTATGTATTTTTGTATACTTATTTCATGTCATTTACTTTCTGAATATTTATTTATGTTATGTTTGACTGTTCAAATTTTTAATTTTATTATTCGAAAAAAACATAATAGATGGGCATATATATTGTTATTTGGCAAGTTTTTGTATTTAGATAGTCAATGTAATAGTTAGGTTATATTTCTTATATTTTTATTAATTAAAAAATACTTTGTATTTAGATAGGCAATTGTAATAGATAGGTTTTTTTATTTTCCTCTTTTAAGTGTAGATTAAGTCCCCTGGTATAATAGTTAGAGTTTGTGTGTTTCTTGCGTGCTTATATGTTTATTTATTTTATTGCTTTCTTTAAGATTTCGCATCTATATATTATGTTTACGTGTTAAATGCTCCTATGTGATTTGTATGCTCTTATATGTTTATTTACTTCTATTATGCTTTTATTCATGTTTAATTTGTACCACACCAGTCCAATGATAGTTGTAGCTTTTACCACTTCTCCACTAGTCCAACGCTAATAGGGAATTTCTAGAAAATGGGTTAGTCCAATGCTAGACTCATACGTCATTTTAGTGTAGTTTCACTCCTCATGTACATTTCATCTCAATTCACACAACTTTTTCTCTTTTTTTTTAAGATTTTCCATTTTGCATAATTTTTATATATATTGTTATTATCATCTATTTTTAGCATATGTTCAGTGTATGACATTTAAATTACACTACACTTAGAATTTTAGGTCATTTATGTGCTCCAACTAGAGATAGTCGCCCTACTCATGCGAAAAATAGGCAAGTTTGGCTTTCCTAAGGCCTTAGCATACCATTCCCTCTCCATGAGTAGGAATAGTCAGTCACGAATATTTAGTCCTCTGAACCCATTATGTTACATCCCCACTTTCTTCAATCATTTACCATCTATACTATTTTCCTTTCTTTTTGCATCTTATCTTTGCATTTACACTCGTGACTCTTTCAGGCATCATCTCGAGTTTCGCAATTAATGTGATAACTAGGTCAAGCCTCGAAGGGACATTTCGACCCTCTCAACATCCCATTAGACTTAGAATTTGCATTCATTTAAACACAACCAAATGCAATAGAATTTAGGGTTATTTTAAAAAAATTTTGGTTAAACCTCGCAACTAGTTTCGGCTAGGTTGAAAGAGTGCCTTAGGTGCAAGTCTTTGCCTTCTCTTTCTTCAAATGTGACTCCCGAATCTTTTTTTCTCGTTTTTCATAGACCCGGAGTCATAAACAGGGTTTTCAAATATTTTTCTAAAAATTTGTTTCTCAAAAAGATATTTTAAGTGACTTGATACACCCTAACTCATTATCAAGTGCGCGACTTCATTTTTTAACAAAAACACTTGTTCAAACTATTTGGCCAAAACTGTCGCATTTTTAGTCACGCTCTTATTTTGCTTTTTCAAAAACCATTTTTTTAAATAATACACTTTTTTACAAAACTCGATTTTCTCACACACACATGTTTTTTCCAATCCCAAAACCATTTCAAAAGGGTCTTCGATCTTTCGGGGCGTGACACTATTGCTACAACATACTTCAATTGGAGAGATACATCCCAATTATATGATCTGCAGAAGAAGGTGACTAGAATTAGACAAGCTGGAGGGCCGATTGAAAAATATTACAACTATCTCCAAGGCCCGTGGAGAGAAATAGATTTCCGTCGGCCCAACCCAATAAAATGTGCTGTTGATGTCAGCAGGTATAATTCTCTAATACAAGAAGAGAGACTTTATATCTTCCTTGATAGGTTAGATGACTGATTGGATAAGATTGGTAGTGCTGTATTACTGATGAAACCATTTTCAACAGTGGAGGAGGCATATGCCTATGTTTGACATGAAGACAACAGACAACCAATAATGCTGACAAGGGGAGAATACAGAATCGGCTATGTTATGGCATCTAAAAGAGTGAAAGATGGGCCAATAATGCTGTCTTAAACCAAAATACCGATTGAAGAAAATAGCTGTAGTCACTATGGGGCAAGAAATGGCATACTAAAAACAAGTGTTTTATGCTAAATGGATATCCAACTTGGTGGAAGGATTGCAAAGTACCAAATCAATAGGCTAATCCGTTGATTTCTATACATCAGAATGAGAATTCTAGGAGTGTAACCATAGCAATTGCTGATCTAATGACATCCGCCGTGGCACTTAATATTGCATAGGTATCTTCTGCCGATACCTCAACAGCTTGCCAACAGCGAGGTAATTGTGGCCTAATTGGTGTGATGATGAATGGATCGTCGATTCAAGGGGTACCAATCATATGACTTTTTATCCAAATGATTTCTCATGTGTTGCTCTACCTAGACGATCAATGATCTCTAATGCCAATGGTGTTAAGTATCTAGTTACAAGGGCTGAAACAGTTGTTCTATCAATATCACTTTCTTTACTTGACACCTTATTAATTCCTCATTGTCAAATAAATTATTATCTATGAGTCAAATCATAGCCGACCTTAATTGTTTAGTGCTGATGCATTCAACTTTTTGTCTTCTTCAGGATATTCTCAACAAGTAGATAATCGATCGTGGTACTAGAAGAGAGGGTTTATACTATATGGATGACTTAGCTTGGGTAAAGCAAATCATATGAAGAGCACCATGAGCACCAAAGTACGAGAGATCTAGTTATGGTATTAATGGCTAGGGCATCCATTATTAATTATATGAGACATTTGTTCCCTGAACTATTTTTGAAGATACATATTACCGATTTGAAATGTGACACTTGCATTTTGGCTAAGAGTCATAGAGTTCTATATCCAATCAGCCAGAATAAATGTGACGTACCTTTTGCCTTAGTACACTTCGATGTCTGGGAACCATCACCGATAACTTCATCGACAAGAAATTGTTAGTTTGTAATCTTCGTAGATGATTGTACTCGAATGACTTAGTTATATTTGTTAAAGAATAAAAGTGAAGTATTTGATACTTTCAAATATTTTTATACATTGGTTCAGACACAATTTTTAACTACGATTAAGGTTTTACGATCTGACAATGGCGGTGAATATGACAATCGACAGTTTCAAGAGTTTGTTAATGCTAACGACTGCATACATGAGACATCTTGCACATAGACTCCATAGCAAAATGGAGTGGCTGAAAGAAAGAATTGACACATACTTGAAACAGAACGTGCTTTGTTGATTGGCGCTAAAGTTTCACGACAATATTGGTCAAACGCGGTCACTATAGCAGTGTATCTTCTGAATAGGTGTCCCTCAAAACCTACTGGTTTTTATACTCCACTACAAGTTTTCTCCAATCACTTCGCTTTACCTTCGATGCTTATGATCCCAGCACGAGTCCTTAGCTATGTGGCCTTTGTCCATTTACACAAGAATCAGCGCAATAAATTGGATCCTTGTAGTTGCTCGATGTGTCTTCTTAGGATATGCTATACACAAGAAGGGATATCAATGTCATGATTCAGTCATCAAGAAGATGTATGAAACAATGGATGTTACCTTCTTGGAAATGGAAGCATTCTTTAAATTTTTCGGTATCCAATTCTTCACTTCAGAGAGAGATGAAGGATAAAGAAAAACATAATTGGATGAGGATTAGCATAGCCATCATGGCAAAATACTGATAGTACTGATGCTGATGTTTTGCCAACAATTATTTTGCCAACAGCCAATGACGATATTTGTGCCAATGCAGACGCAAATTTGTCCAAGTCTGGAGATGCTTTTGATGCGGATCAGAAAGTGACAAAGCATATGTTGTCTGAAGAAGTGATGTTGTTGATATAACTCTTCATTCCTTAGTACTTGATTGTACTTCTTATGAAAATATTCCTAAGGTAAATACTACTAGCATTCCTACTATCGATTTGAATACTACTGGTACATATGTATTGCCTAACAGGTCCAATCGTGACAAGCCACCAAATCGGATATTCTCCATAAACTTATATCAAACGATCCAAGTATTCCATTACCAATTATGTTTCAATTTATCAAGTATCTAAACCTCTAGGGGCCTTGTACATAATGTGTCATCAGTTGATATTACGAACAACGTGCATGCTACTCTTATCGATCCAAATGGGATTCAAGCCATCACAGAAGAAATGTCAGCATTGTAGAAAAATGGCACATGAGCTTTAGTTCCATTGGAAGAAGGAAAAAATAGTGGGATGTAAATAGATTTTTACGCTCAAGTACCAAGCTGATGGCTCAATTAATCAGTGTAAGGTGTGACTAGTGGCAAAAGGGTATACATAGACATACAACAACGATTATCAGGAGACTTTCTCATAGATGGCAAAATTGGACATAGTTAGGGTCTTATTGTCTCCTGTAGCCATTCTAGGTTGGCTGTTGCATCAGTTCAATGTAAAAAATACTTTCCTACATGGTGATCTTGAGGAGGAACTGTACATGAATATTTTGCCAGAGTATGCTACTTCAACTGAAAATGTCATTTATAAGCTAAAAAAAGCTCTTTATGAACTAAAACAGTCATCGCGTGCTTGGTTTGGCCGATTTACTTAACCATGAAAAATATGGGTATCGATAGAGTAACGAAAATCATACCTTGTTCTTGAAGCATAGGCTTGGAAAGGTAACAGCTCTAATAATCTATGCTAATGACAAGATTATCATAAAAGATGATGATGAGCAAATTTCTAATATGTAAGATCGATTAGCAGCTGAGTTTGAGATGAAGAACTTAGGAAATCTCAAATATTTTTTGGAGATTGAGGTGACAAAGATGGACACAAGGAATCTTCCTATTCAATGGAAGTATGCACTCGAGCTCTTAGCTAAAATTACATTGCTGAACTGTAAACCAGCTGATACATGATAGTTCAGAATCACAAACTTGGAAAATATCTAAATCAAAAACTAGCTGATAAAGAAAAATATCAAAGATGAGTTGGTAAGCTATGAGTTGGTAACTAATTTATTTTTCCCATACACATCCTGATATTGCTTATATAGTTAGTGCAATCAATCAATTCATACATACTCCTAGTAATTGGCATATGGAAGCAGTAATCAGGATTCTTCGATACTTAAAATCTTCACATGGGAAAGGTCTTCTGTTCTCCAATAACAATTATCTCAAAGATTAAAGGTTACACTTAAGCCGATTGAGCAAGTGACATTATTGATTAGAAATCGATATCAAGCTACTTCACATTTATTAGCGGTAATCTAGTTATTTGGAGGAGTAAGTGACAAAAGGTAGTGGCATTATCGAATGTAGAAACCAAATTCAAAGGAATGGCTAAGGATATGTGTGTGAGCTTTTATGGATTAGAAGGCTGATGACTGATATCGACTTTGCTTCAAAAATTGAAATGAATTTGTTTACGATAATAAAGCAGCTATCCATATCAATCATAATTTAGTCCAATATGATTGCACCAAACACATTAAATTGGATCGACACTTCATAAAACAAAATCTTGAAGATAAAGTGATATGATTTCCATTCATCAAATCAGAAGATCAGCTAGCCAATGTATTTACAGAAGTTGTATCGACTAAATTTTCTACAACTCACTTGACAAGTTCGGTATGTGGGACATATATACATCAACTTAAAGGGGAATATTATGAGTTGTAAATATGTTATGATTAAATTTTTAATCATAGATTTAGTTAAGATTAGATTTGATTAGGATCTAATTGTATTAGGATATGATTTGGATAAATTAGATTTAAACTCATTTATTGTTGTCTAAGTTCATTATGCATCTTACTTGTATAAGCCTATAAATAGACTATTGTATCATTAGATATAAAACACAATATTTTCCACATATTCCTTTTGTACTTGCCTATCTCCTAAATAGTGCAGGGATTACTTTTTTACTGCACCGATCTTGGTTTCATTTTATGATTTTGTCTAATGAAGCTCTTAAAGAAATCACTTATAAAGAGCAAGACTAATTAAGAAATTAAAAATAATCGGCAAGTACAAACAAACAAATAAATAAATAAAAATTAGCCAAAAAAAAAAAAAACAGATGCATGCAGACAGTTCGAGAAGCACACCTTAATTTTTGAAACACGATTAAGCTAGTCCCGGGCATATTACGAGTGATAAGAATGTATTTTAACTCGGACATAGACGACAGAGGACAAAAGGACTAGAAATACAGGAAGATGATGATAGAGAAAACGAAGCAGAAATATGGGAATATGACTTACTTTGACAAAAATTTAGTTGCAATTAGGAATCAAACAGGGGAACAGACCACCAAATACCCCTAGTGATGGCAATTATTCAGGAATAAATAACGCAGCATAAGGTAGACAAGCATTGAGTAGGATATATCCCAAATAGGTGAAAAGCCAAAATTTATAAAATTTAGAAATAACAAGAAGTGGGATCACGGGATAAGATTTCTTGCGGCTGACTTGTATAGTCTAGAACTGCTTAATGATATGTAGAAATGTACTAGTTCAATAAAGCTGAGGAATTACACTTTAGAAGAGAAGAAAGAACTGACATCAATATGAGTGTGGGTTTGGGAATTTGTTTACAAGATAAAAGTTTCTCAATAGAAGGAAAACAGATGCCAATAGTTTTACCCAATCAGCATAGCACTAATGCTTAAGATTGAAATCAATCATAGCAAGTGTACTTAAAATTAAAAAAACGGAGCTCCCCCATCAAACCTTTACATTACAAGTTCTAAAATGCTCATGATTAATGACATCTACTTTCTGAAAGTACTGTGAAAATTCCTAATTTGAAATCACAAGGCAGTAACATTTGATTTCTTTTTTTGGGTAAGTGTTAACATTTGATTTCTACAAATAACTATGCTCACAATTCATTACATATCAGCAGAACAACATAGAGCTCCAGCCCATATGACAACTTCTTCTAAACAAACAGATGCAAGTGAAATTACTATTTGATTACTATACTTAAAATAATCTTTCTTTTTGTTTTAAACATTGCAACTGCAAAAGTTTATAATGTTTAACGTCATCTCAAGTTCAGTCACATGAAAACTTCCCAAAAACATGGATAAATAGATTCAACTGCATTCATAATATATAGGAACATCATTTCTTTAACTGACATCTGAAATTCTTGTTCCATATTTAACCACACTTACATTTCACATGGAAAAACTTAACACTGAATATGATTTCTTTAACTGACATCTGGAATTCTTGTTCCATATTTAACAACACTTAAATTTTACATGGAAAATCTTAAGCACTGAACTTGGAGAACATTTGCTTGTACAGAAATAAAAAACTTCAATTTTCTACTTATGGTCAAGATATAATACAGACTGAAACCCTTCTAGCTACATCGCAGCCCCTTTCTATCTTTCTACAGCCTTGTGGAAGGACAAAAGAGAGAAGGTTAGAGAACTGGGGGCAGTGGAGGACAGCAAAGTAGGCAGCAAGCAACAGCTTCTCAGCCCCTGAATCTTTCTATCATTTAAACGCTAGGCATCCTTTTCTCTAATAATAAAGTAAGCTTTGAAGTGGGCTGCTCTGCTATACTATTATAGTTGTAGGCCGCTAGAGCTTGACAAATAGAATGAAAGTAAAGGGCATTAACACTACAGCACAGGCTGGACTATGCTTATTTCCCATGCTTTGTTCTCTTGGTGACATCACCAGGAGAGTAATTATTGATACAATGTTCATGAATGTGGTTCTCCTCAATTTCTTGTGAGACCTGGTCTTACTCTAGGTATTCCTTGCCATTGTTATAATCCAAAATCTACTCCAAAGGACAAACAAAGCTGATAGCTCATAAATGTGCAATCAAGATTTACTTCAACCAGCTTGAACTTAAATAGACATGAAGATTAATCTGTTATCTGTTATAACACCAAGCTCATGACTTACCTGTTTATCCAAACTATATAAAAAGTCATTAGAAGTCAACGCCGATCATGCAATATGCACATAAATTGAACCTGGTACTACCTAAAATTCTTAAATGCATTTAAAAAAAAATGGAAATGGAAAAGAAAACCAACTCTCTCATCTGGACCATCCCCTGCTAAAAATTTTTTATCATAGATGCCTTCCAATTATAGAAAAGGAAAAGATTATGTCCTGTATAATGGATTTTTAATAAAACCATGAAGCATCTATTCAAGGAATTTTGACAAATGGAATTGCAACTATGAAGACATTGGAAGTAAGACATCAGTCGATACAGCAACCACTCTTATTCATTTGGTACCACGGCCTTCAGGATCATTATTGTCGAGAAGAGACATTATTGTCGAGAAGATAACATCAGGATCAACAAATTATAGAAAGGCCTATTTACAAGTATGTAAGCAAAGGCAAATTTGGAAATCACCAAGTCTCTTACCAGATAAAACTGATATTGTGCACCCAGAATCAGAATTAGACACAAGCTAAAGTCTCTATATGCTGGTAAACTTTAGTCCATTGGTGCTTTAAGACATTACTCCAATGATAATGAAGCTTAACTGGCTTAACTTCAACAAGCTCCTTGGTGCTCATATTATTGATGTCATAAGAAATGACTTTGCCCCAGTAATGATATCACAAGTATTGCTTTCTTTTCTTTCTCGTCCACAAGAAAACATGGTATATGCAATTGAGATCTCCGCTCATCATAAGTATCATACACTTCATCCACCATTTCAGGATGCATAGTAGTCAAAGGAGCAAGGTCAACAACATATTTCACAATCCACTGAGAATAGTCCCTCTCCAGTGCGAAAACATTAAACAACATTGTTTGAGCCTCGTTTAGACCAATATAATATAAGTTATCACCAGACTCTCCGAAAAAGTATATAACCTTCTGGTGCATAGGGGGTGTCGGGAGCTGAGGCATATTAGGGCTAAGGCGCTCATTATCCAAATCAAAGCACAAAGTATTCCACCGTTCACTAACCCAGTGAAGATCACCATTCCAAAACACTCCTCTTTCAAAATAAAATGGCTCACCATACTCCATTATCTCATTGCTGTCCCTCCAAGCACCGGTTTCAGCTGAATACACTGAAAATCGAAACTGACTTTCAGAGAAGTCCTCCCACACACATATAATTTTGTAATGATCAGATTTCAAAGGGTCAAAAGCAATATTCATAATTGGAAAGCGATAACGTTCCTCAGCACGTTTATGCTGCGGAATAAGCCTATACCTGACCAGTGGTAGGATTATAAACAACAAATTCAGTGGCACCATAATACGAATAAAACTTGATGCATAGTAAACCTTTGCAAGAATGTAAACCCAAAATCTCACCATCAAGAAAATAACTTAACTTGGAACTGATAGCGGCAATTGAGTTCACATCCTCTTCGCGGAGAGTGAGGAAACTAAGATCCATTTTCACTTTGCCTAAAAAAATGAGGGCCGCAGCGCTGGTAGTGGGGAAATTCTGCGAGTGGATTCTGCGAAAAGCGGGGCTAGAAATGATGGAAAGCCATTGCTTGCATACCCCTTGGAAGCGAAGGAGAGATTTGGGGGGCAGATTAAGTAGAATTTGAGTCAAAAGATCTTCGTTGTTGGCTATGAAAGCTGCTGATGAGGATGTAGCATCAAGACACGCGTTCTTGAGTGATTGATCAGATTTTGAGAGTGAAAGTGGGGACTCAACAGCTGAAGCAGACGATCGGGAAGAAGTTTCCCCAGCTTTTTGGATCATTTCTTCTTTTCTTGGCTTCAATTTTTGGGATGTTTTTCCAGGTAGAAAATATAAATCTCTTAGTACTGGAAGCTTGAAGTTAATTAGCTTCGAGTTCCAACCAAAAAGAGACGACTCCTGAGACGAGTCAATTCTTGCCACTTGCAACAGTTTATGAAAATAGTGCTTGGGAAGCTTCTAATGCTCCCTCATTAAAATTAAAAAAAAATGAATTTCTAAATTTGATTTGCAAGTTTTAAGATACAGAGATTTTGAAGTAAGTAGAAGTAGTTTATGAAAAACAGATGGGGTTCACTGCCGCATCAATTATTTGAAATTGTTGGTTTCGGACAATTGACGTCTTAGTTGGGTGGATTTATCGTTGGAAAAGTTGAAATTAAGTTTAAGTAGTTTACGGATAACATGCGGAATCGATTAAATTAGCTAATTGAGATTTATGACGCTAATGGACAACGTGTGATTCCAATTACTTAGAATATAAAATATATGAAGAGGTAGAATATTTTATAACTTAATATTTTTCCTTAAAAAAATGAATATTATCTAGTAACACACAAAAATTATAGGCAAGGCATTCAATTACGATTGTCTAATATCTTGTGTATGTCCCCATCTTTTGACACAATATAGTGTTCTACTTTTGAATTTCGTCTTTTCCTTTATTTTTCCCTTTAGGTCCATTTGGTTGGGGTTAAAATGTTTTTTTGAGGAAATGATTTGCCTAAAAATCATTTTGTGTTAAAAAAAAAAAGTCATTTCTTCTACAATTTGTGACAATGTGAAAATCTTTCGGAATATTTTTTTATTTATTTTGTTTTTAATATTTTTAATATGAGTTAAAAAGACTAACAACAATTCAATTCATACTTGACAAGTAATTAGAGCCAAATAGAAATTGTTTTGTTTAAAATTAATCAATAACTTAATATAATGATAAAATACATATAGCTATAAATATATTCATCTGGAACCCAAATAAAGAGAAAATGGTGGATAAGAATTAAAAATAAAAATTAGGTGGTAAATAAAATTAGAAAAATAGGTGTTAAGGTTTAGTGTTATTCTTGAACTTTTTGAAAAATAAGTTACAGTCATTAAGTCCGTAAGTAGTTTTTAGTCAGAGTGAGAAAAATTAAAAAATATTTTATACAAGAAAATATTTTCGACATTTGACTCCAAGAAAAATTTTCAAAATATTGTCCAAAAAACCAAACAGACTTTTATAATCATATGATTGTATCATTTATAATGCTTTTTTATTCATTTTTTATATGATAGGGTGAGACTCTCAAACAAATCTTCAAACAGATCTATTTTATTCACACAATTTGGTGAAGTTTCCAATTTGAGAGATACAAGTATTTTGTTACATTTATATTACACAAGAGTGATATTTGTTCCTATCCAAGTTACATAATTAAGGGTAAAATGCATATAAGCCATTTATATACACAGAAAATCCAAATCAAATCTTCTGTCTAATATTTTTTATGTCTAATTGTGTTTAATATAAAACTATATCGTATTACTACTGACTTACGTAATTTTATATAATTTTATATTAATACGGTGTAATTTTATATTGAACATCATTGTAAAAAAAAATTTTTAAAAAAGATAGAAGATATAGACTGTTGCAAACCGGGGCAGATATACATGCAACACGCACACATGCGACTACCCATCCACCAAACCTTTATTGCTTCATCACACAATTTAATGAGGCTTCCAATTTGAGGGACATAAGTCCAAAACAAAGGCGGACGGCATAAACGTACTTATTTGCCAAACATTTATTGTTACCAAACGCAATATAATGAATCTTCTAATTAAATATACATACGTCTACATACAAGGTCTCATTTGGTTGGTAAGAATTCTTGTCTAGAAAAGTAATTTTTTTTTGTAAAAATGATACTATTTAGTTCATTTTTAACTAGGAGTGTAATCGAATTGAATCAAACTCAAACATCACATGCTCGAGCTCAGTTCGATTTCTAAATCGCCATGCTCAAGCCTGAGCTCGTTGAGTATTCAAATTAAGAGCTTGAACTCAACTCAAGCCATATTCGATACATGCTCGAGCTTAGGAAAATTTTATAAGGGTGGAAAATACAACAATAAAAAGTTATATATTTTACATATTTACATACATGTCCTCATATTATCTTTAATTTTCATACAGAGGCCCACAACTAAAAGTGAGTGGTAGAACACCATCGCCCGTCGTGAGCCAACGGCAGTCGGTGACTTTTTCACTTTCAAAATACATCAACGATCTCATTTCTTCGCATCAATTATAGATATAAATTCATACTTGGATAAAAATGGCCCAAATTGCACAGATGTAAAGAAAAAATCATGGCTAGGCCAACATTGACCAATGGCAGATCACCTCTAATTGAGGTAATGTTTACACCAAAATGACATGGACAATCCATAGAACAACGATCCATAAATAATTAGTCATAAACAAAATAAAAAAACCATAAAGATAAGCTTCAAAAAATAAAATTTTCATTTCAACAAAAACACAAAAAAAAGCCACCAAAATATCATAAAATAACAACAATTAGTTTTGTGAGTGTGGATCATTGTTGATGTGTGTGTGTGCGTCTCTATGTGTGTATGTGTTTGTGTATGGCCTGTCAAGTTGAAGGCCTAAAGCCAAAGATAATGAGATGAGATCGACAGAGAAAGAGAAGGGGTTATTTGCCCCCATTTTTTATTTTTGTTTTTCTTTATTTTATATTAATAAGATTTTACTAAATTATCCTATATATCTCTAAAAGTTTAAACTTTTTAGTAATCTCACATATATAAAATAAATATAATATATGTGTATGTGTGTGTGTATATATATATATACACACTCGAATAGCTGAACAGGTATTTGAGACAAGTACATAAAAAGCTCAAAATCGATGCTAGAAATCGACTTGATAATATATTCGAGCTGCTCAAGCTCGACTCGAGCTCAGTCAATTCCGAGCTCAAGTCGAGCCTAGGCAGCTTAGTTCATTTGCACCCTTATTTTTAACATCAGTCCGATAATGTCTTAGAAATTTTAGAGACTTTCGGACGTCAGTTCATACATCCTATCTATCATCCGATAGAGTTGTAAAAATTTTAGAAACTTTCGGACACTTTTTCGGCCAACCTTTCTGCCGTCTAGCAAATCACAGAAGAATTACATAAACTCGGTCACTGATTGGATGTAGGTTGTCTACTTCGGCAGTTTGATGAGATCAAAGTCAGTTTAACATTGGAGACTTCGGATGTTGGTTCGGACAATAACTTGAAGGATAGGCCGGCCAAACGGCCCAAGGGTTAGTTTTTCTGCATTTAATACTTGACCGCTGGGAGTTGATTCATGGCCATTTTGGAGGAAGTATAAAAGCAATATCATCTAAATTAACATAAAGCTGTTGTATTGAGCATCTCTGAGCATTGAATAGCACTCTTGAGCAAGAAAAAGCAATTTTCTTTGTAATTGTGAGATAGTTTTGAATCCTTCATTGTGAGAGTAATCCTTCAATTGTATAGTTAAAAGGTTAGCTTGTTTGCTATAAAATTTCTTTGCTCAACTAGAAGTGTGTCCAAGATGAGTAAGAAGTGAGCCTATCATTGTACAAGTTGGTTGAGATTCATCATCAAGTGATGGGATTCAAGTGTACTACAACTTCAAGTTTGGTGAAACTTAGAAGTTTTTGTGGTTTGATTAATCTAATCCTTTTCTATTTACTTATCAATTTGTTGTTATTTTTGCAATATTATCTATTGCTTTAACAACTTATTTGATCACTTAGTTAACTTGGTAAATTTTAATTTTGAAAAAATTTACTATAATTAAGTTAAGTTTTTAAAGGAACCTAATTCTTCCCCCTCTTAGGTTGCACATAAGGCCTACAATTAGTATCAGGATTTCGACTCCATTTTTAGTATCCTAACAAGTTAGGAGAGATCATGGCAACCTTAAACTATGCTTTGTTTTTATAAGGCCAATCTATTACTAGACCTCCTATGTTCAATGAAGTAAACTACATTGGTTGGAAGGCTAGAATGGAAATATTTTTACAGTCCATTGATATTGAGATTAGGTATATTGTTAATGAGGGTCCTTACGAGGCATATGTTGATGATCGTACTACCACTACCCGTAAACCAAAGACCAGACAAGAACTCACTCATACCGATAGAACTAACCTCACTCATACCGAAAAAAAATACTGATAGAACTAACCTCACTCTCAATGCTAAGACAATGAATGTCTTGCATAATGCTTTAGATGCCAATGAGTTCATTAGAGTGAAGGGTTGTAAGATGGCAAAAGAAACATGGGATAAGTTGAATGATATTCACGAAGGTAGTGACAGTGTTAAGAAGCAAAAGAGAGTCTTACTAGTCACTAAGTATGAATCATTCAAGATGGAGCCTCATAAGAATATAGACAAAATGTATTGTAATTCAATGATATTCATCAAAGATCTTGAGGCATTACAAAAGGAATACACCTTGGGTGAGAAAATAGAAAGATATTGAATGCATTGCCTAAGGAATGGGAAAGCAAAGTCAGAGCTATAGAAGAAGCCAAAAATCTGAATACTATGTCCATTGAATCTCTTATTAATTCTCTAACTTCTTTTGAATTGAAGTTGAAATCTAAGGTTCAAGAGGAGAAAGAAATGAAAGTCAAAAAGAATATGGCATTGAAAGTCTTCACAAGATTATGAAGACAACCTTTCAATAGATGGTGAAGATTTGGACATGGAGGACAATGACTTGGCTCTACTCACAAAGAGCTTCAAGAAATTTCTCACCAACAAGAGGAGATTTAGAAGAGGAGGATCAAGCAATGTCAATCAATCAAGCTCCTTCAAGAAATAGAGGAAAGCAAGAAGCCTCAAAGAAGCAAAATGACAAGTGCTTTGAATATGGACAACTAGGACACTACATGAATGAGTATCCTTTAAAGAAGAAGAAAGAAAGAAAAGGAGAAAGAAGGCAAAGGTTCAACGACTTTCAAATTACATGGAATGAATGTAACTCTGACGGGAAGATTGAAGAAAATGAAGAAACTGCTCAAATGGCATTCATTGCCATAGGTGACAATGCGATAACTTGAATTCACTCATCTATTGATAGAAATAATTGTGATGATGATGATGATGATAATGATCTTGAGAATTTTGTGTTCAAATTACATAGTAGCTTAAAAGAATCATATGCCAAGAATAAGGAATTGAAGCTAAAAATAAACTCTTTGTTATGTGACAATGTTAGATTAGTACAAGAAAACAAAGGGTAAAGGAATGAAAATGTTGAAGAGAGGTAGAGTGGACATAGCATGGAATCTAGAGGACTTGAAAAAGAAATTAGAAGAAAAATTCACTTTTTATAGCAAGATCAAGAGTGAACTTAGTGAATTCCTTCGAAAAGAAAAACAAGAGGTTTTAGATAAGCAAATCAATAGAAACATGTTTAGTACAAGTAGGTCCACTTTGTATAGAAAGAATAAAGTAAGATTCATTAGACCTATGCATATGAACAATACTCATGTTATGTGTAACTTTTGTTGTCAAGTGGGACATATGAAGAATAATTGTTATGTTAGAAAAAATATGAGACAAGGCATAAAAACTATGTGGGTTGTTAAATCTTGTATTAACTCTTTTGGACTCAAGGAAGAAAGGGTATTAAATATTGTTTCTTAATTTTTTGTGTAGGTATGCTTGAAAAACACCACAAGGAGTCAAAGTGGTTCATAGATAGTAGATGTTCAAGATACATGACCGGAATCCTTCATTGTTTGTCAAGTTAAAGCAAAAGAATAGTGAAAAAGTCACTTTTAGAGATGATATGAAGGCTAAAACCATTGGAATAGGTGACACAGGTAACAATGATGAAACTTTTATTCAAAATGTGCTTTTAGTTGATAATCTTAGTTACAATTTGTTGAGTGTGAGTCAACTATATGATAAGGATCTATATTTTTTTTATTCAAAAAGCATGAATGTTTAGTACTTAATTCTAGCTATAATGTTGTCTTTAGAGGTAAGAGGCGTAATGATATATACATTGTTTATCTTGATAGGATAGATAGCAATAGGATTAGATTTCTTAAGACAATTGGTGATGATCCTTGACTTTAGCATATAAGACTTTGTCATTTCAACATGGATTTGTTGAATGAATTATCTAGGGAAGAACTTGTTTGAGGGCTTCCTAAAATCAAATTTGAAAAAGATAAGATTTGTGATACTTGTCAATTTAGAAAACAAACCAAGATCTTTTTTAAACCTAAAAATTATATTTCTACTTCTAGACCTTTGGAACTTTTACATTTGAATTTGTTTGGACCCACCCAAGTTACAAGCCTTGGGGGAAAAAGATATGCTTTTGTTATTGTAGATGATCACTCAAGATACACTTGGGTGCTATTTCTTGCACACAAGGATGAAACTTTTAAAAATTTTGTTTCTTTGGTTGCAAGAGTTTAAAATTTGTTGAGTTTGACCATTGTGAAAATTAGAAATGATAATGGAACTAAATTTAAATATTGTGATTTTTCAAATTTTTGTGATCACAATGGCATTACTTATGAGTTTTCTACTGCAAAATTCCTCAACAAAATAGTATTATTGAAAGAAAAGATAGAACTCTTCAAGAAGCCACTAGAACTATGATTAATGAATGCAATTTACCAAAATATTTTTGGGCCGAAGCGATCAATACAGCTTGCTATGTTATGAACAGAGTTTTATGAAGACCTATTTTGAATAAAACATCTTATGAACTTTTGTTTGACAAAAAGTCAATTGTTGGCTATTTTAAAATTTTTGGTTGCAAATGTTTTATTTTAAAAATTAAAGAATGCCTTGACAAGTTTGATAAGAAAATGGATGAGGGCATATTTTAGGATATGATAGTGATAAGAGAGCCTATAGAGTATAGAATAAGAGAACTTTAATAGTAGAAGAGGCTATCCATATTACGTTTAATGAATTACATAATGTAATCACAAAGGATGTTAGTGAAGATGATGATGTAAGTGTTCAAGAAAAGTTAGAGAAACTCACTCATCAAGAAGGTGAAGATATATCAAAGGAAGGAGTTAGTCTTAGTAAATAAATAGTTGATGAAAAGAAAGATGGTGACGCCTCAAAGGAACTACCCAAAGTTTGAAGATTTGTACCATTCGTCCTAAGAAGCTTATTATAGGTGATCCCTCCGAAAAGGTTAGAACTAGATCTTCTATTAGGCCTATAGTAGATAACTTTGCTTTACTTTCCCAATCTGAACCTAAGAATGTTGAATATGCTTTGAACAATGATTTTTGGATAGTAGTCATGCAAGAGGAATTGAGTCAATTTGAGAGAAGTAAAGTATGGACTTTAGTAGAAAGACCACTAGATCACCCGGTAATAGGTACAAAATGGATTTTTAGAAATAAGTTCAATGATAAAGGTGAAATTGTGAGGAATAAGGTAAGATTAGTAGCCAAAGAGTATGCACAAAAAGAAGGAATAGATTTTGATGAAGCCTTTGCTTCGGTTGCTAGGCTTCAATCTATAAAGATGCTTCTTGCATATGCTTGTTTTAAAGGTTTTAAATTGTTTCGAATGGATGTGAAAAGTGCTTTTATTTTAAATGATTTTATTGATTAAGATGTTTATGTTGAACAACCTCCCGGCTTTGAACATGAAAAGTTTTCAAATCATGTCTATAAACTTTCTAAAGCCTTATATGGATTAAATCAAGCTCTTAGAGCTTAGTATGAGAGGTTGAACAATTTTTTGATTGAAAATAGCTTTAAGAGAAGAATTGTAGACACCACACTTTTTACAAAATATCATTCAAATGAACTTCTCATTATTCAAGTATATGTTAATGATATTATTTTTGGTACTACAAATGAAAGTCTTTGTAAAGATTTTTCTTGGATGATGCAAAATGAATTTGAAAAGATTATGATAGGAGAATTAAATTTTTTCCCTGGCCTTCAAATTTGTCAATTGAAAAATGAAATTTTTATAAGTCAAACCAGATATGCAAGAGAGTTACTTAAAAGATTTGGTATGAAGGATTCACGACAAGTAGGCACTCCAATTTGTACTTTCATTGAGTTAGATAAGGATGAAGAATGTACTAAGGTGGATGAAAAGGGGTATAGAGGTATAATAGGTAGCTTACTTTATTTTTTTTTATGCTAGTGGACCCAATATTATGTTTTCTGTTTGTCTTTGTGCTAGATTTTAATTTTGTTCTAGAGAGCCCCATTTGTTAGCCGTTAAGTGTATTTTTAAATATCTCAAAGGCATATTAGACTATGGACTATGATATCTTAGAACTCATTTGTTTGATCTTATAAGGTATTCCGATGCCAATTTTGCTGGATGTAGAATTGATAGAAATAGCACTAGTGAAACTTGTCATATATAAAGAAAGTACTTAGCCCTCATGGTTTAGTAGGAAACAAGGTTCTATATTGTTATCTATGGTGGAGGCCGAGTACATCGCCACTGGTGCATGTTGTGCAAATTTGATGTAGATAAAGCACGCACTTTCAAATTTTGGTTTGCATTTCAAAAGTATACCTATTAAGTGTGATAACACTAGTGCCATCAACTTAACCAAAAATTTCATTTAATACTCTAGAATCAACATATTGATATCAAGCATCATTTCATTAAAGATTTGATTCAGAAAGGAGATATTAATGTTGATTATGTGTGTGCAAGTGATCAATTGGCTAATATTTTTACAAAATCTTTATCCCTTGAATGTTTTGAGCTTTTAAAAATAAAATTGGGTATTTTGTCTTTTGATCGGCCAACTTAAGTCGTGATTTGAACGGTCTATTGATGTCTCTTCAATTTATGAGGTTTCTGACTTTTGGATGACCGAAAGTAGTTTTCGGATGTACGAACACTTTTTATTTTTCCGAAAGTAGTTTTTGGATGTCCGAACACTTTTTGTTTTTTCAAAAATTACAAACCTTCGGACAACCAAAATGGTCCTTTGGACGCCCGAAGTGGCTTTCAAGATTTGGGAATGAATGATCATTTGGCCACCTTTCATCAATTTGGACAATCGAATGCTTTGGATTCCAGAACTCTAACCTTTTTCAAACGCACAGTCAGATGACTAAAGCACCGTTTGGACTGCTGAACATGTCTTTTCAAGCGTAAAAACGTTCTAGAACTTCATTTTTCAAAATTTCTCTGTCCTTCTCTCAGTCTTACTGAATAATTCTCTTAATCGAACTCAATATTCTATTGGGTAAGTAGATATTTTCTTTCAAAAACTTCATATATATCATACTTATTAATCTATTTTATCCCTAAATTTTTCATCGATTTTTGGCAAAATTATGGGGTTTCTCTGCCAAATTTTAGTCTAGTGCTTTTGTGCTTTTGGGAAGTTCCAAGTCTTATTTTTCCTTCTCAAATGTGTTCTTCTTAATTCCTTATTGACAATTAATAACTTTTGTCAATCATTTAGCCATTAATCCTTGTATTGGTTTAGGAAAGGGGTCATTTTTTTGTGTTTTTCCCTTGGGTGTTCTGCCTTCTTCATTCCCTTGAGTATTTTCTATTATTAGTTGTTTTAAATGAGGACAAAAGGGGGTTCTAGTGCTAGTGCTAGTGGGAGTAGAGACAAGAGGAAAAGGAAAGAGACTACTCATTCCAATCTGCCTACTATTAACAGGAATCCTCAATCACAGCTCATTGACAAAGAAGCTAAAGAGAGGTATTTAATTTATGTTAAGAAAAATGTTTCTTCAGCAAAGTTGCCTAGAATCTGAGCTTAGGAGATTAAAGTTGGATTTTATTTGTGATAAGCTCTTGAGACAAAGTTGGGGTCATTTATTGTTTTTTAATGAAAAATCATATCCTGAGGTGCTTATTCAATTTTTTACCAATCTTAGAAATGGAGAATCAGATGCTATTGTTTCAAGAGTAAATGGGCATGATATGGTTTTTAATACAACTCAAATAAATCACATTTTCAAATGCAAGTCTAAAGAGGATCCTCTAGTGTCTAGATTTTTTTCTTTCTCATCTTGGGCTACATCTAAACACCAATTCCATTTTGAAGAGCTTCAATCCTTCTTTAATGTGACTTTTGAAATAGCTGCTAAAGTAAAACCATCTGCATTAGAACCTATTCATAGGATTTTGTTTGTAATGGTTTCCAATCTATTAACTCCTATTTTTGGTTGCAGGGGTAAGCCAAATAGAATGGAGTTGTATGTCTTTTATTTTGTTTTGAAAGAAATACCTCTTAATTTCGGGTATCTCATGAGTGAATTCATTCTTAATTGTATTTTTGATACTTAAAGAAATATGCTATCACATTCCCATTTGGGCAGTATTATTGAAAATCCATTCTTTATATGTTCATAGTTTGAGACATTTCATCTCAAGTTCTATAATGATGAGTGGATAATAAAAGCTCTATATTTGGCTCTTAGGACACCCACTCAGACTAGATCTACTCCTCTTCCTTCTTTTACACCTCATCCACCCTCACCTCCTACTACATTTGAGCCATCCTCATTCACTTAAGCTCAAACTACCTCTATTCTTATATCTTTTGCATCTCAGGATACACTTTCCTAAATTCTACTTTTGTTTTAAAAATTGGACAAGAGAATGGAAAACATGGAAGCCAGGTAGATAAAGATTGAGGAAAAACCAGATCACGGTCATGAAGAAATTTCCCAGTTTGGGAAACAAAGTATAGTCCATTGAGCATGGTCCAGATTTGGAGATGAATATTGGCACTCAAGCGGAGTATATTGTCTTCAAGCAACAAATTTTGGTAAAGTCTGAAGAAGAAGAAGAATCAGTTGATGAAGAGCACGAAGTGATAGGACATACTCCTCAGAGAGGTAAGCAAACACAGGATCAATCCTTTGCACAAACACCTAAGTCACGTGTGCAGTCACCACCTTCACTAGAGGTACCTATGACCACTGTTTAGAGCATAGCATAAGAGGTGCTTCACACCATCCAGAGTGATTCTAATGACACTCTCTCAATAGCTCAAATACCTCCTATTTCTACTCATCCCGAGGTGTCTTCTAGAGAGTTAGCCATTATACCCTACAAGCACAAGAAGCTTTTGGGAGATGTCTAGTTTTAGTTTATGAAGTTGTGTTAGTTCAGTTTAGTTTGTGTTTTCTTTTGTCTAATAGTTAGTTTAGCAAGGTTTCCTCTCTAAAGACTTTCTTGATTGTCTATAAAATGTATTCCTCTTCGTGTTAACTCGTGTTTTCATCTTGATTCATGATGTCATGATGTTATATTTTGGTATATTCTTCTTATTCATATTTTAATGAAGCATTATTTAAGGGGGAGTAAGATACCATATGTGTATGTGAAACATTTTTTAAAGGGGAGTTTTCTAATTTTGATGATGCCAAAAAATGGAGTAAGATACCATATGAGTATGTGTTTGTGCTGAAATGTGGATATGTGACTCAATAGTGAAATGTGTATGTGTTGGAATGTTGCTGAAATGTTGATACTCTCTTTTAGAAAATTTGTCTTATTAAAATTGCTTTATATATATCGTAGGTTTGTCATCATCAAAAAAGGAGAGAATGCAATTCTAATTTTGATGATAATAAACCACATTGCTACTAATTACCTTTGCTTAGAGTTGTGGTTGAGTATTAACTAGGGTTTAAGTGAATGTGCTCAAAGTAGAAGAATAGTTTTAAAAAACAAAAAGGATCAGCTACCAGTTTGGATGCAAAATCAAAGCTTCGGTCGTCCAGAGCTTCTTCGGACAGCATTTCGGACGTCCTATCAGTTGTTCAAAAGTGTTTTAGAAATTCTAGAGGCTTTCAGACACATGAACAAGGACTTTGAACATCCTATCATTCATCCAATAATGTCTTGGAAATTCCAGAGACTTTCAGACATCAATTCGAATGTCCTATCTATCGTCCAATAGAGTTGTAAAAATTCTAAAAACTTTCGGATGCTTTTTTGGCCAACCCTTTGGTCGTTTGGAAAATCATAGAAGAATTACAGAAATGTTCAACCATTGGATCGGAAGTAGGTTGTCTACTTCGGTCGTCCGATAAGATCAAAGTCAGTTCAACATTTAAGACTTCGGACATTGGTTCGAACAGTGACTTGAAGGATAAGCTAGCTGAACGCTCCAATGGCTAGTTTTTCTGCATTTAATGCTTGACTGTTGGGAGTTGATTCAAGGCCATTTTGGAGGAAGTATAAAAAGAATAACATCTAAATTAATGTAAAACTGTTGTATTGAGCATCTTTGAGCATTGAATAGCACTCTTGAGCAAGAAAAAACTATGTTCTTTGTAATTGTAAGATAGTTTTGAATCATTCATTGTGAGAGTAATCCTTTATTGTATATTTGAAAGGTTAGTTTGTTAGCTATAAAATTTCTTAGCTCAACTAGAAGTGTGTCTATGGTAAGTAAGAAGTAAGCCCTATCATTTTACAAGTTAGTTTAGATTCATCCCCAAGTGAAGAGATTCAAGTGTACTACAACTTCAAGTTTGGTAACATTTGAAAGTTTTTGTGATTCGATTAATCTAATCCTTTTCTATTTATTTATCAGTTTGTTGTTATTTTTGTAATATTATTTATTCCTTTAACAACTTATTTGATCACTTAGTTAACTTGATAAATTTTAATTTTGTGAAATATGACAAGTTAAGTTTTTAAAGAAACCTATTCATCCCCCTCTTAGATTGCACATAGGGCCTACAAGATCATTAATCTAATTGTATATAATGTAGAAGCCTTGCTTTTGGCGTTATCTTTTTTGTTACTTAATAGCAAAAACCCTTTTTTAGTTTGTTTCAAAGTATCCACATCTCTTTTTTACCTTCTCTTAAAATCTTCAATTCAACACAATAAGTACTATCAAAATCATTTCAAATACTATCAAAATAATTTCAATTACTATCACATACCTATTCGGAATAAGCACATGCATTAGAATGTGTAAATAGCACCAATTACTACTATTTCTCTAAAATTTTAAAGAGGTGTTTATAGAAACTACCAATTGTATAGCGCATGTGTGTAAAAGGAGTAGTTTTGCCAATTTTTTACCCAAAATGCAATTGACAGTTGATAATACTTCACAATCGTAGTTCTTATTATTTTTTTTGTCTGATCATCAATTTTTATTACAATGTATTTTGCATATATAGTTGCAGTGAGGGTTCCAAATTTGTGTTGAATTGTGATTTCTAGGCTTTTCACATGCAATTTGGGGTGTGGATCCCAGCATACCTGCCCAAACTCCTCTCTCCCTTTTTTCTCTTATTTTCCTAATTGCCAAGGTCGGGTTCAAATCCCGACCTTGGCACTGGCCATGGCCGCTAATCTTAGTTCTCATATAATTACCAATACTTTCTAACCTCGACCTTGGCACTAGCCACGGGTGTTAATCTTAGTTTTTCATATAATGACCAATAATGTCTTTTAAGGACATCCACAATGAACTATACTAATTCATATGCTGCATCATCATTTCACTATTCCCTTTTTTATTGCACTATCACCTACTATGTATTACACTCTACACAGTATAATATTACGTACCTATAATCAAATTACACATTTATTTTAATAATTCATAACACATATCCCTAAATAAATAATTTTTTCTAAAAATAATTTATTAACTTTCATTGAAAATTTTACTTTCCAAAAAAACCTTTATTTTCTAAAAAAATAACATTATTAATTTTTGACATTCAATAATATATAAATTTTTGCCTCTAAAAAATAATACATTGTTATTTTCTAAAAAATAATTAAGTAATTATTAAATAAATACCCAGCATCTAAAATGTGAAAATATCATAACCATCATAACTTAATTGATAACACTCTATTTAATTAATTTAAATCCACAACACATTCCAAGGTTAAAATATCTCGACATATAATCATTTGCCATAGACGGATTAAAATAACCAGGCACCAGATACTAGGGGTGAGATTCAGTCTGTAATTCGGTAACTTGAAATCGGTCAATTCGGTATTTTTTTTTCAAATTTACCGACCGAATTCGATTTCGAATTCACTTAATACCGAACCGAATTCGATTTCGAATTCAATTCGGTAAATCGGTATATTAATTCGGTAACCGAATTCAAAAAATAAAAAAATTAAAATTAAAAATTTAAAAATTTAAAAATTAAAAATTAAAAAAATTAGAAATTTAAAATTAAAAAATTAAAAAATAATGGGCTTAAGGAGGAAATAATGGGCTTAAGAAAATAATGGCCCAACCCAATGATCAAATAACCGAGCCTACTATCAAATTATGAGCCCAATTAATTCCAAATTCGGTAATTCGAATTCGGTATATATATACCGAATTACCGAATTCGAATTACCGAATTGAATTCGGTAAATTCGGTATTACCGAATTAGAATTTTATTTTCGAATACCGACCGAATTCGATTTTATTTTTTTCGGATTTTCCGAATTACCGAATTACCGAATTCGATTTACCAAATTCAATTCGAATTCGGTCGGTAATTCGGTATTTACCGAATTTGCTCACCCCTACCAGATACGCGGCAAATGGTTATGTAAAAGCTGGTAAGATTTTGGTAATTTGATGAATGACTAGGATTTGGTAAATTTGGGGGGATACACACAGTTTTGCATATTTGTAGGAATTCCAAAAAAATAAAAAATTGGATTATTTTGGAAATTTTGGTGGATTTGACTTTGTGAGGAGGGACGACTTTTCTATATTTGGAGCATTAAATATATTTCTAAAACTATTGAAATTTTCATCCATAATGAGAAAATATTAAAAATTTAGAAAATTGGATAAGAGGTTGAAGAAAATAAATGATGCAGTGAGAGGGTGAGAAATTAAAAAAATGTTATTAATATTTACAGACAAAATTTTGAGGATTGAAAGTGAACAAAATATTTCCATAGCAAACATGTTGAAAATGACCATTACAGATCTCTCAAGAATTTAACTACTGCTGGTATTGAATAACTGCCACAATAAGAATGAGTTTATTTATTTATTTATTTATTTTTTGTTATTTATTTCTAATGGTCGTACAACCATTACACTCTATTTACCTCCCAATTTTCACTCCATTAAAAATATTCGAAAATTATGGCGGCTTGTTGGGCGTAGATTTTTTATATTAAGAACAACAAAGAAACCGACATGAAAAAGAGACTTGTGTGCGGCCAAAATTAGGACAGAGGGAAACGAGAAATATCGGCTAAGAATAACGAAGGGCATTCTCAAAAAAAAAAAAAAAAAAAAAAAAAAAAAGAATAACGAAGGGCAAACTTGGTAATAAGGACAAAATAGGGGCAAAACTGAAACTTCACAAAGTAGGTGAATATCGTCGCTTTATTATATACGTTAGAAGAATTATAGATTAGGGTTTAGATAACATACCAAGCCCCAATTTCCCAATTCGGGTATAATCTCGCCAAGAATTCGAAACTCCTCCGCTTCGTCCCCGCCGTCGCCGGACGATTTCGAAGATGGCAACAATCAGCTTAAGGAAGGGCAACACAAGGCTGCCGCCAGAAGTGAACAGGGTCCTCTACGTTAGGAACCTTCCTTTCAACATTACGAGCGAGGAGATGTACGATATATTCGGCAAGTACGGCGCCATCCGGCAAATTCGGATCGGAACAAACAAGGATACTCGCGGCACCGCCTTCGTTGTATACGAAGATATATACGATGCCAAAACTGCCGTGGACCACTTGTCCGGCTTCAATGTCGCCAACAGATACTTGATTGTTCTGTACTATCAGCAGGCTAAGATGAGCAAGAAATTTGATCAGAAGAAGAAAGAAGAAGAGATTACTAAGTTGCAAGAGAAGTATGGGGTTGGTGCCTCGTCTAAAGATAAGTAACTCAATAATTATAGTAATTGTCTGTTTAGTGAAGATAGTTTATTCGAGGGCATAGAAGAACATTTGCGAGGAAAATTGTAGTATTAGTTTTAATAACTTTGGAATTTTAATTGATTTGATATGGATTGTGGTTTTTAGTTTGCTTGATTTAATATGTGTTACTTTTCATTTGATTTTTTAGTATTTTCTGGATTTGATAACTGGGTCGGGTGTTGTTCTTTCGTGGGTTTTGTTGTTCATTCTCTTCTATGAATTTGGTGCTTTTCTACCAATTTTCAGCTCGCAGAGGTCTGCGTGTCTTATATTTGACGAGCACCGCTAGCCGAGTCTTCTACCATTCTAAGCTCACAGAAAAAATTATGCAGCTCATTCCTTCCTATTGAATCCCGTTTATTTGAGCCAGCTTCATCTGCTCCATATTATTTTAGCCAACTTCATTTTAAATACCTTGTGCTAATCTGAACCATTTTCCACCACATTGCTTCTCCCAAATTACCCAAGCTTATTGAACTCCAGTATGCAATAAATGTTAATTCCACTTGCTACGTGTATCTAACTCAAAATCAGCGACCCACCGACAGATCCGATGTTGAATTGGTTCTGACAATTAACAGGGCTATGTTCATCAGAAGGTATATAACCTTAAGTTAGATAAAGAGCGCCTTAAACCATTGATGCCGTCTCTTCCTATCCACATAAATGAGAGGGACTTGGTACTCTGGGGAGTCTGGTGATTGTGTTTGGCTTCTTATTGACATTATGGTGCTTTTGTATCTGTCAATGGTGGATAATTACTCTGCTTCCTCTCATGGTTGGAAATGTGGATTTTGTACACTTTGTTTTCTTGAGGAATAGAAAGAAAGAAGGATGAGTCTTGTGATATGTCTGATATCTCTACAGGAATAGGTGATTTTGTAACATTAATGTTGTGGTCGTTAAGGAGATTGTTGAAGTAGGGTGGCCAAATATGGATCATGAATGGAGGGATGACTTTTGTGAATGGAGGCACACTTACCGGCTTGTGGAGAAGCTTTCTTATGTTTAATAGGCTTGGAACTTGTTCCTTGCCTCCGCTTAAATATCTGAAGGTTCAGAAACTTTTCTGGATCTTAACTGTGATGTTTTTCTGGATTACCATAATTGTGATACTGAACTAATACTTTCAGGGTACTATAAGAATGATATTACGACCTAAATGAATATTGCTGCTTCACAAATTCAGTAGTCAAGTTTTCATTCTTGCTGCGATAGTGCTTGTAAGTTTTACAAGAATTTGCATTTAGATGTTCTTCTCTTGCATTTTCATAATTGAATGATAACTTTAGGATGGTGTGGTTTTGCAGTAGATTGCTTAGATCTGTAGAAGTTTCTGTTTCTCTGCATTACAAACATTTCAGTTCCCTTTGCGGCTGCCTTTCTTTTGATCTAGGCTAACAGTGCCTCTTAAGTTGCAAATGCTTTCATATTAAATTAATGCAGCCAACAAAGAATTCAAGGAATTTTAAAATTATAAATCTGCAATTTTAGGAATATGTGGTTTTGTTGTCGATTGCTTAGATCCGTAAATGTATCTGTTTCTGTGCATTGCAACCATTTCAGTTTTCTGTGCTGTGCCCTTCTTTTGAACTAGGCTAAAAGTGCCTTCTAAGTTGCTACATGTCTTGGTACTAAATTAATGCAGCCAACAAAGAATTCAAGGAAATCTATAACTAAAAGCTTCTCTGACTTTGACAAAGCTTCGATTAGACATTCCTTGAACATTAGCAACATGTTTTAGAGTTGAATATGTTCAATGAAATGAGTGGTCCGTTTTCTAGATTTTTAGGTTTCAGAGGTATCTTGGTCTTTTCATTATCTGCAGGAATTAGTGGTTGTATTTCTAAAGTAGTCTCCTAATTGTGTTGCTTCTTATTTAGGGCTGTTTAGAATATGAAAATGGAAATCCTAATCACAAAAGTGTGCTATTTTTTCAGTAGGGTGTATGGTTACCAGTACTCATTTCTTTAGCTTAGTTGGATAGAAAATTCAGTTTATTTGTTTGTCTGTCTGTTTGTCCCCCCCCCCCCCCCCCCCCAACACACACACACAACAAAAACCCACTTCCTCAAGATTTCCCTAAATTCCCTTCTCCTCCTCTATATTTTATGTTACTGATCACAGGCACTGTTCACAGCCTTAGAACAACCTCTTTTTCCCTCTATTCTTCCACTCATGTCACCTCCATTGTCCTACGTCATACTGTTCACTTTTATGTGGAGTGAATTTACTAGCTTAAAAAGTAATTTAAAGGAGATGAAATTATGCTAATAAAAATGGCATGTGAATGGGTCATTGGAGCAACATATAGCTCTGAGAATTATTCAAACTATACGATGTCTAGATTTCAAGAGTATGTGCAGTGATAATACTTGCTGATCGATGAGGTATGCCATTTTCTGGTAATGAATTAGTGCCTATGGCCTTCTCTGGGTTCCGAGTATTCGGCCTTTGAGCCTGTCCACTTCAAAAATGTGCTGGATATGATAAATTGTTATGCTTTCTTTCGTAATTGAATTGGAATCTTATTTATATGGGGAAATTTAATTTTCCTCTTGCTGATCAAACTAATGTGTATAACCCTACTACCAGTTGGCATAGGATTACTCCTCAGCTCATTCCTCTGCAGATGGGGGAAGAACTCATCACCTTGTGTCTCTATATATTGTGTTTGATCTTGTAAAGTCAGATTATTACAAGGTGATTTATTTATGCTTGAAATGTCACACTAAGGAATATGCGTGGACTATAGATAAGAGAAAACCTTCAGTACTCTTATGGGCATTTACTCTCAAAATGTTATGGAATTGGAAAGTCAATCAAAAAGTGACACCTTAGTTTATTGGGCTGTCTATATTTTCATTACACTTATCACACGAAAAAATAAAAAATTAAATAAAATTTAGATTTTTTTATCTAAAGAAAAGAATGAAAAAAAAAAGTCTCTCTTCTTGTCCTCGACGTCTGGCCATCCTTTAGCTTTTCCTGTCCCCTCTTCCTCTCTTTTAATTTCATCTTCTTCCCTCCCCTCATCTTCTTTGTCTTTAGTGTCCATAAATAAAAAAGCTTTGGTCTCTAATTAATGTGAAGAAAAGAAAGGAAGAACTTGTCTCCCTTTTCATGGTCCTTCCTCAGCTGCATGTCAGTCAAATCCTAACCCAGTAACCCTAACTCCAGCTGTATTTTTTTAATATTTGTTCAATTTATATCTGTAATTTTGAATACGAGCTGCATATGGCATGGTTTGGTTTAGGAGTGGTATTGATGGAGATGATGTGGTTGGAGCTAATGATGATGTTGATTGTGTTGGGAAGAAAAATAGAAAAAGGGAGGGGGGGTGGGTGTTGTCTTCTTTACATTTTTAATCTTTTTCTATATATATTTTTTGTTTTTTCACTTTCATGTGGCAAGTGAATTGGGGAGACTATGGGGCTTATACCCTGAGGTGTCAATTTTTCGTTGGTTCGCTGTTAGATGGTATTTAATTGGTACCGAAGCTTTTCCGCGATAAAAACTGGGAGTTTGAGGGACATTACGGACATGTTAGAGATAGAAAAAGTTTATGTTCTCACTTATTTTGAGAATGGGGTGTTGTAGAATCATGATCTTCATCTGGTTGATGATGGAAGGGACGGTATGGACATGGTAGAGATGGAAGCAGTTTAAGAATGGGGTGTTGTGGAATCACAATCTTCATCGGGTTAGTGATTGGAAGTGTACTTTTTGCCTCGAGTGATATAAAGAAGGTCTTGACTAGATGTTGTCTTTTCTTTTCGCTACGGGTGAGAGGTGCTTTTGGAACTTGGGGGGGTCTAGTGGATGTCTGCATGTTATTGAGGCTAATGATCCTCTAGGTTGTTGTTGGATGGTTTGGAGATGGCATGGGATTAATCTTAATGGGTTTGAAGTATCATGCTGATATTGCTCTTCTGACAATTTACATCCATATTGGTGGATAAGTACTTTGGTGCTTCTTCTGATTGGTATTTTAGATTTAGTATGCCTTGTTTTCTCATGGATGAGAAACAGAAATATGGCAATGCTTGTGATATCTCTGGGGAAAGGTAATTTTGTATGACATTAATGATATGGTCGTTAAGGAGCTCATTGAAGCAGAGCTGAAGACTTTTAATGATGACTGATGGGATGAATATTATCAATGGAAGGAGGAGGCCTAGTAAGATATGGGCACACTCATGTATGTTTAATTGATTTGTAACATTTTGCTGCATGTAGCAAGTGGCTTATTTTACTTTGTTTTTGGCTACCATTCATATGTGTTTTGAAATGCAAACATTGCATTGTTTGGCAAATGTGATGCTAATTTGTATAGATGTAATATTTGATGTTACAGTGGTGGTGGTGGTGGTAGTAGAATGCTTAAAGAACAAATATTGTGAATTCAATGAACATTTCCAGGTATTATGGTCTGCATTTCACTTTTATGGGTTATGATTGTCAACGATTGAGGAATAGAGTTTTTCCAGCTTTATCTGGATTGATAGTTAAACATGCTTCTTGTTTGAGAAGGCACTTGTTTAGCTATAGATGACTCAGAATATAGATTAGTAGGGTCTGTTTTGTGCATTTCAGGGATTTCAGTGGCTTGCTCCTCCTGATCGAGGCAACAATTATTTGAATGAATTTTAAACTTGTTCACCCGTTTATGACTAACAACTTGAGTAACCTTTGACTTGCTGCTTAATGACAGTTAAACGTGTCTTGTATAACTACTATGCATTCATTAGGAATCTGGTTGAGTTGTTCTTGATTTTGCTTTGAAAGCAAACTGTGTCAATTGCAATAATTTTATTGATTTGACACATACGGTATATTAACCAGTTTGCATTGATGGAACGTGGCCTAGGACTCTCGACTGCTATAAAAAGGGCTATGGAGGCATTTTTAGCCCTTCTAAGGGCGGTTATAACTCCCTTTACAGTGGTTTGGGGCGGTTATTAAAACCGCTTCCGTTGCGACCGGTTTTACAAAATAGAGACAGTTTTATCGAGTATTGGGGCAGTGGCTAAATGTTAGAGGCCGTTTTTTTTTTTTTTTTTTTTTTTTAAAGGGTTTAGACAGCCTCACCTGGATTATTTTTGGCACAAAATAATCCAACTAAGGGTTTTTGACCCGCCTTAGGATTGGTCTGAAAGGCTTTTACGTTTACCCAATACCAAAACTAGAGGATTGTTAAGCTGCCTTTACTGGCTTATTTGTGCCAAAAGTAATCCAACTTGCCTCTACGAGCGGTTTGAATTGGCCTACATTTTGTTTTACCCAAACTGTTGAACTGAGGGCATTTAGAACTGCCCCTAAGGGAAAGCTTTGGGCAGTTCTAACTGCCCCTTATAATTTGTTGTGGGCTTTCAAAACTCTATTTAAAAAAATGTAGTGGTTTAAACTGTTTTTATATTTTTACTCACAAAAAAAATGTTTTTATATTTTTATGTGATTAAGCTATTTTTTGAGTATTTAGAATTACCCCCATAAGCTTTGCATATTACCTCTAGCTGTTAAAAATTTGATCAACAAATAATAAAAACCAATTATGTTCTACACACACACACACATATAGACACAAACACACACATACACGTGTGTGTGTGTGTATAAAAGAAAAATATTATTAGATTAACTACGTACTTTCATTACGATATTAGAATATGTACAAAAAGATCATATTACCTTTTAGAATGTTTACAAATAATAATAAATTTAATATTTCTAGTAATAATGGTCTCTAGCATCAACAAAAATACAATATGTTAATACTATAGTTTTTCTCGATGATATCTTCTTGATTTACTTGTAACCAAGTACAAAAAGGATTAAACTTATAATCAATTAATGTGATTAATTATCAGGCCTCTTCTCTTCAACCTAATTAAAAAAAATGAAAATCAATTATATGTTGAAACTAACAAAAAAATATGTCCAAGTATAATCAAATTTAGAGGTGCTGAAAATAACATAGCACAAAAGCTAAAGCAAGGCATAATTGGATAGTTACATAGAAATCTGAAACAAAATTGAAGGAAAAATTTTTACCAAATATATTTAAATTCTTAGAAAGCAACATTAATCGGTAAGCAAACGAAGATATTGCACTTCAAATACAATATAATATAAGATAATAAAACATTTTTTCATATGAGAAGTGACATTCAAACCCTACGTTTGATATGTTAATATTGCCGGTCCCAAATAATAATTACATTACCACAAGTATGTGAAAAATAGGTAGTCAATTCATAGAGAACATATAAATGGAAAAACAAATATCTCTAAAAACTTTTGCCACAATATTCTAAAAAGCTCCAGTATATGTCATGACACGAAACTTGACAACCTTTTAGCCTACACTTGCTACTTCTCTTAGATAGAAAAAGTTTCCTCAAAGCCTCTACCAAGTAATGGTTTACTAATGCACCGCATTGTTGCTCATGATCATCCAATCCCAATCAGTCAAGCAGTAGAGAAGCATCCAGCTGCTTTCATTTTGATGTTATAAGCCATTCTCCACCAAAACAACAATCAACTTACCAAATCAAAGTGGCAACTACTAGAACGAAGGCTGATCAAAACTTGTCTTTAAAGTATGTTACAATGTCAAAAGTGCCTGGTTGTCATAAATAGGCAAATTGAGGAATCTAATATTTCTAGAAGTCACTTTGCAAACAAAACACAATCTTCACAAAAATTGAAAAGCAAACTGGTTCAGCAAGAACAGGTATTTTTTGCCACATATTCAATTCCATATAAATCCAAATAATAAAATCGACTTAACTATTAGCTATTTATAGATAAAGGAATTCTTCTTCCTACCATTTCAAGGATCCAGTTAAAAAAACCACCATCGCTGCCTACATTCATACTTGATCATCAACAATGCCATTACATTCTTTACCTAAATTTTGCAGCTACACCTTGTCTAAATTACCCAACTTTATATAAAGGTATTGTGGTTCAAGTTTATTTGGTTACTTAAATTGAACATGCCATTAGCACTAAAGATGCAGCCCCAAGAATTCTTAGCATTAAAGATGCACCCCAATAATTTTCAACTTCTACTTGTTTGTATATGCAAGTAATCTTGCCAACTTTAGTCTCATGGGAGTCTTTTATCATCCCTGATCTAGACCTATTATATTGATCACAGCACTTATGACAATGGATGAATTTTTATATTTCTTCTATCATTAAAATCATATGAAGTTTGCATGTGTCCTATTATCCTTGTATATTATGCAGTTTATGCAAAATTAACTGTGGTGTTCCCCTTCTTTTATTAACACAATACAAGGAAAGTGATGTCTCACTTAACCCCACAAAAATGCAAATTTCTTTTGGTGATAACAGTAAGTTAATTACTAGTTCTTTTGTCACGCACAAAAAACTACGCACACGGATCCTTTTTGAAAAATAGGTTTTCGGGTTTTGAAGACCATGCGTGTGTGAAAAAAAACCACTTTTTCAGTAAAAAAAATGGTATTTAAAAAAAAAGAAGAAGCTAGGACTAAAATGCGACAGTTTTGGCTAAATAGTTTGAAAAAGGGTTTTAAAAAAATGGAGTCGTCACTTGGTATTGACTTAAAGTGTACCAAGTCACCCGAAAAATCATTTAACAAAACACAATAAGATAAAATTTTAGAAAAAATGTTTGTAAACATTTTTCCAACTCCGGTCTACCAAAAAAAAAAAAAAAAAAAAAGAGAAAAAGGTTCGGGGGTCACATTTGAAGAAAGGGAAAGTAAAGGCTTGTGCCTAAGGTACCATTTCTACTTAGCTGAGGTTAGTTGCGAGGTTTAATTGAATTTTTCTAAATTAACTCCAAATTCTATCACATATGGATGTATCTAAATGAATGCAAATTTTAAGCTTAATGTGGTATTAGAAGGGTAAAAATGTCCTGTCGATACTTGATCGGGATTATTGCATTAATTGCGAAACCTAGAATAAAGCCTCGAGGAAGTCACGAGTGTATATGCAAAATGAAATACAAAAGGAAAAGAAAATTAGTAGTATAAATAGTAAGTGATCAAAGAAAGTGGGAATGCATCATAATGGGTATGGGAGACTAATAACTCGTGACACGGAGAGGGGAATGGCTTGTTATACCACTACTTCCCACGTAAATAGGCAACTGTTTATAGTTGAATCACACAAATGACCTAAGATTCTATGTGAAATGTAACCTAAATGCGATACATTGAGTATATGTAAAAATATGTAATAATAGTAAGATATATACGAAAATCATGCAAAATGAAAAAAGTCTAAAAAGGAGAAATAGTGTGTGAAATGATATAAAATACACATGGGGAGTGAAACTATCACTAAAATGGTCTAAAGGTTTAGCGCTGAGCTAGGCCTTTCTAGGAATTCCCCACTAGCATTGGATTAGTGGAGAAGCGATAAAACCACAATTAGCGTTGGACCAGTGTAGTGACGGAATAACAAACTGATAAAACATGAAGTAAAACATGAATCAAAAGCAAATATATATAAAAGACATATAAGAACACATAGGAGTACATAACACGTAAGCATGATATCTAGATGCAAAAATCTTAAGGAAAGCGGTAAAACATGTAAGCATACAAGCACACAAGAGCACATAAGCCTTAACTATTACATTGAGGGGATTTAGCTACAATTTTAGGGGGGGAAAAAAATGACTTATCTATTACACTTGCTATCTAAATACAAAATTTTGCTAAAAATGTAAGAAATGTAATCTAACTATTATATTGTCTATCTAAATACAAAATCTTGCAAAAATAGTAAAATCTAGCCATTTATTACATTTTTACCAAATAATGAAATTCGAAACTAAAATAGCATAATATAAATAAATATGCAAAAAGTATATAAAATAAGAAACGTATTGAAGAAAATGCACAAAAAAATTACATAGAAGCACGTAAAGAGGAAATAAAGGGTACTAGTAATACCTTTCGTGGGAAGTCTGCTACAAATACTATCAAAATGAACAAACAAGTCAAGGTACCACTATTTAAAGCGATAAAGCATAAAATATGAAATATGACATAGTAAATTTTAACAAATTGGGGTAGATGCAAATTTCTAACAAATCAAGGGAACTAAAAAAAAGAAATTCAAGCAAACCTAAGAAACAACTCACTGATTTAAGCAAGCATGGGGCACAATTTGTAAATTAAAGCTAAGCAGGGGGGAGGCAAAAAATGAAATTTTAGCAAGTATGGGGGCATAAAATGAAAATTTCAGCAATGTTAATTGGGGTCTAATATGAATTCCAGTAATATAATGGGGAATGATGCAAGGATTAGAGAATCTAATCGAAAGAAAGTAAAATCTGGGGGTCAATTTGAAAATAATAGGGACTAAAATGCAGTTGTAGAAAAATATTAGGGGACATGTTAATACAACTCAAAACTCCAAGCGCTGAGATGTAAATAACTATCTTGTGTTAAAAGCCCTGAAAAAATGAGCTAAATCAACTAAAATCCAAACCAAATCAAAGGCTAAACTAAATCAGGTGGTCCAATTATTTAACTAAATCCAAATTAAATGAAGACAAAACACGAATGGACTAAACTAATAAAGAAACAAACCACATAAAATGAACGCCAATTCAACCACCCCCAAACTGGTTCCTTATAATTAAAATTCCCAAAATCCTCATTTTCTTCCCTCTTTTCCCATAACATCTTCCTCGATTTTGCCTCCTCTCTTTCTGTTATGCTTTCCTCTTCTTTTTCAGTCATCTCCTCTCCAATTTCTCTCTCTCTCTCTTTTTTTTTTTTGGTTCTGATTCTTTTCTCCTTTTCTTGCTTTCTATTTCCCTCTTGCCTCTCTTTTGTTTTTCTATTTTCTTCTCTGTCGCTCGATCTCTCCCGCTCTTCTTTCCTTTCCCCTTTTCCTCTCCATTCTCTTTCAGCCTTTCCATTTTCTCTCTTTTTCTTCTCTTGCTATTCTTGCCATTTCTTTTTTCTCTTCTTCTCTCTCTGCTCTTCTTTATTTTCCTCCTCTTTTCTTCTTCTTTTTAATTCCTTATCTATCTGTGTCTTTCCTCTCTCTCTCTACCGAATCGTCTTCTTCCAGTTTCACAATCTCCTCTAATCGGTTTCCCCCATAACTAAATTCTTCAACTCTCTTCCTTAAACTGACTTCAATTCACTAATTTACACCTCAATTAACCAACAAATATTAGGAAATCAATATGCCAATAAACAATTGACGTAGCAGAATTTAAAATTAATTTCTAACCAGGATCATTGATTATCTATACAAAATTGAGAACGTACCTTTTCGGCCACGTGAATAAAATTAATCTGACCGAAGATAGCGATGACAATCACAAGCCGCACAAGTGTCCGGACTCTAAGGTATCCATACGAATACTCATAAGTGCTAAAATATACTAGTTTTTAGTAGGTTTTTAGGTTAGGTTTATAGGGTTTTCCATGAGTTTTCCTCTATTTACTTGCTATTTCTTCTTACTTTTTGAGTTTAATAGCTAAATCGTGTGTTAAAGATAATTATTTGCATTATTCTTGTGTTTTCATAGGGTTTGCACATTGCGTCACCAATTTGGATGATAATTGGATGATATTTTAAGATGATTTAAAGTTGGCTGATGAGTTGAAGTCAAAAAACCCTCAAATTGGTGCAAAGAATCAATGGTGGAACAAGAATTGGAAAGAATTGGGTTTGCTAGCCTGGATATGTTTCAGTTTTTGGTAATAACTCTAGCTAGAGATATTGGATTGAGATGATTCTTGATACATTTTAAAGCTAAGACAATGGTCTACTAATTCATATGAATGACATCCAAGTCCAGTTCTCACGTTTTCGATGGTCAAATTTCCAAGTTACTGAAGCACATCTGTACTGTGAGGCAGTTTCGACCAGTTCCCAGTATTTTGACTATATCTCGAGCTAAAGAGCTTCAAATGACTTGATTTTTATTGTGTTGGAAAGCTATCGCAAGGGGCTACAACTTTTGTGTTTTGAGAAAAAGTTAATTCTGCCGTCTTTGAGGTCAAATCTGACATAGAAATGAAAATTGAGCTTCTGTCTGCATCCACGATGTCACCTGCTGTGTGGATGATGTCACTGATGGGACCAGAAAGTCACGTATTCCATCCGCGGATGCGGCAATTCCGAGGATGGCATCGTGGCTCAGTTATGAAAACCTACAATTTTCTTTGTTTTGGGTGAAATCTTTTAAAGGAAGAACCCTACCTCTTGGGGGGTATTACACACGCACCAAAAACATCAAAAACACACTTTTGCACAAATCAAGAGAAATGTAGAGAGGAAAAAGAAAGAGTAGGGTGGACAACTCAAGGGCTTCAATGGTGCAAAGCAAGAAGATTTTATCAAGATGCAAGGAGGGATTCAAGAGAGCTGCATGAGAATGAGCTTTCTCTTTCTTTCTTGTCTTTTGTTATTTGTATTCTTGTACTTATGAATTGAGTTGTTTATAATTTAGATGGGATGAAGCCTAGATTCTTATGTTTATGATTTTATTCTTTGATGAATGAAAATCCCAACTTTGTTCTTAGATTTATTCACGAGTTTTAATGTTATTGAATTGGGAATTGCTAGTGCCTTTGATTTAATTATTGATTTCATATGAGTAGATTGAGAAATCACTTTTATGATTAGATCATCTCTCGAATAAAGAGGCTTTCATGGGTTGCTAGAGATAGAATCACATAAGTCTCCGCGGTTAGATTCAAACCTAACCAAAACCATAGAATCCATAGGAAACTTAATGCTTCTCTTTAGGGTTTTGATTGAGAAGATATTCCAATCAATCAACCAAGGGGATAGGGGGTTAAGACTTGAGAAAGATTGAACCTAATTAAGGGATTATAGGTTCTAAGTGATTGGGTTATTAATTAATCAAGGTATAGTCTTAGCATGCTTGGTTTAGGGTATTTTTCATCTAGATTTGCCTGTACTTTTGTCCATTCTCTATACTGACTCCTAGATTGTGGTTTAATTAGGAAAGTAGTTTAGTTAATTTGTATTTCCAATTAATTTGCCATTCGCTTTGTGGGGTTAAATAATAGAAAGAAGGTTAATACTAGTACTCACATAGTCCTTGTGGGATCGTCACTCGGTATTTCTGTACACTGTACTACTAGAAATGATAGGTGCACTTGCCTAAAGTATCCCTAGAATAGCCAAAATGACTACCAAACACCTTCTTAGGATACTCTTTAGGATTGATCAACACCAAGTTAATATGTCAGATCCACTTGACACGTTGCGACACAAAGAAAATTGAATAAAGAAAAAACTATTTTTTCTCTTTCTAATTTTCTAACGTTATATTGTATTGAGTCTTATGTCATGTCTTGGTGTTTAGGACTTATTTATTGAGTAATAATTAAGACATCTTGTCCAACAAGAATTCGGTAATAAGTAAGATATTTAGTAGGTTTTAATTTCCTTCAAAAGGAAATTCTTCCACTACTATAATTCTTTTATTTATTAATAAGTCCTTAGGATTAATTATTTCACAAATTAATCCTATACTTATCAAATAATTATTTAAATCAATTTAACCCAATAATTAGTTCTATTGTGTGTGACCCTTTAGGTTCATAATCACTTGGCAAGAAATATAAATTATAATCTTAGAATTGATTGGTGTTAATACAAAACCAACAGCAAATCTATCAAGAAACTCATAAAATTGAGTAACATTAAATTAATTAAAACGGGAATCCCAAGAACATCCCCCTCTTCAGTTGCAACATGGGAGGTTTTATGATGATGAATGCGTGACTGGTGGTGGCAGTAATTAGAGGAGGATGGCTTAGCAATTTGTGCCCTTGGGGCCTGGCTATGGTGGCGGTGGACAGACAGCATTTGCAGGTCAAATTAGAGGTGGTTTCTGTAGGTGGTGGTTTTGATTGATTTGGTGGGCTTTGCCGGTGGTTCTAGTTGGCTGTGGTGAAGCCATAGATGGACTATGGCTATGGTGATGTCTTGCAGGAGAGTTAATGGTTGTTTAGGTGGTTGTTGGTTATTGGGCCATTGATCAACTGATATTGGTCTAATAATTAGGAAGAAGAGGTGGTTTGTTGTGGCAGAGAATCCTGCTGGCAGTTTTGGGTTGTAATGGTTTTTCAGAAGAGGTGTTGCTTGGTTTTGAATTGGGCAGTAGGTGGTCTGGTGATGAGGGGCAAAGAGTCTGGCTTTGGTTGTGGCATGGAGAAGGGTAGTAATGTTTTGCTGGTTTTTTTGTGTGTTGTTTTGTGCTTGTGGTGGTTCCAAAGAGGGCTCATTCTAGTGGTTACTTGGTGGCTATTTTGTGGTTGCGAGGTCTTGTGGTAGTCAGCTGTGAAATAAATGGACAATGGGGATTAGAGGGAGATGGTGGTCTATGGCTGACTGTAACGTGGTTGTTGGAGGTAGAGCTGCTTAGAGGTTATGATTTTGTAGGTTGTGATAGTAGTGGTGGCTTGGGATTGGTCGAGGGAGGAGGTAGCAAATGGTGATGAATTTGTGGAGCTATGGGCCTTGTTTGGCAGTGGGTTGGAATTGATGGATGGGAGTTTTGATGTTGGTGGTGGACGGTGGTAAGAGGAGAAAATGGGCAGTGGGTGGTGGTTTTGGGCTCCGGTTCTGCTAATGATTTAGGTGGGTTCTGTTTTGGATCTGTTTGATGATGGCTAGGCAAAGGTGGCGGTGCTTAATTTGTTTGTTTGGACAGCAGTAGTTTTAGTGAGGGTGGTTGTAGATGGTGGAGGATGGTGGACGGTGGAAGAAGGCTAGGAGAGAGAAGGATGAAGAAGGTGGAGATAGGAGGAGAATAGAAGGTAACGGTAGAGAAGAAGAAGGAAGAAAGACCCAAAAAATTTTCCATAAAAGGAAAAATAAACCCTAAAACATAAACAAGAAAAATAAATCCAGAAAAATTGAAGGGCAAAAATCATCTCTATGTTTCAATTTTAGGCTAAATCTTTATGAAGGATTACAAGAAATAATGGTGAAGATTTTAAGAAACTACCTTTTAGCAAGAACTTGGATGAATCTTGATATGCTCTTGTGTGTTCTTGATTTGTTCATGATTTTTGCTTCTTTTTTATCTTAATGTGTGTTAAAAGCGTGTGTTTGTGTGTGTCTTTGATCTGAATGTGTTAATGTGTGCCTTTTGATTTGAATGTGTGTATGTATGGTGTGTTAATGTGTGCCTTTTGATCTGAATGTGTGTATATGTGGTGTGCTAGTGTGTGTAGTAATTAGTGTGTGAAATTAAGTGTGTTGTGTGTGCAAGAATAATAAATGTGTGCAGTATTTTTCTAATTAATTCCCTTTTATTTTTTTACCCAATGGGGTATTTATAGAGTGATGTAGTTTTGCCCTCCAAGAATGTGTAAAAATAACCAAAATGCCCCTTAACAATTGAATCTCAATTTTTACTTAAAAAATAATTTTTGACACAACTCAAAATTAAAATTGAAAATGTCAGTATTTTTTATTTTTTCAAAAAAATACCAAAAAGTGGAAAAATAAAAAATGTAAATAACAAATTTTATTAAATGAAAAATTTGCTCAAAAATACATTTTGTATGTAAAATGACCGTTTTGCCCCTGAACGTTAAGAGAAAATAGTGGTTGACCTTAAAAAGTGGTCAAAAGTTAAAGATAAGTTTGAAAACCTTAAAAAATGAATTTATAACCCAAAAAATTGGCAAAAAGTACGTTCTCGATGCGAAATGATCATTTAGCCATTGAACGAAGTATTTACAAAAAAAAAAAAAAACAGCAATTGTTCTTGAAAAATCAGAAAAATTTATAAACATGCATAGAAATTTGGAAAATAAAATTTGAGATCTAAAAATGGCGTTCACGAGGCGAAATGACCATTTTGCCATTGCAGTGACAAAATTTACAAAAAATAGCCATTAATCTGAAAATTCACAAAAAATTCATAAATATATATAAAAGTACAAAAAATGCCTTTAGAATCCAAAATTTATTATTTTTAAGTGACATGACATCACCGTAGCATTTTTCCATAGACTTTTACATAGTTAACATCTTCAAAGAATTCACATGTATAGTTGTGTATAACATCCTAATATGTTTTTTGACCAGTGAAACGAGCTACCAGTCTACATTTCATGGCATGGCACGATGCATGTTGTGCTCAAGTATAGAGTCAAGATGACATTCTCAATCAAGTTGCAAAAGAAAACTAGCAAGTTCCCAATGTCGAGACAAAAAAGGGGCAATAAAAATACAGTGATAAGCACATGCACAAGACAAAAATATAGTTGATGCATTATGTTCGCTAATGAAGAATTGCAAAATAGTATGAAACTATGCAGCTTGAAGGATTCCCAATTTAGACAAAGGGTAGTTGCAAAATTATCAAACACCTTAGAAACCACATGCATATGTATTCAAGGGATATTTACCTAAAGTAAAGCAGGTGATGTTGTAGGCATCCAATTTCTGCTTTTGGCTTATCTACTTCAGATGGCTCATTACATCCTCCATTTGTGATAGCCATGTTGATGGACTGAAAACCAAAATAGCTAGATGGAGTTGGCCTTAAGTCTAAACCACGCACTCGTCCATTATGCGCTGGTCCGTCAACTTCCATGAGAATCTGCGCACTAATTTCCTTTGAGTTGGCATTTGAATTTGTCTCCTTTTATGCTAAAAGCGTACGGGTTTTTTCCTACAAGTCTAATAAAAAAACATTTAGATAATTTTACAATAAAACTTAACAAATAACACTTACTTTACAAGCTAACAATTTACAATTTTTCACCTGCATTCCTCATCAATAAATGAACCATTCCCTTTCTTTTGTGTGACTTCATAAAATGTAAGTGGATCTAGCTCTTTTCCATCTGTAATTTCCTCTAGATAGCATTAAAATAAAATGTGTCTAGACACTTAATGTTTTACAATTTTCATGCATTTTTCCAGCAATAATAACAAATAAGAAAAATAAACCAAGCAATAACAGCAAATAGGAAACATAAACGAAAGTACACTTGTACAAAAACATTACAATGTCCCTCTTTAGTCTTGCATAGCTTTTTCTACTAGTTGTATGGCGTTATTCAGTTTCTTTGCATTAGTAGCATTAATTTCACTTAGTTTCTATATAAAAGGAAATCACATTTGTTAAATTTAGTCAATCTAACAAAATATGAATTATATAGCCAATTATTTATAATTAATAACCTGGTTTTGGGGGTCAAACCACTAATTAACTAAAGTAGGCCATTGACATTCCAAAACATCTTTAGGCCTAGTTTCAATAATCTCATTCTTAGATCCTGGGTTAGAATGATAGTGTTTTGCCTTCAAGTTTGATTTATAATCCCTCAATTTCTTGTTTAAAGACTTATAGAGGGTAAACAAATTTCAACTATCACAAAAGAAATACCAATCAATTAGCTTAGGATAGCAACCACACACGAGTCAAAACCTCAAGACAACAACCATAGCTCAAAAGCCAATGAATAGAATGATAAGACCTCAAAATAAAACAGGAAGATAGCAAACATAACTCAAAATAAGAACTATATCAAAAAGCAAACAAAACCAACAGAATTTGTAAACTCTAAAAGCCTTAATGTTCTTTCTTAAAAAGGTCTAAAATTCTTATGACTCTATTTTGGGATAGTAATGGTGCATATCCCCCATTTCTCATAAGTACTCCAAGAAAAGAACCCAATGCAGTGCCTTCTTTCATGCACGAAACTCTTTCTTTGTTGATTTAAATGAAGATTTGTTTACTGGACTTGGTTTTTCATACCCTAGCCATTGTAGTTTTTCCTGGCTTGCAAAAATGTTTTCCATGATTATCCACAAATAATGTAAGTATTAGATATTCAAGAAAATTTTAAAAGTAAAAATTTTATTCTAGATTTTATATTAGAAAATGACCTATCCTCTCTTCCAAGTATCCTTCCATTGGTGTTCAATAATCTCTTCTCCCGACAGATTCATCGGTGAATTTGCTTATTAATTTTGATCTTGAGACAATTTTGTGCTTTCTTCTTGTAAATGATTCATCCTGTAGCTATTGCATCTACAGTTCTTTAGTACATGTGCGCACCTATAATATATTTGAGAAATATAAATTAGTTATGCAATAATCATGCTACCAATATCCATAAATAAAGAAGGAAGATAAGTCATAAAAACAAACAGAACAATTAAGACCATGGAAAAACATAAATAAGAAAAGAAGTACAACAACTTTATTTCCATATTTGAATCATAAGAACTTTGATATCATGTTATGACGTTAGCTTCATCTACATCTATTCAGAACCAATTTAGATGTTCATTCTCATTTAAGGTTGGGGAATTAAAACAACTAACAAATTTTATTCATTAGTATCTTGGACATCGAATACTTGCTCAACTTGAGATGAAAATACAAAGGGATCATCCTTTAATTTAATTTATTACCACTATTAGAGAAAAATTCACCCAAGTGAAGCCAAACTCATCGTGCTTAACACCAAATTATGATGAATATCTACCCAATCACCTTTAAATAGCACAACTTGAAATCTACCATAGTAATCCAATTCAATTATCTAAAAGTCTCCCATAGTAATTCACATCCTCAAATTTTAAACTGTTAAGAATATCACTATTTTGAGTTCTCAAATTCACTTCACCAAAACAAGTACGAAATCTGAAACCATATATGACATATCAAATCTCTTAGCTACTTAGTTAGAGCTTTCGCCAAAGATTTCAATTTCTACTGAAATATTTGGATCGTCCATTTTCAACACCTATACTTAAAAATTGTCATTTTTTTACAAAAACAATATTGACTAATTTTCATTAAACAAAAAAAAAATTAAATTACCTTGTTTCTAAACCAATGATGAAAATTATCATTCATCAACTTCTCTATATCTTGTTTAGTAAGTGACTATGTTGACAATGTTTTCTTTTCTCCTCTTCAATCAATTGCCTACATGATGATTATTTTTAAATTGAAATTAATGTGCTTAGTATTAAAGAAGACAATATATGTAGAATGTTAAGCAACAAAATGTACTTACAGTTGAAATTTCTCAATTCCATCACAATGTCGTAGCACATATATAACGGTGTGCTTGCTTTAAGATTTTCTCATCTAACACAATATCCACAACTTTTCCTATTGGTTCATCTAAATTTGAGAATAAATACCTTATACGTCCCTAACTTGTAGGTGGATTTTGATTTCGCATGAGACGATTAAATCTTGTCTCAATATCTTCAAGATACCTTGAGCAAAATGTCAAATACTCATCAACTATGTAACCTTCAATGATGGATCCTTTGGGTTGCACTATATTATTAACATATGATTTCAATCGAACAAAGCACCTATGGTTGCTAGTAAATTATAAATAAAGATTATGGAAAACATTAAATGGATGAAACGAGTTTTAATTTTTTAAATGAAATGACAAGCTAGATGCAACTTTTAGGTAGATACATTCATCTTTACTACACTGGCCCCCCAAGCTTTGCCTCGTCCACAAGGAGAACCATTAATTGAATCACAATGGTGAAAAATGAAGGAAGAAAAATCCTTTCCATGTGACATAGAGCCAAACTATGTTTTGTTGAATTTTTTCAAGCTCATTCACATCTAGTACTCTTGAGCACATCCTAAAAATGTTGACAATTTACGTACAATCAATGTCACTTTCTTAGAAGGGCTACATGATAGTAATATAACTGGAAGAAGCACTTGAATTAGAATGTGACAATCATGATTTTTAAGGCCAAATATCTTATTCTCCTTAACGCGCCTTGAAAAATTCTACAAGAATCCATCTTGCACCTTGATTTGCTTCATTGCCTCACAAAAAGTTTTTCTCTCTTGTTTGGACATTGTAAAATAAGCAAGAGATAATTTCTTTCTACCATTTTCAACAACATAAGGCTAAAGTTCAAATCTAATTCCAAGATCCACTGAGTCAAGGCATGCATTTAAATTGTCATTTGTCTTGGCTTCATGATTCAACAAAGTTATAATCATATTATTACATACATTTTTTTCAATATGCATTACATCAACGTAGTGGTGTAACAGATTATGTCCCCAATGAGGTAAACTGAAAAAATATGCTTATCTTCTTCCACCAGTTCAAAGGATTTTTATTTACTTCCTCCATATTATCATGTGACTAATTATTTTCATTGTGTCTCTTTGTCCCACTAATTTTTTTTCCTTTTTGAAAGCGTTCCCAACACTGAACTCAAGACTGCCTAATTTTTTTAACACTCACTCCCATTGTCTTTTTGGGTGCTGGTTTTGGTTCCTCCATGCTATCAAAAAAGTCTTTTTGATATTGAAAAGCATGATTGGGCAACCACTGATGTGCTCCTATATAATAATATTTTCTACCATGAGGCAGCTATGTAGCAAATGTATTTTCAACACAATATGGACAGACAAATTTCCCTTTAGTGCTAGATACAGACAAATTAGTATATGTATGGAAATCATTGATAGTCCAAGTTAATGTAGCCCTCAAAACAAAAACTTGATTGGACACTTCATCTAAAGCCTCAACACCTTCCCATTACTAAATCAATTCATCTATTAGAGGTTGAAGATATATATCAATATCATTTGCAAAACTTTTTTCACCAGGAATGATTATTGATAAAATAAATGAAAACTATTTCATATACAAATCCAAGAAGGTAAGTAATAAGGGATCAACACAATTGGCCTAGTGCTTCTAAAAGGATTGAAACCATCATTACAAAGTGCATGTCTTACATCACGAGAGTCTGCAGCAAAATCTGGATATCGAACATCTAATGCCTTCCGTGCTTTAAACCATCTGTAGCAAAATTTGAACATCAAACATCATGAGGGGGTTGAAACCATATGCTAGATGGTTTAACTTTCCATCCTCTTTTTGACCCTCTTTATGCCACCTCATATCATTTGAAGTTTTTGATGACATAAACAATCTTTGGAGTTGAGGTATTAGAGGAAGACAACATAACACCTTTGTTGCCTATTTTTTTTCTTTTTCAGCACCAACATGATCTTCATCCTTATTAATTACTCACCGAGAAGTACCACAAACAGCACAAGAATCCTCATTTGCATTCTCACCATAAAACAACATGCAATCATTTTTACAAGCATGATTTTTTCATAACCAAGACAAGGGCTCAATAATTTTTTTCATCTCATATGAATTTTTTGGGAATGACATGCCTAAATCATTGAAAAACCCCTCACAAAACAATTCAAGCAATATGCTAACAGACTTCCATGACCAATTATTCAAACACCTTATATGGAACAAACGAAGCATGAAGGATAATTTTGAATAATTCTTACACACAGGATAAAAAGGCTCTCTGATACCTTTTAAGAAATTGAAAAGAATACTTGACTCTGTATTAAACTCATCATTTGATTGATTTAAATGAACTCTTTCATGCTGTAAATCTATCCTTCATCATTTTGTGAATCTAAAAGCTTATTAGATTGTTTATTAACACACATTGGAACATATGCTCCCATTATATCACATAACATCCCTACCATACCATCACGTCTCCTATTATTAATTTGCTCACGGTTGCTTTCTTGGTTAACTGACAAACCATGGGTGCTAGAGGCATGAACAGAAGATGGTTCAACATTGGTAAAAACTGGCAAACCTCTCCACGAGAAATGCATTGAGTATATCCCTTTAAAAACCCATCACATACCAAGTTACCCTACAATCTTCACCTGTCAGTAATGAACGATTGGCACAACATATACATGGGCACATAATCTTTCCATTAGAAGATGCATTGCACAACGTAAAATATAGAAATGTCTCAACTCTTTCTCTATATTAATTACTGTTTCTAGGCTTGCTTATCCAACTTTTATCCATTATGAAACTAAAAAAACTGAAATACAAACAATATGTTAAGGTTATGTACTATATATGATTAACATAAAAATATAATATTGCTAGAAAAAATTCAGTGAGATAATTGAATTTTATATTTTTTGTTATATGAACAAAGATAAAATGTAAACTATATATCTACAGAAAAATGACATCACAGCCAAATCAAGCATAAAAAATATTCCATTAAGATACACTAACCTTTTTTTCCAAATAAAAATGTTTGGACCCCTTCAGGCTCTACTGAAACTAACTTTAACCGTTGATTGCAAAGTTGTACAAATCAAGTAGACCTAAAGGTAAAAAAAGAAAAAAAGAAACAAAACATTAATTTTACCCACAATCTAATCATTCCTTGATGAATGCAAGAAATTAAGAGACATGAATGTAATTTGCAGAAAAGAATTAATCAGTTCAATTGAGAACAGATGGCTAGGCTGTTCATGTGATATCCCACATTGGTGGGAGGATGCAAAAGGCCTAAAGGAGGGATGAATGTGATATCCCACATCGGTGGGAGAAAGAAAAAGTGAATAGTATATAATATCCTGCGTTTAGGCTACTAAATAACTTGGCTTAAGTAATTTGAGCCTGTGGTTAAAAGTTCAAAAGTTATTGGGCTAGCCCAGACGCGGGATGTTACAAATGGTATCAGAGTGAATCTCGTGTAGTCTCTGCACGGGGTGAGATTGGGCCTATGGTATTTGGGTCGTGACTACACAAGGAAGTGAAGGAACTAAGTGCTGTGCGGGGCTAAGTGCTACGTTGATTTAAGGACGGGAGCCACCTCTAGAGCCTGTACGAGCCACCTCTAGAATCCAACACAGCCGAGTGGACAGTCCGGATATGAATTAGGCTTTGCGAGGACGCAAAAGGCCTAAAGGAGGGGTGAATGTGATATCCCACATTGGTGGGAGGACGCAAAAGGCCTAAAGGAGGGATGAATGTGATATCCCACATCGGTGGGAGAAAGAAAAAGTGAATAGTATATAATGTCTTGCGTTTAAGCTACTAAATAACTTGCCTTAAGCATCTCGTAATTTAAAGTTCAAATTCAAAAGCTATTGGGCCAGCTCAGACGCGGAATGTTACAGTTCATGGCTAGTTAATGCTATGAATATATAGAACTAAATGTGGTTTACACTTACATGCAGTAGCTATTAATAACAAATTTGATTGAGAACAATTATCTGTAGAGTTTTTAAGGTTTGCTGCTCTCAGCAACCCAAAAAAGTCAAAATTAAAAGCATTTTTTACTTTGCCCTAGAATATTTTCTAGAAGACTTTTCTTGAAAAGAAAACAAAAAAGTATTTTGAGAACTCTGTAGTTCTAATGACTTATTAGGTCACCTATAGTTTTGGAATTTTAGGCCTCCAATATTGGAATGCAGGGAATTGATTCTTAGTTCATTGTACTCTTCCCATTTTTTCGTTCATGTTGGCATCACATTCATGGGAAGAATATGTACATAGATGCAAACAGGTTGGGGAACAACTTTTTGTTTGTAACTCGGTGATTTCTAGTATAATAACTTAAAGAGAAAATTGTAATTTTGGTACCAAATGTTTGGTATATCAGCAGTTTTAGTCTCTAAAGTTTGGACCAAAACAAATCTAGTACCAAATATTTCAATTTTTCAGAATATTTAGTCCTATTGACCAATTTTGCCAAAATCTTACTTGAATCCATTCACGTGATACTCATGTGTCAATTACAAAAGTTTTCCTAAAGAATTAGAAAAGAAGAAAAAAATTTAATTGCCATAATTTGTAATTGAAGACGCTAATTTGAGTTCACACATGATAAATAAATAGATTAAACTGAAAAAATTTGCCTGGATAGTGCATTTATCTATGTGCCTTTAATTACAATTTATGGTAATTAAAATTTTTTATTTTTCTAATTCTTTTTGAAAAATTTTATAATCGACACGTGAGTATCACGTGATTGAATTCTAGTAAACTTTTGACAAAACTGGTCAATAAGATTAAATGTGCTAAACATTGAAACATTTGACACTAGATTTATTTTTATCTAAACTTTAGGGACTGAAACTGCTGATACTCCAAACATTTGGTACCAAAACTGTTTTTTTATCTAACTCAAAAGTTCACAAAAGGTTGCTCAAACTCATGCCAACTTAAATAAGTGGAATACACTGTTACAGTTTAGAGATATTTATAGTATTCTTATTTTTTAGTACATCATATTATATAATGAGAGAGAAAGGAGGTGCATACTATAGTGGTGTCGCGCCTTGAAATGCACGGTCATGATAGGGTGACCCTTTCAAAAATTGTGGATTTGGATTTTAGAAAATCGTGCATGTGTGAGAAAATTGAATTTTTGGTGAAAAGCGTATTTTTGGAGAAAATGGTAGTTTTGAAAAACAAAATAAAGACGGGACTAAAATGCGACAGTTTTGGCCAATAATTTGTAAAAGTTTTTGATAAAAATAGAGTTGTCACCTGATATTGCGTTAGGATGTACCAAGTCATCTGAGAAAATTATTTAAGAAAACAAAAATAAAATTTTGTGAAAAATGTTTGAAAACCCTTTTTCGACTCCGATCTGCAAAGACAAAAGAAAAAAAGGTCCGAGAGTCACAGTTGATAAAAGAAAAGGCAAAGACTCGTGTCTAAGGCACCCTTTCTACTTAAATGAGATTAGTTGCAAGGTTTAATCAAATATTTCCTAAAATAACTGTAAATTCTATCATATTTGGATGTGTCTAAATGAATACAAATCCTAAGTCTAAAATGATGTTAGGAGGGTCAAAATGTCTCGTCAAGGCTTGATTAAGATTATCGTGTTAATTGTGAAACTTGAAATGAGGTTTTGAGGGAGTCACGAGTGTGAATGCAAGATGGGATGCAAAAGAAAAGGAAAATAGTATAGATAGTAAGTGATCAAAGAAAGAGAGATGCAGCATAATGTGTATGGAGGACTAATAACTCGTGACTGACTGTTCCTACTAACAAAGGGGGGAATGACATATTAAACCACCATTTCCCACATAAGTAGGCGACTATTTCTAGTCGGATTACACAAATGACCTAAAATTCTAAGTGAAATGCAACCTAGATGTCATACACTGAGTATATGTAAAAATAGATAATAAGATAATATATATGTAAAAACCATGCAAAAATGAGAAAACCTAATAAAAGGGAAAAGTGCGTGAAGTGAGATGAAAAAGCCTGCAAGCAGTTAGTCTAATCATAAAATGACCTAAGGGTCTAGTGTTAGACTAGCCCATTTTCTATGAGTTCCCACTAGCGTTGGACTAGCGGGGAAGTGATAAAGGCCACAATTAGTGTTGGACTAGCATGGTGATGTCACAAATTTGACATAAATAAAAATAAAATATAAATAAATAGACATATAAAGACATGTAATCACATAGGAGTACATAACACATAAGCATGATTTCTATATGCAAAATCCTAAGGAAAGTGGTAAAACAAATACGCACATAAGTAGACAAAAAAAAGCACAGAAGCACTAACTATTACATCGGAGGGATTTAATTTACAATTAAAGGGGGAAAATTAAAAATGACTTATCTATTACACTTGCTATTTAAATACACAAATATTTGTAAAAAAATACAAAAAGAAAGTAATCTAACTATTACATTAGCTATCTAAATACAAAATCTTATAGAAGTAGTAAATCTAACCATCTATTACATTTTCACCAAACAATGAAATTCGAAATGAAATAGCATAAAGTAAATGAACACGCAAAAAGTATGTAAAATAAGAAAAACATGAATAAAATGTAAAAAAAATCACATAGGAGCACATGAAGAGAAACTAACAAGGAATAGGGGTACCTCTCATTAAAGATCTGGTGTTAATGTTAAGAAAACAAATAACATGTCAAGGCACCTCGATATAAACAACTAAAAGTTAAAGTATGTAAGTATTGACAAATGGGGGTAAACATGTACAATTTAGCAACTAAGGGGACTACAAATATAAATTCCAATAAATTTAGGGGCATAAATATAAAAGCAAACAAATTGTGGGATGAGAACACTAATTCTAGCAAGTAAGGGGCAAAAACATAAATTTAGGAACCACTAAGACTTGATTGAAGTTAATAGGGCCAAATTGACAAACAAGTAAAATCTAAAGGGGGTCAATTTGTAAAATTGGGGACCTAATCACATGGCATAAAACAGTTTTGGAGGCCCCAATTAATAATATTAGAGAAGGACAAACACTTAAACTGAAATAAATTACTTTATGTTAGACATAAATTACGATCAACAAGAACAAATTAAAACTAAGTTGACCATTCAAATTATTCTAATTAATCACTAACCAAAAGACTAGAAATATACCGGCTAGGACCAATTAAACTAAAATTAAATCCCACTAGTTGAAATACCTAAACCCATTTCCCAAATTAGTCTTTTTCTCCAGCAAAGGAACATCCCCCTTTCCTTGGTTTCTCGCCTCTCTGTCGTTCTTTATCTCTCCTTTCATGTCTCCCTCTCGTTCTTTATTTTTTCCCTTCTTTTTTCCTTCTGTTTTTTTTCTCTTTCTTTCTTCCTCACTCTATCTGTTTCTTCTCTCTTGCCTGTGTACTTTCCTCCTTTTCTTTCCCTTCAGCTTTCTCCATCTTTTCTTTCTTTCGTATTCTCTCTCTCTCTCTCTCTCTCTCTCTCTCTCTCTCTCCATTCTTTCACTTTCCTCTTCTTTCTCTAGAAACTAACAGAGCCAATTTCCTCAAATCGATCCCTCGATTGAAGCAGGGGGAGAAGGTGTGGTGGTGGTTGCAGCAAAGCTGAAGTCTAAGGAGGTGGAGATTGATGGGCTAGTTTAGGAATGGGGATTAAGGTTGTTTTTGGTTGCAATTGCGAACAAAATAGAGAAATAAAATGCAGAAATAGACAGACTTCGAGGTGTGAGGAACATTTTCCTTAATGTTTTATTTGTCTCTATTATTCAAAGCAAGTTACCTCAAGGAAATGTCAAAGTCTAAGAACTAAAAATGAAAAATTAGTTTTAATTCTGTCAAAGTTTAATTATTTAAAGAAAACTGAAACACCTTTTCATAGCATTAACTAAAAGACACAAATTCTGAACAAGAGGATGTATCTGTTCTTCATAATAACTGAAATAACCACATTCTAGTTATTTCCAACCTAGATTCCTATGCATGTGAATCATTCGTGGGAATGCCAAGAAAGGGAAGTCACGAAAACTGACTTTCTAATGATTCTCGCGCAGGAATCATCCGTGGGAATGACCAGAAAGTGAGCCATGAAAAGAATTCATTCTGATCATTCTCACGCAGGATTCCCGTGTGCAGGAATCAACCAGGGACTGACCAGAATTAACTCTTCTTATTAATCAGAAAGCCCAAGATGCCCAAGTGCCTCAAGTGCCCAAGTGCCCTTGTCAAAATATTTATATATCTTTCAATTTATATTCAAATGTATTAAATATAAATTGGAATAGCCTTCCATCAAATTTCCCTCCAAAACAATGTTTGAATCAAATTTGAATTAGGAAGAATACAAAGATAAATATAGAGATTGGACTTTCTCTTCTCTTCCAATGTGGGACAATGAACTTGAATAATACATTACAAACTACAAAACTAATCACTAACAATCCCCCACTTAGTTTGTAATGATATTAAAACTTCATTTATAATATCTTGCATAGAGAAAGGTGTTGTTTAACTTAAACCTTCTATTAGTGTAAATATTTCACTTGTTTTAACATGTCAAGGTGGCTAAGTAGCTTAAACCATGACTTAAAGTTAAAATCTGAAATATTACACACAAGATTTATCTATTTCATATAATAGTTCACAAATCAATTTTAGCACTTTTACTGGCCATGTGCTCCATCCTAGGTTCATGATCATTTACAAAAGAAAACCAACTTTTGCTAGAAGCGGCACCACTTCAATGATCATATAGGTGAAATACCCTTCAAGCCTTTGATTATTAAGGCACTATGAAGCTTTGTTTACTTCATTAAGAGCATAATACTCATCCTCTTTCAAATTAATGCACTAGCACCTTGGAACGGATTAAAGTAATTTTCTAGTGCTCACAATCACTTATTAGTAACTTGTTATTACCCTTTAAACCTTGCATCTAGTGTTAATACTAGAAGAGAGGTTGGGTTACCATTGCTAGTAGTCCTAGATTAAGGGTTTTAATCCCATTCCTATTGACGTTGCTTTTACTACATCTCTTGAGAGAGCTTTAGCAAATGGATACGCCAAGTTATTAAAGGATCTAATATATATTATAGTGATTATTCCATCACTTAACAACTGTCTAAGATATTCATGTCTTAGACTTCTCTGTATAGATTTACCATTGTATATTCTATTTAATGGTCTAGACATAGTGGCTTCACTATTGCAATGCAAAGAAATGGCTAGCATCGGTTTTGGGCACAACTCGATGTGTAATAGTAGGTTTTTTTAGCCATTCAGCTTCTTTGCATGTAGTTGCCAAGGCTACAAATTTAGCCTCCACGATGGAATGAGTTATGATTATCTGCTTCTTAGATGCCCAAAAAATAGCTCTTCCACCCAAAGTAAATACCCAACTAGAAGTGGATACTTTGTCACACACACTAGTTACCCAACTTGCGTCAGAATAACCTTCAAGTACCATAGGAAACTTGTTATAGAAAAGTCCTAAGTCTTTTGTTCTTTTAAGATACCCTAGAACCCTTCCTATAGCTTTCCAATGCTCTACACTAGGACTCTTGGTGTATCTAGCAAGTCTGCAAACAAGCATATGAAATATCTGGCCTAGTACAATGCATTGCATACATTAGGCTACCAATTACACTAGGCATACTCTAACTTGAGCAATAGGTTTTCCGGAATTCTCATATAGCTTAAAGTTAGGATCATAAGGAGTGCTTACTTCTTTTACTCTCAAATGTTGATACTTGTTTAAAATTTTCTCAACATAATGAGATTGACTCAAAGAATAACCCCCACTATGTTTCCTTACTTTAATTCCTAAAATAGTATCTACTTCACCAAGATCTTTCATTTTGAACTTAGAAGATAAATAATTTTTAGTTTCTTCCACACCTTTGTAATTAGTACTAATAATAAGCATGTCATCTACATAAAGGCAGATAATTATACCATACTCTTTGGTAAACTTAGAGTATATGCACTTATCAGCATTATTATATTTAAATCCATTAGAAAGTATAGCAGACTCAAAATTTTCATGCCATTGTTTAGGTGCTTGTTTTAAGCTATACAAAGACTTAATTAGTTTGCAAACTTTCTTTTCATTTCCTAGTAGAACAAATCCTTCTGGTTGTTCCATATACACCTCTTCATTCAAATCACCATTTAAAAAGTGCTGTTTTACATCCATTTGACTGTACACATAAGTTAAACATTGAAGCCAATGCTAATAGTACTCTATAGATGTAATTCTGGCCACTGGTGCATAAGTGTCAAAATAATCAATTCCTTCCTTTTGTCCTAAATCCCTTAGCTACCAATCTTGCTTTAAAGGTTTGAATGGATCCATCAGTGGCATATTTCTTTCGAAATACCCACTTACAACCAATTGGTTTAGAACTTGGAGGCAAATCAACTAGGATCCAAGTATTATTACCTAATAATGAATCCATTTCATCATTAATTGCCTCTCTCCAAAATGATGAATCTCTTGATTTCATAGCTTCACTAAAAGTTTTAGGATCATCTTCTACATTTAACAAGATAGGAATCTTGTCAAGTAGAGATTGTCTATTGCCTTCAACTAAGAAAACAATAGCTTGTGAAGATATAAAATCAGAAGACAAGTGTTTTTCTTTTCTTTGCCTTTGACTTCTCCTAGGTTCATTTGGAGTGTCAATTTCTTTCCTTTTACCATAAGTAGAAGGTCCATCATTGGAAGTTGGTTCTGACTCTTGGTTTGTATCCATATTCATTGTTGATTTATAGAGAAATTTATTCTCTAAAAATTCAACATCTCTAGATTCTACAATGACATTAGAATCTAAATCTAGCAATCTATAAGCTTTGAATTTTCAGCATAGCCTACAAAAATCACTTTTAAGTGCTCTAGGTCCCAACTTAGTTCTTTTATTATCAAGGACCCTATAAAAGGCTACACAATCCCAAACTCGAAAATAGCTTATATTTGGTTTCCTTCCTTTCCATTTTTCATATGGAGATACTTTGAATTAAGAGAAGGTACTCGATTATGTATATGACAAGCAGCTAGTAATGCTTCTCCCCACAAGTTTTTAGGCAGTCCAGAACTTAAGAATCATAGCATTTACCATATCTTCCAAAGTCCTATTTTTTCTTTCTGCCAAACCATTTTGTTGTGGAGTATAAGGTGCACTAGTTTGGTGTATAATACCATTTCTTCACAAAATTTAGAGAATTCGGTAGGAAAATATTCCCCACCTCTATCACTTCTCAAAATTTTGATTTTCCTTCCTAATTGATTTTCTACAAGACTTTTGTAGCATTTAAACATATGAAATGATTCATCTTTTGTTTTCATCAAGTAAACAAACACATATCTTAGAATAATCATCAATAAATGTGATGAAATACTTATTTCCTCCTCTTGTTAGAAATCCATTTAACTCACAAACATCTGAATGTACTAAGTCTAACAAATCATTATTTCTTTCTACTTTAGGAAATGGAAATCTAGTCATTTTTGCTTGAATGCAAGTTTCACATTTCTTCTCAACATTATCTTTATACGAAATTAACCCATGTTTAGACATAAATTGCAAAGTTTTATGATTAACATGTGCTAATCTACCATGCCATAATGAATAAGAATAATCAATCACATACGCAGAAATATTATCTTTATTAATACATAGTTTAAACATTCCATCGCAAGAGTATCCTTTGCCTACAAATACACCATTCATGGTGAATACAACCTTATTAGACTCTATAACAGCCTTTAGCCCCTTTTTATTTAAGGCATCGGCTGATACAAGATTTTTCCTAATTTCTGGAACATGAAGTACATTTAACAACACTAATTTCTTTCCCGAAGTAAATTGCACTTCAATACTTCCTTTGCCATGAACCTTTGCTGTATTGTGGTTTCCCATTAACACTTCATGACCATCAGGAACATCTTCATAAGTCTTAAATTGAGACTTGTCATTGCACACATGCACCGTAGCACCAGAGTCATACCACCAATCACAAGACTTGGTTGCAGCAGCCAAATGCAATTCAGAAATCATGCCAATGCTTCAAGTGCGAAATCATTGCAACAATTTCAGCAACTTCTTGTTCAACTAGATTTGCATTATTGGCATTATCTTTCTTTTGCTTCTTGTTCTTGTCGGCTTGCATTCACGTTTGTAATGTCCCTTTTTGCCACAATTGTAGCAAACTCTATTCTTCTTCTTGTTCTTGGATGTATTTGTATCCGGAGACTTTCTTTTGGAACCAGACATATTATTTGAATTCTTCTCACTCAAGGCATTCACTTTAAGATTAGATTCATTTTGTTTCTTTTGAAGATTTCTAGTATCTTCCTCAATACGTAAATGTTTCAAAATCTGATCAATAGTGAATGTCTCGGTAGTATGGAGTAACTTTTTCTTATAGTCATTCCAAGTAGAAGGTAATTTGGCTATTATCGCCCCCACTTGCATTGACTCAGATATCTCCACTTTAAGATCATGTAACTTAGACACAATCACTTGGAGATCATGAATTTGATCCATAAGAGAAGAATTCTCAAGTAATTCTAAAGTCAAAATATTGCATAATCAGAAATTTATCCGCACCTTGTTTCATTGTGTTGTACTTGTACTCCAATGCGTTCCAGATTTCTTTTGGCGATTTTACTAGTAGTGTAGAGATCAGTAAAGTCGGCCAGAAAGTGTGTTCATGATGTGTCCTCTGCACAGCACTTCATCTTCTTCACGTTTCTTAGCGTTCTGCCTTAACTGCATCGGTATCATCATCTTTGGGGCAGAAACATCAGGAAGTGCAGGGTCCAAAACATAGGCAATCTTCAAGGCAGTAAGGAAAAAACATCATCTTGTCCTTCCAACTGTGAAAAATTGGTGCCATCAAATCTATCTAATTTGACGAAATCTTGGTTCATCACTTTGAAAGCAGATTCGGAACTTGACTCCATTGAAATAAAACATTAAGATTGTTAATGAAATAGATAAATAAAATGGAGAAATTGACTGACTTTGAGGCGTGATGAACACATTCCTTAATGCTTCATTTGCCTCTATTATTCAAAGAAAATTATCTCTAGGATCCAACAAAGTCTAAGAACTAAAAATGAAAAATTAGTTTTAGTTCTGTCAAAGTTTAGTCATTTAAATAGAATTGAGACACCTTTTCATGGCATTAACTAAAAGACACCAATTCTGAACAAGAGGATCTATTTGTCCATCATAAATAATGACACTCTGGTGATTTTCGTGCCAAATTCTTGTGTGTGGGAATCATCCGCGGGAATGACTAGAAAGGGAAGTCATGGAAAATGGCTTTCTGATGATTCCCGCACAGGAATCATCCGTGGGAATGGCCAGAAAATGAACCACGAAAAGACTTCATTCTAATCATTCCTGCACGGGATTCCCGTGCACAAGAATCAACCACAGGAATGACCAGAATTAATTGCTCTTATTAATCAGAAAGCCCAATATGCCCAAGTGCCCTTGTCAAGATATTTATATATCTTTCAATTTATATTCAAATGTATTAAATATAAATTGGAATAGCCTTCCATCAAATTTCCCTCCAAAACAATGTTTGAATCAAATTTGAATTAGGAGGAAGACAAAGACAAATATGGAGATTGGAAATTCATTCTCTTCAAATGTGGGACAATAAACTTTGAACAATTCACTACAAACTACAAACTATTACTAACAATAATTGGAGGCGATAGGAGGATTTTGGTAGTGGCGGCTGACTGTGGAGCTTCAGTGGTGAGGATGGCAGTTGGTTTAGCATGGTGCTGTATTTGTTGATTTTGTATGTGCGGGGTGGAGATTGGTCATTTTGCAGGTGGAGGTAGGTTTATGCTTGTGTGATGGTTTAATTGACTAGTGATTGGGATCTTTAATGGCTATTTTGCAGGTTGTAGGGGATCCAAATTTGAAGCTGATGAATGGGTTGATGGACAGTGGTGCTGGTTGTGACTGGATTGGGTGGTTTGGAATTGACCTAGCAGGTTTACTTGATTCTTTTTGTGGTTGGTTCATGCTGGGTTAATTGTGATAATTTGGGGCTATAATGGTGATAAATTGAGTAGTGATTGATGGTTGCAGGTAGCTATGAAATTGAGGGCCTCTAGTGATGGAGGCTTGTTGGTGTTTTGGGGAGATGGTGGTAGTGAAGCTTTGGGTTGATTTGTGGATTAAGGCTATTTGATTGAACTTGTTGCTGGAGGGTAGTTTCCTGGCGATTACTGTGAAGGCTCAAGGTATCGGTGAAGGGCTGGGTTGTGATTGAAAGAGTGGTGGTCTGGTAGAGGAGAAGGTGATAGATTAGGAGCCGTGGCTTTGGGTTGACAAATGGATGTCTTGGTCTGCTATCGGTGGTTGTCGATTGGCTATTTGCCTAGTTTTAATGGTTGGCCGTGGTGAAGCTGGTGGTTGATAGAGGCTATTCTAGTGGTTCTAGTTCAATTGGCTATGGCATTGGTAAGGTGAGGTTTAATCAACGGTTAAAGGTGGTGGAAGAAGGGGATGAACAAGAACACTGAAGAACAAACCTAGAAATAAGAACAGAAAGAAAACTCAAAATTCAACCAAATTTCCAAACAATATAAATTTTGTTTTTGCTTCTTTACACATTTAATCAGATTTTCATGGTAAAATAGAAGTAAAAGTGAATCATAAACAAAACAAAAAAGGGCACAAAGTAAGATAGTACCTTTTGAAGCTTGAAGACCAGATGAACAGTAGCTAAATTTGAAAAGACCGTTGTAATGGTGTGTGTAGGTGTAGGTGAGTGAGTGTGTGTTTTGATCTTAATGGGAAAAACTGTATGTTTGAGGGTTTTTCAATTTTTTTCTTGCTTATTTACTAAATGGAGTATTTATAGTATTAGGTAAACTTGCCCTCCAAGAATGAGCAAAAAGATAAAAATGCCCTTAACCATTAAATTACAAATTTACCCCAAAAAATAATTTTCGACTCAAAAAATTAAAATTAAAATTAAAAAGTCTTAATATTTCTAAAAAAAATAAAAAAATATTAAAAAACCACAAAAATACAAATAATAAATTTTATTAATGAAAATTCGGGTGAAAAATATATTTTTGTGCAAAAATTACTATTTTGCCTCTAACCGTAGTATTTACAGAAAAATAGAGTTAGTCTAAAAAAATTACCAAAAATTAAAAATAGGCTCAAAAACCTAAAAAGTGAATCTAGAATCCAAAAATTTGAAGGGACATTCGGGAGGTGAAATGATAATTTTGCCTCTGAATGCACTATTTATCGAACAAAATAGTAATTGACCCCGAAAAAATCAAAAAAATCTAGAAACATGCTTAAAAATCTAAAAAACACATTTGGGACAAAAAAAGGGACAAAATGGTGTTTGCGAGATGAAATGACCATTTTGCCCCTGTGCTAGCAACATATAGAAAAATAACAGTTAAACCTAGAAAAGTCACAAAGATTTAGAAATGCGTAGGAAAGTACAAAATATGAATTTAAAGCCCCAAAAATATTGAAAAGAATATTTACAGCTAAAAATTAATTTTTTTGCCTTTCCAAAATTGCTGATTTTTTCCTTTTTATTGAAAAATCAACATTTGATCCCGAAAGTAGAAAAATGCCTCCTAATTTTAGAAAAATAAATGGTGTGTTAAAATTTGGTGTCTACAAGTGGTAACGATGAAAGTCAAGATTTAAAATGTTACTTAAGAACCAGTAAATTTAAGCACATAAGCCAAGTAACATTGCACCGCTATTACTGTCCACGCTTAAACAATGGATGGAACATCCTATATGATTAACTCATATATAATATATTTACTTCAATGATGATTTTTCATTTTTCTTTCTTGGTTTCAAAATAAAGTCTTTAAGGGAAAAAAGAAACTACAGCAAAATTGTCCAATTTAAATATATAACGAAGATGAAAAATTGACAAAGTTGATTTAGAAGAAAAGCACCAAAATTCCACTTTTGAATGATGGATTGTGTGCTTGGAGACAGAGATTTACTTTCAGATTTTCCCTAGTACTCCTCCACCTTCACCACTAGAATATTGGTTTTATTACAAACCCATCAACTCTACCAAGTCCACTTTTGTTCAAGTAGAAGCAGAAGAGCAAAACAAAAAAAGGTATGCAAAAATAATCATATCACAGATGACGAAAAGGCAAAGTAAGCAAGGGTATAAAATATTAAGTGCATCCACAATGGGTGTAATGGATGGTATAATACTGTCCATTACACCCAGGCATTAAACTTACTACAATTGTGGGAGCTACAGGCATCATATCTACTACACACATAATGAAAGCACAAAAGGTAAAAAGTGGGTTTATGCTATTATAATGTATAGGATGTAATCCATTAATGAGTGATAGTGTAATTAAAGCAGACTTAGTGAATTTATGAGATGGCATATGAATTACATTCTTTAGAGTGGAATTCATTATGGATGCCCTAAGATCAATAGAAGATGCAAATCTCTCTCTCACTCTTCTCCCCCTCCCCCCCCCCAATAGAAACAGGCAGGCAATGGCCCTAGCCCCCCATGGCCCACTAGTGAAACTTAAGTATTGTAGAATTTAGTGCTAAGTAGTACGAATGTCAAATTACTATGTCTTCAAAACCAAAACATCTGTAGGTGATGTTCTTGTCAAAAAACCTTTAGGGACTTTCCCAATCAAACCTAAAAGGAAATCACATACATCTGGATATCTCAATCAAACCTAAAAGTAAAGTCTTTATACCAAAATCTATGATGAAAAATGAAAAGGAAAGGAGCAAATTAGAAATTACCACAATTTCGGTGGCTGATAGCGACAGGAAGATGGCCGAATCTGAGAAGAACAATCTAGAAAATTAAAAAAGAAAAGGAAAAAGAATGCTTGGTACTTGAGGAAAATGAAACATTTGAGGTAGGGAGAGGAAGGGAGAAAAAGAGATAAGGGGGAGGGAAATTTTAGGTTACTGTGCGCTTAATTTAGGGGTAGTATTATTAACCTAACTCGCCTCAATGATTGAAAAATTTGATGCGGTTTTAAAAATCACCTCCAAATAGAGACAAAAGAGAAATTCTATGTTTTGTAGAGGCGATTTAAAAACCCCCTCTATAGAACTGCCTCCATATGTAACTTTTTTTGTGGTGCTCCTTGATGAAACCTTTTTCCACCAATTCAACCACTTGCCATTGAAACTTCTTGGGCTCCTCAGGTTTAGTTTGATTGGCAAAATTGATTTCTGCTCAACATCCTTTAAAGGGGATATCCATTCGGTATTCTTCAAGATGCAAGTTAGCAAATCCCTACATAAAAAAATAATAATAAAAAACAACCACACTAGGCAAATGAGGGTTAAAATATTTAGTAGAAAAATAATTATTCTTGTACAGAAGTACAAGAAGTTATTGCCTTACTATCAATAAACACTTTACCTCACTAATTCTAGCAAAGGCACTTATTTTTCTTGTTTTTCTCGCCTCATTGCATTCCATAATGCTTTTCCCGCTCTCTTCTTTCTCTTGCGCACACTTTCTTTTTGCTTCAATCTTTTCTTGCTCTGATGTGTTGAATGGCTTCTCCTTCATCTTACAATCTTTGGTTATCCTCAATTCATCTTCATATGCCTCAGAGGGTTTTAAGGATGTTAATATAATGTTGCACTCATTCCAAATGAATGACTACCTATTCTTATGCCCATTATAGGTGACTCTGCTATCATTTGGACATCCTAAGAGTATGTGGCTAGCTTGCATTGGTGCCATGTGCCACATCACACAGAACTTATTCTTGATGCTTGCTAATGAAAAATGCCCCTCCTATCTGTTGGGTAACCTTCCAACATCCTTTTTTATTGTATCTTGCCTTCAATTTATCCCATAATTTCCTCAAAGATGCAACCTTTTGGTATATGTGAGTGATAGCCATTCAAATATGTCACCAGCCATATTTGTCTGGTACTAGTATCTGCAATTGTTTTATCTTCATTCTCTATAGGCTTGGAAGAGTTGAGAACATACACCACATTAAAGTTTACGAGAAGGAAGTGCATCTTTTTTCTACTGTCTTCTAAAATTTTTATATCAAAATATTCTAATTTGACAAAATCAATAGATATAGCTCTTTCAAAGTAGTAAAACCATAATTGCACACAAGATTTGGCCTTATGATTGTTGGAAAAACTTAAGAAAAATGGCATTAAATCTTGTTAAGAATGTCACTTTTCTTAAGATTTAATTTGCCCCTACAACTTCTATCGTAAAAAGTTCACAAATTAACCTCTAGAGTATGATAAAGCGATTGTTTGACATTTTGCACTAGCAGGATCAAATCCTTCAACCATCAATATTTGTCAGACTTGTCTATATATTTTTCAAAAAGTTAGCAGTGAAGGAGAAGATTTTGGAGTAAAACTAAGGAAATACGTTTATGTATTTGTCCTCTAAATTCTCATTGTATATATCTTTACTGCCATTAAACAAAGAGAAAATTACAATTTTGGTACCAAATGTTTGGAGCATTGATAGTTTCAGTCCCTAAAGTTTGGACAAAAGCAAATCTAGTACCAAATGTTTTAATTTTTTAGCACTTTTAGTCCTATTGACCATTTTTCTCAAAATCTTATTAGAATCCGGTCGCATAAAACTCATGTGACAGTTACAAAAGTTTTCAAAAAGAATTAAAAAAAGAAAAAAATTTAATAGTCATAATTTGTAATTAAAAAGCACACACGTGAATGCACTATCTGGGCAAATTTTTTTAGTTTTATCTGCTTATTTATCATATATGAATTCAAATTAGTGCCTTTAATTACAAATTAGGGCAATTAAAGTTTTTTTCTTTAATCTAATTCTTTTTTAAAATTTTTGTAACTGGCACGTGAGTATCATGTGACCAGATTCTGATAGGATTTTTGTAAAACTGGTCAATAGGACTAAATATGCTAAAAAATTGAAACATTTGATACTAAATTTGCTTTTGTCCAAACTTTGTGGACTGAAACTACCGATACCCCAAACATTTGGTACCAAAATTGTAATTTTCTCTTAAACAAATACTTATTTAAGATTATCTTTGAATACTAAGCGACACAACCGTATTTGAATAATACAAAAATACAACTCTTATTTATTCTAAGTACTAATTTACAAGTGTCACATCTATTCACAAAACTAGCTAGCTATAAGTAATTGGTGTATAAAAAAAATATTATCCTGAACTTATGTAACATTGAAGAAAAGAAAAGAAAATTCCAAGATAATATTTTTATTTGTTTAATTTTTTAAGGAGCAAGAAAAAATAAATGTCAATTTTAGACTTAATAAATTTTCTTTGTTGTTCATACATAGTTACACTTCAATTTTATTATTTTTTCCATAATCAAAGTCTTTTAATGCTAGATTTTATTATAGTATGAGAAATTTGTGAACGGAGTTCAGTTTCATTCACAATTTTTTTTCCCTTGGATTTACATTCACAAAATCCAGTCCCAAATTGGCCCTTAAACTACACCAATGTTTAGAAGATAGCCCAAGTATAGCAAGTCTTTTTCAATAGAAATTTTTTATTTTTTTTGCAGAACATAGAAGAATCTTAAACATTATAACAAGAAAGTAACTTTACGTACAACTAGAAAGAAAAATAAAAGACCTAACAGTACGTAAATTAGATGATTCGCCCATCCATTCCCAATCAAATATTTTATCTGAACTGTACAACGATGCCTTTAAGAGTTGGGAATATAAACTAATTAAAAGAGGAAAATAAGAAATATGTAAGTCACCATATGTGTAACACCCTATAAATTCATGCAAAACCATTTATTTCCCATTATGCCTATTAGAAAAAAAAAGAAGAAGAGAGAACCGAAATTTGGAGAAAATAAATACTAGAATGATTTCTATTTTATGTAGCATGTTGTACCTTCTTCCTTTAGGAGTTTTACCCTAAAATTCTTGCAAGACTAATAGTAAGATAAATGTTAAAAATCTCTTCTAATTAAGCCTAGCCAAGTGGAGTCTAATGTTGCAAGAAAGTCAAGCTCTACTCTTAGTTTTGTCTTGCTTTGATTGGTCACTACTTTTTCCAATTTTTCTTCAATTCTTTTCATTTTTACTTAGCTCATTTTCTTTCTTTTCTCTTCACTCTTGGCCGGTTCTCTACTCTCTCTTTTCTTCTCATTTGCTTTCATTTTCTTAGAGCTTTTCTCTCCAATTTGATCCTATTTCTTCCATTGAAAGTGAATCAAACTCATTTCTAAGCAAAGATCTTGCCTTATTAAAGGTATTCACCATGAACTTTTCTTATTCTTTCAAGTATAAGTTGTAGTTTTGTAGCTTTATATCCATGTTCTTAATGTTAGGCATGATTGATTTAAGCCATGAAAATGAAGTTTTATTCCATGATTATGATATTTATAAGCTTGTATGACTTGTAGATAGTGATTGAATCTTGAGATGACAAGAATCAAGTATGGTTTGGTTGAAGAACCTTGGAGTATTTCATGTGTTTTGATGGAAATTTGGAGGGATATTGGATTGAATTTTGATATAAAAGTTGTAGAACTACTTGAAGGGTTGGTTGTTTTCTTTGTAGGTTAAAAATTTTGGGTTAGTCCGATTATAGGGGAAATTTCGGTAAAAATCTAAGAAGTAAAAGTAAATAGGCTGTGATTTAAATCTATATAAGTTGTACTTTAGTGATTTGAATGTGCAGAAATTTCCGAAGATGAACTATTAGCGAATTGAATATTTTTGAGCAAAACCCTAAAAATTTAGAAAACCCTAATTTTGAAAACCCTAAACCCTAGGGAAAAACCCTAAACTCCAAAACCCTAGAAAGACTTGGGGTATTTCTCGAATTTTCTTATTAAATTACTTAGATTTTAGTCAGGTTTTTATACGACTATTTTCTTTTGAATTTCAGGATCCGGGAGTGAAACCCGACCATTTTATGAAATCTTTTCTTAGGCACTTCAGGTGAGTGTTTTATGTGTGCATGATGCATGAAATGCCATGTTATACTTGACATTATTATTTAATGACATGTGTTACTTGGGGAAAGATGTGTACTTTATTGCATCTATTCCGCAATGTGTTACATGCTTTCACTATTAAATGTGTTATTTGTGCTTGAGACTACCGTGACTAACTTTACCGTTACTTCACGGTTAGTCAACCCGGTCGTGATTGGGAGGTCATAAGGTGCTGGGTGTTTTAGGGTATGTTGTTCTTTCCCAATTGAGTTGAATTTCTCAAAGAGGCCAACTCCAGATTGAACTTTCTTGCTTGTTGGCCCTTCCAAGGTTGAGATTACTTCCTGGAAGTGGTAGCCTGTACGGAGGTTACAAGGTGAATGGTGGTTAAGGTACTTGCTTGTTTATATTGGTATGATCCTTGGCGAGGACCTGAGCTATCATCTCGGTCCCAACGTCATAGTTACATGTTCAGTGCTTCCTACTTCTACGGTTGAGCTTGCTCCCATAGTTGAGCCCCGTATCTGCCATTGACTACTTGTTAATTAAATTGTTCTTGCATTGTTTATTTAACTCGTCAAATATTTTATTAAATAAAATCATGAATTACTGGTATGATTGCATGACTTGAGCACTCACTGGGCTATTATAGCTCATCCCGTTTATTTGTTTTCTTTAACTAGGTTTCCCAAAATATTAAAGCTGGAAAAGTTGCTTTTGAACGTAGTAAATATTTTGTTTTATGTATTTTGATAGCCCAATTGTTTAGACTATCATTGTAAATATTATGTATATTTTGGGATGTAAAACCTCTTGTGATATTTGTACTTTTAAATGAATTATATGAATGTATTTTTTTTTTTGGGGTTAAGTATGTTTGGATGTTTGAGCAAGTGCATGATTTGAGTCCTGGCGAGAGCCAGGTAGGCAGTCCGCTAAGCCCTTTGGTGCGCCTCTGGGTAAGGTGGGACTGTCACAATATGAATCATTTGATAGTCAAAGAAATAGCCAAAAGATAGGTTGTAGGACATTTTTTCTTGGTTTATGGATTATTGAAAATATTTTGTATTCTATTATTACTTATATATATTGCAATGGCCAGGAAAAGAATCCAAGACATGAAATAAGTTACGAACAAATTTTGCAAGTACTATATTATGGCAATGGAGAAGGGTGCAACCCGACCGGTCCTCTGTTGTCTAATATCAGTGTTTAGATCTCGGCCTATCCTTTACCTATATCTCCGTATACAGCAGGAAGGGCGGAGAAAACTGAAAAAAATGGTTGTCCGTGTCAAAGAGTACTAGTATATCAGTTTGAGAATGTCGCTAATGTATTTGTAGACTTCTTCAATGTCGTGAATCTCTATAAATTGGTGGCGTATTTGTACCAGGCATGGATACTAAACATTCACAAGATTGTTTTCGCACGAGTTCCAAGTCATGGTAGTCATCAAGCTGCTGCTATGCTATCTTATTGTTTTTGCAGCAAGTCAGGTGGTTCTCTGCGTTACTGACTCGGAAGATGGTAAAGTGCATCCAATTCATTGTAGAAACACTTATAAATACGCAAAGATTTCTTCTACTGAGTTGCATTATGCTTGGTAACTAGGTTGTCACAAGTTGATTATGCACTTCGTATATCATGGTAGCAGCAAATGCATGACTTAAATGTCTCACGGATCATATAGCACGTCTTGGATCAATCTTTCCCACACTGACCGGATAATTATTTTACATATAGGCAGTTCTAGATTCGTGTTACTTCTATAAGATTAATCGTATCGCTGATTATGTGACATAAGTCTAGATTTGTAAACACAAATAAATTTGACGTGCGCATAAAAGATAAATTTGTATGTTTCCTATTGGTGCCAAGTGAAGTAAAACCACATTTCCTGTAACTAGATTTGAAAACGAACACTGTAAAAGGAACATTGTAAACTTTTTGCAGGCAAAGTTTCTATTTTTATCATTTGATAGAATGATATTTTAATTTCACACTGGGAATGAACGTATCATTTGTGTAATATAAACACTAAACTTAATGGTCTAGTGCAGCCGCGGTGCTTCAGTCTTTGAAACAACAATGGCAGAACTTACCACCAAGTTGGAATAGCTCTAACGATCCTTGCGGAACTCCTTGGGAAGGTGTTGCCTGCTTCAACTCAAGGGTGACTGCGCTGTACGTGCTTCTAGATCTGTTCTTTCTCCTTATCTGCCTAGATCTGTTCTTTCTCCCTATCTTTATCTTTACGTGGCTCCTGTGATATTCTTGATAGGGTTTGATTCACTGATTTAATTTTTGGAGATGTGTTCTATTTCCGGGGGACTATCAACAATGAGACTAACGGGAAAACTCAGTGATGACATTGGGGGCCTCACTGAATTGAAGTCTTTGTGAGTTTTCTTTTTACTTCTGCTAAATAAAATTAACATGTCTCAAACAATCTTTCAGATTCTTAACATTGAAAGCAAACCTTATTGACGATCAAGAACCTAAAGCATTCAGAATTAGTTTCATTCTCGCAATACTACAGTAATTAAGCACTAAAAACATGAGAATCATCAAGAGATGGTTGTGACAACAATTATTTAGCTTAAGGTATCCATTTCTGTTGCAGGGATCTGTCATTCAACCAAGGTCTCACTGGTTCCCTCTCTCCACGGCTGGGAAATTTGAAAAATCTAAACATGTTGTAAGATCATTAAGATGATCTCCCTGTATTGTGTTTAGCTATCTCTAGAAGAAATTGAAGTCCTTATCAGATAGAACCCTCAATGCAAATTGTTTTTCATTGATTTTCTGTCGCGTTCCTCAGAATTCTGACTGGCTGCAGCTTCGGTGGTGTCATTCCAAGTGAATTAGGAAATCTTGCTGAGCTGTCCTTTCTGTAAGATCTGCACTGGACTACTTTTGATTCGTATACGTCCTCCAAGAATCATATTTGTATCCACCTCTTGCATTGAACAGAGCGCTTAACTCAAATAACTTTAGTGGTGAGATACCGGGTTCGCTATAAGGAATCTGTACTGGCTCGACTTGACTGATAATCAATTGACTGGATCTATCCCTGTTTCAACATCAGTAAGTCCAGGCCTCGATCTTCTTAAGAAAGCAAAACATCTGTAAGTATAATCTGATCCAAAACCATTCTTTTGTGTTTTCTCCTTTATACAAGTATCTGAGTTTATGGCTTTATAGCCATTTAAGCGGAAACCGGCTCTCTGGCAAAATTCCAGCCAAACTTTTCAGCTCTAACATGATCCTAATAAAGTTGTGAGTTATGACCTCATATAGCTCTAGTAAACATTATTGTCAATTTTATAATGCCCCGGATTGTTTGTGCTTTGGAATGATAGGACTGCTTGATGGAAATCGACTAACTGGAGAAATTCCACCCACACTAGGATATGTTTAGACACTTGAGGTTCTGTGAGTACCATGGTTCAAAGACTCGGTCGAGTCGGAGATGACTCGGCCGAGTCGTCACCGGAACGGAGGTTTCCGATTCGAAAACCGCTCCGATACTACTCGGAGACGGAGAACTCGCCGATAACTCATCGAAAATCGGTTGATTCGGACCGAGTTGCCACCGAGTTGAAGATAATCGGCCGAGTCATAACCGAGTCTGACCGAGTCAACTCAGGGCCAAACCCCAAAAAGGCACCGATGGCCACCAAAGACCACCACCATCACAGCCCTCAACAGCCATTAACACCACTACACAATCACTAAATCACAGATAAACAACCGCTAGCCAAATCGTCACAAAAAATAGCCACATAGTAGCCTGAAATCACCACCAAAGCAAAACCAAAATCACCACCAAAGAAAACCATCAAGACAAAACCACAGAGCCTAAAATCACCACCAAAGCAAAACCAAAATCACCTCCAACGAAAACCATCAAGACAAAACCATAGATAATAGTCGAGGGCTAGAAAGGAGGGGGTAGAGAGGCAGTCGGTTGGTGGCGGGGAGAGACAGAGGAAGAGAGGGAGGGGTGATTCTGATAGGGGCCGAGGAAGGGAGAGACAGAGAGAATAGGGAGTCGATGGGGGGTGGGACAGAGACACAGATAGGTGGTGGATGGTGGTTGTGGTTGGCGGTTGGCAGTTGGTAGGTTGGAGTGTGGGTGGTGGGTGGAGAAGATAGGGAGAGCCAGAGAGGGGCGACGGGATAAGGCACTGGCGGGAAGAAGGGGGGCGTTGAGGAATTAGAGTAAAAGAAGAAAAAAGACAAAATGTAGGGTTTTAATTAAGAGAATAAATAGGAAATTAGTTTAGATTAGAAAATAAAAATTAAAAAATTAATATCTTTTTTAATAATAAAATATTAAAAGATTTTTTGAACAGTATAAACTCCTAACATTTTTATTTTCAATTTCAAAACAATTATAAAGTGTGGGTATGCACTAAAAAAATTAAGTATTTTAACTACTCTTCTATTTACTTTTATAATTGTTACTTTTAACATTAATGTTATGCATTATTTTGATTTTATTTGTGATAGTATTGTGTCAAATGCTTAAAGATGTGTTTTTATATCGGTAAAAATTGTACATTTTAAAAATTTTTCTTTACAAAATTTTTTTATTATTTTTGTTTAGCATATTTTATATTTTGAATGATTATTTATAATTTTAAAAATAAAAATTATTTTAAAATATGCGTCTCGCCGAGACCGAGACTGATACGCCGAGTCCGAGGTGGAACGGTACACGCCGCGACCGCGACTGCGACCACGACTTTGAACCATGGTGAGTACCCGAAAAGCATCTTATTTTCCTCCCTCTTTGACATTCTTCTCGTCCTCCTTCATAGTGCCACTCTTTCTAACTGTGTGCAAGTAATTTTGTCTTTTATATAGACGATCAGATAGAAATGCACTTAGTGGTGGAGTTGTAAACCTCAACAACCTCTCAAATCTCAATGAATTGTGAGTAGTTGAAATCTTAATTCAATATTGACTCTAAAAAATAGTTTGGTTGACTTTCATTCCTCATTCTTCCAGTATGCTCTTACAGGAATTTAGCAAACAACAAAATTTCTGGCCATTTACCAAACCTAACTGGAATGAATTACCTCAATTTTGTGTAAGGAACTATATTACAATTTCCCTTTTAATTCTCTAAACTTGAATCTCAAGGATGAACACTGCGACATTGATTCTCTTTATAGGGACTTGAGCAACAACACTTTTCAATCGTCACATGCTCCTGCGTGGTTCTCAAGCCTAAAGTCATTAACCACTTTGTGAGTATTGAACATTAATCATTAAGGTATTAGATTATATACCCCGCTAACCATTTACCGTTATCTCATGTCACATTTCTGGAATGGTGATCAGGATTTTTGAAAATGGTTCACTCCAGGGAAATGTGCCCCAGGAACTTTTTGGTTTACCTCAGATTCAAATACTGTAAGTTCAACAAGAAGTAATCTTCGAGACTGATAGCTTATATATCTGCTTTTTAGAGGGAGAGAAATAACTGAATTGTACTTAAAACTTTCCAGGAATCTGAGGAACAATGCATTTAATGATACACTGAATATGGGTGGAAACGTTAACCAACAACTTCAACTTGTGGATTTGCGGAACAATAAGATATCTTCGTTAGCACTTAATTCTGCATACAACAATACATTACTGTGAGTCATTTCACAACTTCTATTGAGGTACATATTTCCCTTTCCCTTCCTGATGACATTGTTAATGTTTTCTATATTCCAGCTTGATGGGGAATCCAGTGTGCAGAGGTTTGCTCGGAAATACAACTTACTGTCAGCTTCCGGGACAGTCTGAAACAAATTGTTCATCTAGTTTTGCACACTGTGGAAGCAAAACATGCCCTTCATATCAAAAACTCAACCCACAGAGCTGTGGATGTGCTTATGCATACGAAGGAACAATATATTTCAGAGCACCAAGCTTCAGGAACGTAACAGATTGTAATAGGTTCCGCTGCCTGGAAATGAGCCTATGGATAGAGTTTGGACTCGCACCTGGCGCAGTTTCTCTGCTGAATCCCTTTTTAAATGCTGATGATTATCTTCAGCTGGAATTGGCACTCTTTCCCACCACTGGAAACATTTTCAACAGCTCAGAGATCAAGAGATTGGGGTTTAAGTTTAGCATGCAAACTTTCAAGCCTCCTGCAGATTTCGGACCCTATTTTTTCATAGCAGCTCCTTACAAATTCTTAGGTCATTAAATATTGTAAACCCTGGGAAGAATAAAGATCATCCGTTTAGATTCCATTCAAATAAATAAGCTGCAATCGTTATCCTAACCAATATTCGTAGTTGTTTGTAGTCCATGAAAACTGCTCCAGTACTCATTTTCAATTTTGACCATGCCTTTGTCGGCCAACATTTCAACTCAAATTACTTCGTAATTTATGTTCTTTACTTGTTTGCTTCCTCCTTTGTATTTTCCGCTCAAGTGAAAAGGGATGTAAGGGTGGGAAAGAGATGAAATTCAACACAGAAGTTCCCCAAAACATTAACAAAGATTCACAAGGAAATAGCTTCAAGATGGATATGGTAATTAACACGAATATTCGATTGCACAATGGAAAGTTCTTTAGAAATAACAATAAAATGATCATCTTCAATTGAAATCTTTACCCATTTGTTAATCGATTGATTCTAGATTCCGTAAAATAAATTTATCAATGTTTGTCATATTTCAAAGAAGAAAACGTGTATCATATTTGTCTAAATATATGTACAAAATTTGTAGTACTTTTGCTTGCCGAGGTGAAATTGTTTTTTTTTTTTTTTTAACCCTTCAAAGGTTGGTTAGGAATAGTCATCCAATTCCCCCATGGAGAACAGAACTCTGTATACAATTTTGTAATTATCAGATAGGATAAGATCTACCACTATTAATTGATGATCAATTATTAGTACTAGTGTATTCCTGTTTTACATGGCTTGTCAAGGGCTGCATAAAAGTGTTAGTGCATGCTTTAAAACTAGATTGGTTTATGGTTTTGTATCACCCATGTTTACACTTGTTTATTTGACAAAATCCATAAAAGACCAACTTTACGTAAGAGATTGTAAGAGTTAAGAAAATTGTATTCTTAAATATCCCTAATCCTTGTACCAATGAACTGGACATTGTTAGTGACTGGTGATATTGGTAGATTAGAAATTTTTCTGCCAAAGCACTTTTGCTCAAAATGCCTAAATACCATGCACTAGTCTTATAGAGCCCATCAAAACATTGTGACTGTACTCTTCTAACTCTTGCTATCACGCCCCGTGCTTCAGAATGTGGCACCGCCGTGCCTAGACTACGCTAAGACACAAGGCTCAAATAGTCAAAGCATCTATACAAATTATCCCAAATATCACATATAGAAACAAATAGCAATCCAAATTTTTCATAAATACCCAATATATCAATTGGAACTTCAATTACAAAAGCTAGAGTTTTAAAGCATAACCTAACTTAACATACCATAGTTAAACAAAATAACTATACTACTGCTACTAGCCTTACTCCACAGCTTCTAAGGCAATGGCTCCAATAGCTATTCCAAAATTCTTGAATCCAAAACCATCCTTCTCTGTGTATAAAAATAAAGGGGTGAGTGAAAACTCACCCAGTAAGTAGTACAAGTATCACTCTATTGGCCTGAGTATGCTACATATACATATACATGATATAATTCAAATAATCATTATTTCAATGATAATGCATGTAAATAAATGTGGTCCACATAACATTTCATATAGATACTAAAGAGAAAGCCTAAGTAATAAAGCACATTGACCCTGGATATCCAGTTGTTAACTACGACCCGGTTAACGTGGTTCAAACCCAACTTTTACCTGGTTGGTCCGGTTCAAAACAATATGCTAACTATCCCCGATTAGCGTGGTCAAAGATCATAACACCTCCACCAAATTCAAAGAACTAGTCCCGTCAATAATTTCCTTACACAAGAGCTCAACCACAAAACATTCGTTCATTCATATTTGACCACATTTACATATCCATGACAAATCATTAACATATTCATACTCATACCCTTTTTAACACATGCAAAATAGTTTACAAAACATCATTGTGACAAATACATTTTCAAAAATGTAAAGGATACATGTACCACTTACCACGATCTAAGGTAAACCAATTAATCCGAATCAAAATGATCCCCGTCTTCACCTACATCACATAATTAAAGTCTCAATCATAAGTTTACACCACTAATAAATCTTAACAAAACTTAATACTAGACTCTAGACACAAAACGGAACCAAAAGAATCGAAAAAGGACGAATTGGTGCCATTCGCGGTGCCACAGATCGCACCAGAGAACAGCCATTATGGCCGCGACCAACCGTGGTGCCAGCCGCGGCACGGCTGGTGCCGCAGGTCACACAGAAGGCTGATCCCCACGAGCCTGCAATACACCCAACAACATCCAACCTTCTAAACTTCACCAATCACATTCTAAATACTTAATCCAACTTAAACATGATGAAATAAGTTAGGAAAACGAATTTCTTGCTCAACATAATCATTAATCACAACCCAACCATATTTCTCCCAATTACTTACTAACCAATATTTCTCACAACACCCACAATCAACCAAAGCATAAACCTACCATTCATATGGTCTTTAAAGCCATAACAATTTCCAATGGATATTTCACTTATTCATTTTCTCAAACACCTGGTAGACAATCCACTCAACTTATTATTTGGAAAGAAAACTTAAGGACTACCATCAAACACAATTTACTACTTAACATTTCTCACCATTAATATCATAACCCGTAGTCACAAAAGCATAAACAACTCCAAAATGGCATAATAAATCAAGAAACATTATCTAATACTCAAAGCATTTCATGGATCATAAACCCAAGTCATATTTATTCCTTACCCTCAAATGTTCTTCCTTCAAAACCCATTATAGCAAAACAACCATTCAAACTCATACACACACCATAAATTCTAAGTACAAAGCCATTAAAGCATAAAAATTCCAATTTAATATTTCACTCATCCATTCCATCAAACACTTGGTATGCATAATACCCAATTTCCAACTTTTGACAAATATTAGCTTATGAAACCAACATTAACCCTCAAATGCTCACCAACAATCACAATCCAACAACCAAAGCTTCAACTACTCATACTTACACATATCAAATAGGAAACCCACAACCAATCTTAAGCATAACCATCATTAATGACATAGAACAAAACCATCAAAGCACAACCCACCCCATTTCAAGCATAAAAATTTCATATAAACATAACCCATAATCATAATGACATAGACAACTCAAAATTTTCTCTAATTATGCACTAATTACTCTTAATTACTATCATAAAGAAAGCCCATAAGAGTAGAGTTTGGAAGAAAAATACCTTGAATAAAAAGTTGGGTTGAAGCTCCAAAGTTCCCTTCTTCTTTGAGAGAAAGAGAGAGAGAGCAAAGAAGAGAAGAACCATGAGGAGAAAAAGAAATGAAATGAAAAAAAGGAAGAGAAAAGAAGGCTGAAATTCTTTTTAGGCAAGAGCACAAATTTTGCCAAATTACAATTGAGGCCCCCAAGGTCTTGGGTATCACACTTGCCATCTGATCTTCTGCACCTCCATCTTTATTTTTACTAGGGATGGCCAAAAAACTATCGATCTAAAAACTCGAGGGACCCAATCCGTCTTGCTCCTAGAAATAGGATACCAGATTCATTTTCTCTCAGTGGGGAATATGAGGGTCAAGTGCTCATAAAATCCATGTACGAATATGGATTAGGAAAATAAAAATCTGCAAGTTCCAAGAGTATATTATATAAATATTAAAAAATAGGGGCCATCATGTAATTCATAATATTATTAACCCTAAATCCCTAACCAGTATGCTAAAATATTTGAGATTGGAATGTAATAAATCTTTTATTTGTCAAGTTAATTTAGTAGCATGTATAGAGATTGCGATCTTTTATATTTAGAGTATTGGATCTTTTATTCATACTAAATAGATTTGCTACCGGTTTAATTTGGTGGTATCATTTTTAAATTTATGTGATAGCTTGCCAAAAAATGCAAAAATCTTGCAGTCCATATGACAAATACCAATTAATGTTAGAAATTCTAGGAGTGTTCTTGTTTGATTATTTATAGGATTTTAGATTTTAATTTATAAAAATTTGTTTTTTTGATGTTCTCGATTGCTTTTGCATCTAGATTATAGATTTTTTAATTACCAAAAAAGTAGAATCCCAATATCTACCCAAGGGGCACTTTTGTTGATACTAATTCAAACGTCAATTTCTATTGGACAACAATATCCTTCCAAGCTTAATTAAATTACAAAAATAAGGATGACTAATCTTATATTGCTTATCCCATATTTTTTCCACTCATGCCAAAACTTCTCTCATAGGGATTCATTTGATAGCAAAAAAATATGTTATCTAGATTATTTGAACTCATCTCAAAGAAAAAACTTCTCTAGATTTACTACAGTGCTATGCCATATATAAGATCATGTGTTGTAAGGGAGTAGTACTCCTTCTTTAATGCTTTATATCTTCATGTAATGGAGGTTTGGCCTAGTTCCCCTCCCCCCCTGTAACACCCTAGAATCACATAGAATTTATTTAGATTTATGTTAGACATGTTAGAAAAAAAAAGGGAAAACCAAAAATAGCTAAATGAATAAACAATAGTATGATTTCTTCCATGTTATAGTATGTTGTACCTTTTCTTTAGGAGTTGTACCTTAGAGCTCTTGAAAATTAATGAAATGATAAGTATAGAAAATTTCCTCTAATCAAATTTAGCCAAGTTGATGGCTAATGGGTAAAAAATCAAGACCTCTATGTCAACTTTGGCTTGCTAGGATTGGTTGATTTTTTTTTCCATTTCTCTCTTTATTTTTTTCCTCAATTTTCTTGGTCTATTTTTCTTTCTTTTCTTCATGCTTGGCCGGCCACCTCTTTCTTTTCTTTCTTCTCTTTTGCTACCATTTTCTTGAAGCTTTTCTTCTCACTTTGGTCATCTTCGTCAATTGGAAGAGAGCTTATCTTCTCACTAAGCAAAATTCTAGACTTACTTGAGGTACTCACCATGAACTTTTGTTATTTTTCAAGTTTATAAGTGGTAGTTGTGTAAGTTTATAATCAAGTTCTTGTTGTTAAGCATGAGTAAGTAGGCTATGATTATGAAGTTTTATTCCATGTTATGATGTTTATTGGCTTGAATGACTTGTAGTTAGTGTTTAAACCTTAAAATAACAAGTATTGGTTATTGATTTGGTTGAAGAACCTTGGTATGGTTCAAGTGATTTGATTGAAATTTTGAGTGAAATAATGGTTGATTAAGATATAGAAGTTACATAGAACTAGTTGAATTTGGTTGGTTGGTTGATTTTCCTTGCAGGTTAAAATTTTGGGTTAGTCCGATTTTAGGGGAGATGCTGCCGAAATTTCGGTAGAATTTAAAGAGCAAAAATATTTGATAGGCGAGATTTAACCTAGAATAATAAGCTAATTTAGGGAATTGGATGTGCAGAAAATTTCAAGAGAATAAACTAGTAGTGAATTAATTCTCTTCGAACAAGAAAAACCTAAAACAAAACCCTAAATCCAAAACCCTAATTCTAAAACCTAAACCCTAAAACCTTAAAACCTAAACCCTAGAAATAATTGGGTTGTTTCTTGAATTTTCCTATTGATTTACTTAGAGTTTTAATCAAGTTTTCATTAGGTTATTTCTTTTGAATTCCAAGACCCGAGAGTGAATCGCGTCCTTATTACGAAATTTTCTCTTGGTTACTCCAGGTGAGTGTTTCTATGTGTGCATGATGCATGAAATGCCATGTTATACCTGTAAATGTTATTTAAGGAAATGTGTTACTTGAGGAAAGACGTGTACTTTATCGCATCTATTCTGCAATGTGTTACATGCTTTCATTTTCCAATATGTTATTTGTGCTTGAGACTTCCATGGTTAACTTCACCGTTACTCCACGGTTAGTCAAACTAGTCATGATTAGGAGGATATAAGGTGCTGGGTGTTTTACGGCGTGTTGTTCTTTCCTATCTGGGTTGAATTCCTCAAAGAGGCCAACTCTGGATTGAACTTTCTTGCTTGTTGGCCCTCCAAGGTTGAGATTACTCCCTGGATGTGGTAGCTTGTATGGAAGGGTATAAGGTGAGTAGGTGGTTAGGGTACTTGCTTGTTAATACTGATATGATCATTGGCGAGGACCTGAGCTATTATCTCGGTCCCAACGCTATTGTTACATGCTTCAGTATTTGCTACTTCTGCGGTCGAGCTTGCTCCCGTAGTCGAGCCTGTATCCGTCCTTGACTACTTGTTATTTAACTTGTTTATACACTATTTATTGAAATCGTTAATTATTTTCATTTAATATTATAATGGGTTACTGGTATGTTTGCATGACTTGAGCACTCACTGAGCTACTATATCTCATCCCTTTCACTTATTTTCTTTGATCCAGGCTTCCCATACTGCTAAGGCTGGAAAAGCAGATTTTTGGATATGTTAGATGGTTTTGATAGCCAAACTGTTTAGGCTATTAATGTAATTACTATATATATTTTGGGATGTAACAACTTATTGGTACTTGTACTCTTAAGTTGAATTACATGAGTGTATTTTTGGGTTATGTATGTTTGGATCCATTGAGTGAGTGCTTGTTTTGAGTCCTGGCGAGAGCCAGGTAGGCAGTCCGCTAAGCTCTTTGGTGTGCCTTAGGGTAAGGTGGGGCTAGTCATAGGTGGTATCAGAGCTTAGGTTTGAATCCTGTCTCTAGTGCTAGAATTGATTGTATGTCAGGTAGGAAATTTGGGTTGAGTCAGTTACTCTTGGGCCTGATCAACCTAAGTTGTGAGTGATAAGATCCTAATTTCCGTGCTTGAACGCTTATGTGAATATGTTTGAGAATGGTTTTAGTTCACTTTCTAAGCTTGATTTTGAGTGTGATATTTAGGTATTGCTTATTATTAAGTACTTTTGGGTTTAGACCTAATTGATTTGTTATTGATACATGTAGGTATGGCTGAGAGTGGGCAGGGGAGGTAGCCCAGCCGTCTGACGTGGCTCCGGTACGTCAGGGGCTTCGTACTAGACCGGTGGTTCGATATAGAGAAGGGATCGGGACATCCTTACAGGACCTTTTCGCCTGCTCGCCGAGTGCGTCCTTCATGTGGGTGTTGGAGGACCTACTCATACCCTGATTACGATTGTAGTTTCTTTGATCGAGGAGAGTAGGCGCCTAGGACAGCAGGGTGATACCTCTCAGGGGCGTGTTCATGAGCTGAGGGAGGTAGTACGAGCACAGACGCAGTAGATTCGAGAGCTGGAGGATGCTGTTCGAGAGGAGCAGTAGAGGACTGACGCTTTTAGAGAGCTGTACCATGGCACTCGTGCCTGACTCACTCGAGTCTTAGGCACATTCAGGACCACACCGGCGAGTTGTAGACGAGTGTGGCCAGATGATAGGCCTGGTGGTTGATGAGGCATGAGATGGGGGAGTGCACATTGAGCCAGGGTAGGCTGCACACCCACCTCCTGGAGCCGAGGAGGCCCATGAGGATGAGCCTGGAGAGAGAGCTCCTTGAGGGTGTGAGTTCCACCGGATCAGTGGGTAGTTAGATTAGATTACTAGATAGGAATATGTATAAAGACCTATGTTTGCCTTACTATGTTTTGTATGTGAAACTTTTGAACCTTATGAATGCCTTACTATGTTTTGTATGTGGAACTTTTGAAATGTGTAAATTGAATAGCATGTATATATATGTGACTCTATTTGGCATGACATTTGCTTCCTTGTTTTATTCATGAATTTGTACATTTTTTGAAATACGTCTCGTTAATTATTACGTGGATCTTGAAATAACTAGTTAATATTATTTTAGAATATTGAGTTATGGCGAGTCGAGGGAGAGGACGTCCCCGTCGACAAGTTCAGGAAGAAGGCACTACATCGAACGTAAACCCTAACCTTGGGACTGACCCAATGATAGCAGTGTTGAACCGAATGACCGATGTTTTGACCCAACTTGGGAACCGGCAAAATCTAGGAATGAAGACCGGTAAACCTCATAGAAAGCCCGTAGTAGGGGAAGACGTAGCTTTAGAAAGGTTTCAAAAATTTACCCCTCCTAAATTCATCGGCGATCCAAACCCTGAAATTATCGAAAAGTGGTTGGAAGATATTGAGAAAATTTCGCTGCCTTGAAATACACTGAAGAAAGGTTGTGACATTTACCATATTTCAGTTGGAAGGTGCTGCTACACCTTGGTGGCATTTGGTAAATGCTAAATGGGAACGACACCAGACTCCGAGAACGTAGGCGAATGTCACCCGAGAGTTTAAGGAAAAATACATTCCTGTATGAGTGCAAGAGAAGCTGAGAAGATGAATTTCTAAAGTTGAGACAGGGATTAATGAGTGTGGCAGAATATGAAACTCAAGTTCACTAAATTATCCCGTTATGCTCCCGAGTTAGTGGCCATAGAACGACAGAGGAAAAGACGGTTCATTCAAGACTTAAATTTGAAAATTCAGGATACCCTTGCCACTGCTACTGTTAAGACTTATGAAGTTACGGTGGAGAAAGCACAATAAGTAAAAGAGACAAAGTTCTTAGTTTGGACCTTTCAAGCACGAAAACAGGAGAAGTGCTAGTGATTCCCGACTACCATCCGGAAATGTTCCAGCCCCTAAAACTGGAAGGGGAGCTATGGGGCAAGGAATTGGGTAAGGTACACAACCTGGAAGGACGAGAGGGGCTCCAATAGGGAGAACTCCACAAAGAAATGAACGAAAAGAGATACCTAGAAGGAATCCAACCTTCAGCTGTTCCAGTTGTCTGTGGATACTGTGATAAAAGTGGTCACACTAAAGATCTTTGTTGGAGGAAAAATCGCAAATGTCTGCTTTGTGTAGTGCCGATCATCAAATTAATCAATGTCCAAAACATTGGCCAGTGGACCGAGTATAGCTCAGCCTGGACATAAGAACCCAATCAAGCCAAAGAGAGTGGGAATAAAGCGAAAGGTGCCAAGCTCGAGTTTATGCTCTAGACAAGCGAGATGCCAAGAATCGTCAGCAGTAATTGAAGGTACAATTCTTGTTTTCCACTGTCTAGCTAAACTACTAGTAGATCCTAGTTCTAGCTCATTCATTTGTGAATCCTCAATTTATGACTTGCTATTGAAGTACAACCTGTTAAATTATCTTATGAATTAGAAGTGAGAACTCCTATTAGGGGATCATTGTTTGAACCACCAATCTTGTTTACAACGATTGTGAGTTCTGCGTAGGAAAGTTAAAGTTTTTAACGGACCTCATAGCATTGCCTATCCAAGTTATGATGTGATTTTAGGCATGGATTGTTTAACCCAGATACAGTGTTTAGTTAAATTGTGGGATGAAAGTAAGTGGATTTTAGTATATCGGGAAAACCTACCTTAAGGTTGGATGTAAAGAAAACCCTAAGCTTCTTCGAACCTTCTTTCTGCAATGCAAGCTAGGAAGTTAATGTTTAGAGGGGCAGTGGGTTATCTTGCTTACTTAATTAATACCCCTGAAGATAAAGTTAGGCTTGAAGATGTGCTAGTGGTAAGAGAGTTTCTTGATGTTTTTCTTGAAGAATTAAGCTCCCTACCCCCTGAAAGAGAAGTGGAATTTGGGATAGAGTTGGTGCCAGGAGTCACGCCAATTTCTAAAACACCGTACCGCATGTCTCCTGCGGAACTCGGAGAGCTTAAGATTCAGCTTCAAGATTTGTTAGAGAAGGGGATTTGTCAGGCCAAGTGTTTCACCATGGGGAGCTCCAGTGTTGTTTGTAAAGAAGAAAGATGGTACCTTGAGGCTCTGTATTGATTATCGAGGGTTAAACAATGTTACAATAAAGAATAAGTATCCTTTACCTCACATCGATGAACTGTTTGACCAATTGGAGGGAGCAGTAGTATTTTCCAAGATAGACCTTAGGCAAGGATACTATCAGTTGAAAATTAAGGAAGAAGATGTACCTAAAATTGCTTTTAACTCTCGATATGGCCATTATGAGTTTGTGGTAATGCCATTTGGTTTGACCAATGCCCCAGCGGCCTTCATGGATCTGATGCATAGGGTTTTAAGCCATACTTGGATCAATTTGTGGTGGTATTTATTGATGATATTTTGATATTTTCCAAGTCTCATAAGGAGCATGAGCAACACTTGAGGATTGTGCTACAAACTTTGAGAGATAACAAGCTATATGCCAAGTTCAGTAAATGTGAGTTTTGGAAAGACCAAGTATCATTCTTAGGTCATGTAATCTCTAGAAAAGGAATAGCGGTAGATCCCTCTAAGGTGGAAGCAGTGGTCAATTGGAAACGACCTGAGAATCCAACTGAAATTCGTAGTTTCTTGGGACTAGCTGGATATTATCGGCGATTTATTAAGGATTTCTCGAAAATAACCACACCACTTACTGTTTTGAACCAGAAGAATGTTAAGTATAATTGGGATGAACGATGTGAGCAGAGTTTTAATGAACTTAAGAAGCGATTAACATCGGCTCCAGTGTTAGCGTTACCAAGTGGGAAGGAGACTTTTAGTGTGTATACGGATGCTTCACGGGAAGGTTTGGGATGTGTGCTAATGCAAGGGAAACAAGTAATTGCCTACGCCTCCCGTAAATTAAAACCTCATGAGAGAAATTACCCAACCCATGACTTGGAACTAGCAGCTGTGGTGTTTGCACTCAAGAAATGGAGACATTATTTATATGGGTTACTTTTGAGGTATATACAGATCATAAGAGTTTGAAGTATTTGTTTTCTCAGAAAGAGTTGAATTTGCGGACAGCGCAGATGGGTAGAGTTGTTAGAAGATTATGATTGTACCATTAATTATCATCCGGGTAAAGCAAATGTTGTCGCAGATGCCCTAAGTAGAAAAGTTCAAATGGCTAGCTTGGCCGTACATGAGTGGAGTTTGTTAGAGCAACTTAGCGAGAGCAATCCTCGAGTAGTTGGCTCTAAGGTGATTTGTGAAATATTGATGTGCAATCTGAATTGTTGGAACGAATTAGAGAAGCTCAAGACAAGGATCCTACTTTACAAAAACGGATAGAGAAAGCTAAAGCAGGGATCCTACCTGAATATAGTATTGGGCCAGAAGGATTGTTGAGATTTCGAAACTCGGATATTCATACCGAGGAATGAAGAGTTGAAGAGAATAATTTTGGATGAAACTCACCGTTCTAGATATACTGTGCACCCAGGCAGTACCAAGATGTATCAAGACTTGAAGAAATTATATTGCTTGGGATAATATGAAGAGAGATATAGCACAATATGTTCAAACCTGTCTTACGTGTCAACAAGTAAAGGCCGAGCATCAGAAACCGTCAGGGTTATTGCAACCTTTAGAGATCTCGGAATGAAAATGGGAACACATTACCATGGATTTTGTTTCGGGTTTACCGAGAACTCAAAGGGGATATGACGCCATTTGGGTTATAGTTGATCGATTAACCAAATCTGCTCATTTTCTGCCAATGAACATGACCTATTCCTTGGAAAAGCTTGCCCGAATGTTCATAGACGAGGTTGTTAGACTTCATGGAATTCCAGTAAGTATAGTCTCAGATCGGGATTCCTCGATTTACTTCGCGACTTTGGAAACAAATGCATGAAGCTTTGGGGACGAAATTGAACTTTAGCACTGGCTTATCATCCCCAAACTGATGGACAGTCAGAACGAGTAATCCAGATTTTAGAAGATATGTTACGGGCAAGTGTGATGGACTTTGGTAGTAGTTGGGATCAACACGTAACCTTGATAGAGTTCGCCTACAACAATAGCTATCAAACCTCTATCCAGATGGCTCCATTCGAGGCATTGTATGGAAGAAAATGCAGAACACCTAGGCTACTGGGATGAAGTGGGAGAACGAAAAGTGCTAGGTCCGGAAAAGGTACCGTGGATAGAAGAAGCATATGAGAAGGTCAAGCTGATCCAGCAACGAATCCAAACTGCTCAGAGTCGTCAGAAGAGCTATGCTGACCACAGAAGGAAAGAGTTAGAGTTTGAAGTTGGAGATAACGTGTTTCTCAAAATTTCTCCATTCAAAGGAGGCATCAAGTTTGGTAAGAGGAAAAAGCTTCAACCAAGGTACGTGGGACCGTTCAGAATCACTAAACGTATCGGCAACGTTGCTTATCAATTGGAACTGCCTTCAACGTTATCCAAAATGCACAATGTTTTCACGTGTCTGTACTGAAAAAGTATCATCCGGATCCTCATCATGTACTTCAACCCGAAGAAATTGAGCTTGATGAGACACTATCATATGAAGAACAGCTAGTCCAGATTTTAGACCGAAAGGTGAAAGAAGTTGAGAAATAAACAAATACCTCTGGTCAAAGTTCTTTGGAAGCATCACGGGTTGGAAGAAGCTACCTGGAAAATAGAGGATGAGATGCGGAGGAAATATCCCTAACTATTCGAAAATCAAGGTAGAATTTCAAGGACGAAATTCTTTAAAGGGGGGTAGAATGTAACAACTCTAGAAGCACATAAATTTATTTAAATTTATGTTAGACATGTTAGAAAAAAAAAGGAATACCGAAATTAGCTAAATGAATAAACATTTGCATGATTTCTTTCATGTTATAGTATGTTGTATATTTTCATTTAGGAGTTATACCTTAGAGCTCTTGAAAATTAATGAATTGATAAGTATAGAAAATTTCTCTAATCATATTTAGCCAAGTTGATGGCTAATGGGCAAAAAGGTCAAGATCTCTATGTCAACCTTAGCTTGCTTAGGATTGGTTGGTTTTTTTCCTATTTCTCTCTTTATTTCTTTTCCAATTTTCTTGGTCTATTTTCTTTCTTTTCTTCATGCTTGGCCGGCCATCCCTTTCTTTTCTTTCTTCTCTTTTGCTTACCATTTTCTTGAAGCTTTTCTTCTCATTTGGTCATCTTCTTCAATTGAAAGTGAGCTTATCTTCTCACTAAGCAAAGATTCTAGACTTACTTGAGGTACTTCACCATGAACTTTTGTTATTTTTCCAAGTTTATAAGTGGTAGTTGTGTAAGTTTATAATCAAGTTCTTGTTGTTAAGCATGAGTAATTAGGCTATGATTATGAAGTTTTATTCCATGTTATGATGTTTATTGGCTTGAATGACTTGTAGTTAGTGTTTAAATCCTTAAAATAACAAGTATTGATTATTGATTGGTTGAAGAACCTTGGTATGGTTCAAGTGATTTGATTGAAATTTTGAGTGAAATTGGGTTGATTAAGACATAGAAGTTATAGAACTAGTTGAATTTGGTTGGTTGGTTGATTTTCCTTGCAGGTTAAAATTTTGGGTTAGTCGATTTTAGGGGAGATGCTGCCGAAATTTCGGTAGAATTTAAAGAGCAAAAATTTGATAGGCGAGATTTAACCTAGGATATGCTAGAAATTTAGGGAATTGGATGTGCAGAAAATTTCAAGAGAATAAACTAGTAGTGAATTAATTCTCTTAGAACAAGAAAACCCTAAAACCAAAACCCTAATTCTAAACCCTAAACCCTAAAACCTAAAACCTAAACCCTAGAAATAATTGGGTTATTTCTTGAATTTTCTTACTAATTTACTTAGAGTTTTAATCAGGTTTTCACTAGGTTATTTCTTTTGAATTCTAGGATCCGAGAGTGAATCACGTCTGTACTACGAGATTTTCTCCTAAGTTACTCCAGGTGAGTGTTTCTATGTGTGCATGATGCATGAAATGCTATGTTATACCTTGTAAATGTTATTTAATGAAATGTGTTACTTGAGAAAGATGTGTACTTTATCGCATCTATTCCGCAATGTGTTACATGCTTTTCATTTTCCAATGTGTTATTTGTGCTTGAGACTTCCGTGGTTAACTTCACCGTTACTCCACGGATTAGTCAAACCGGTCGTGATTAGGAGGATATAAGGTGCTGGGTGTTTTAGGGCCTGTTGTTCTTTCTATCTGGGTTGAATTCCTCAAAGAGGCCAACTCTGGATTGAACTTTCTTGCTTGTTGGCCCTCCAAGGTTGAGATTACTTCCCTAGATGTGGTAGCTTGTATGGAGGGTATAACGGTGAATGGTGTTTAGGGTACTTGCTTGTTAATACTGATATGATCATTGGCTAGGACCTGAGCTATTATCTCGGTCCCAATGCCATTGTTATATGCTTTAGTACTTGCTACTTCTGCGGTTGAGCTTGCTCTCGTGGTCGAGCCTGTATCCGTCATTAACTACTTGTTATTTAACTTGTTTATACACTGTTTATTGAAATCGTTAGTTATTTTCATTTAATATTATAATGGGTTACTGGTATGTTTGTATGACTTTAGCACTCACTGGGCTATTATAGCTCATCCCTTTTTACTTGTTTTCTTTGACCAGGCTTTCCGTACTGCTAAGGTTGGAAAAGCGGATTTTTGGATATATTAGATGGTTTTTGATAGCCAAACTATTTAGGCTATTAATGTAATTACTATGTATATTTTTGGGATGTAAAACTTATTGGTACTTGTACTCTTAAGTTGAATTACATGAGTGTATTTTTGGGTTATGTATGTTTGGATCCATTGAGTGCGTGTTTTTTTTTTTTCGTTCTGGTGAGAGCCAGGCTGGCAGTTCGCTAAACCTTTTGGTGCACCATGAAGTAAGGTGGGGCTGTCATACCTCCCCCTCAATCTTTTCTATTTTTCAGTTTAATAAAATTTTGGGGCTGGCTTCCTCTCCCCCATGAACAGGGTTTTGCCAAAAAAAATAAAAATAAAAAAAGATTTATTACAATGCTCTTCAATCTGTTTCTCATCAAGCAAAAGGTCAAAACTCTATTGGGAGAATTTTTCCTAATCTTCTTATTGTTGCGCCCCATTTTTTTTAAAAAAGTCAGAAAAAGGAAATTAATACATTTGTGTTTATTTGTTGGGAAAAGAGAATAGATTTTTTGTAAAATGATTTTTAGAATATGCTTTATAAAAGATATTTTGAAAAAAGATGTAAAAAAAAATGCTTTACTTTAAAAATAAAAAGAAAAGGGCCTAAAATGGGACTTTGGAAATGCGATGATTTTTGGGCCCGAAAATAGAGTCTGAAAAGGGTTTTGGTGAAAAAATGGAGTCGCCACTTGGTATTGAGTTTTGGTGTACCAAGTCATCAGAAAATGTTTCATAAAAGATAAGAAAATCGAGAATGATTTGTTAAAAATGATTTTTTGAGAAAAATGTAAGAAAACAAGAAAAACCCTTTTAGACAACTCTAGGTCTTTGAAAACAAGAGAAAAAGGTTCGGGAGTCACAGTTGAAGAAAGGGAAGGCAAAGGCTCGCGCCTAAGGCATCTTTTCAACCTAGCCGAAACTAGTTGTGAGGTTTACTCTAAATTTTCCTAATATAATCCTAAGATTTTATCACATTTGGATGCAACTATATGAATGCAAATCTAGTCCTAAAAATAGGTATCGTTAAGGGAAAAAATATTCCATTAAGGTTTAGTCAGAATTATCGTATTAATTGCGAAACCCGAGTCTAGGCCTCGATGGAGTCACGAGTATGGATGCAAAATGGAATGCAAAAGAAAGGGAAAATAGTAATGTAGATAGTAAGTGAACAAAGAAAGTGGGGATGCAATATAACGGGTACGGGGGACTAATAGACTCGTGACTAGCTATTCCTACTCACGGAGGGAGGACCGGCATGTACGCCACCGCTTCCCACGTGAGTAGATGACTATTTCTTAGTCACAAAATCACACAAATGACCTAAGATTTTATGTGTAGTGGAGTCTAAATGTCATGCACTAAACATTTGTTTAAGATAAATAATAAGTGATAAAGTATATACAAAAACCATACAAAATGGAAAAAAGCCTAAAAGAGAGAAAATGTGTGTGAAATGGCATAAAATGCACACGAGGGGTGATTCTAATACTAAAATGACCTAAAGGCCTAGCATTGGACTAACCTATTTTCTATAAATTCTCCGCTAGCATTGGACTAGCGAATAAATCGAAATTAACCACAACTAGCGTTGGACTAGTGTGGCGACGATACATATTATTATAATGAGTAAGTAAATAAATAAAATATAAATTAAAGCAATAATCACATAAAGCAGATAATAGCACATAGTAGCACATAGCACACAAGCATAATATTCTAAATGCAAAGTCTTGGGAAAGTAAATAAAAACACATAAGCACATAGCACACAAAAACCCTAACTATTACACCGGAGAAAAACCTAATTACAATCTAAAATGAAAAAGATAATCAAAATAGCCTATCTAACCTATCTGTTACATTTTCTAACTAAAATACAAAAGCTTTTGTTAACTAGATAAAATATAAACTATCTATTACATTAACTATCTAAATACAAAAATTTTGCTAAATAGAATATTACCTATCTATTACATTTCTTTGAATAATCAAAATTAAATTCAAATAAACAACATGACATAAATAAATAAATACTCATAAAAATTATAAGCACAAAGAGATACATAAAAACATATAGAAAAATACATTGGAGCATGTAGGAGCACATAAAGAAACATTGGAAGGGTAATAGGGGTACCTCCCACTCAAAGACTCGGTATATAAGCTAACAACATGAACAAACTTATCAAGGTACCATTATTTAAATAAATAAACCATTAAAAATATGAAATACTTAAAATTGGGGATGAAATGTAAATTCAAGCAAAGTTAGGGGGCTTAGAATAAAAATTTCAGCAAACATAAGACTTGGGAATGAAATTCCAGCAAGTTTAAAGGGCTTAGAAATAATTCCAGCAAGTGTGAGAGATGAAACAATAAATTCCAGCTAGTAAAATGCCCAAAAACAAAATTTCCAGCAACACTTAAGGCCAAAAATGTGATTTCAGCAAACTTGGGGAGTTAAAAATGAAATTCCAGCAACATTAAAAAAGTAAAAATACAATTTCCAGCAACATTCAAAGGATAAAATTCAAGTTCTAGCTACTTGGGGAGCAAGAATGCAAAATTCCAGCAATATTGGAGGGCAATAATGTAATTCCAGCAAAGCATAATGACCAAAATAAAATTTCAGCAAGGTTGGGGGAAAAAATGCAATTTCCAGCAACATGAGGGACCAAATTACAAATTTCCAGCAACTTTCAAGGTCTAAAATACAATTCCAGCAATAATCTAGGGTCAAAATACAATTTCAGCAATGCATAAGGGGTAAAAAGGTGAATTAGAACAAACCTAGGGGGTCAATTAAAATAAATAAGGACTTAAATGAAGTAAACTAAAGTATTGAAGGGCATAATTAAGCAATTAAGTACCTAAGGGGGCAAAATGTAAATAAATATAATCGGATGAAAATAATAAAATAAACAAATAAAGAAAAACTAAGTTTTTTTACGATTTTTCTTTTTCTTCCCTCTGCCTTTATTCTTTCCTCAATTTCCCCCTCTTGGGCCCCTCTTCTCGGTTTTTCTCTTCTTCTCTTCGGCCTATCTCTCCCTTCGGTTTTTCTCTCTTCGGCTCACTCACACTCTCTTCTTCTCTTCTTCTCTTCGGCTCACTAACTCTCTTCTTCTCTTCTTTTCTTCGACTCACACACTCTTCTTCTCTTCTTCTCTTCAGCTTACTCACACTCTCTTCTTCTCTTCTTCTCTTCAGCTCACTCACTCTTCTTCTCTTCTTCTCTTCGGCTCACTCACTCTCTTCTTCTCTTCATAGTCACCCTTCCTATTTCTCACCCGAATTTTCCTTAAATCAATTCTTAATTTCTTCATGAAACACGATTCTCTAAGTACAAACAACAAAGCTATCAAACTTATGGACTAAATAGCAACAATTCAGAGATTCTGGGCAGGAACATCATAGAATTCATGGTATACGAAATCAATTAAAAGGGGCCAAGAACCTTACCTGATTTGGCCGGGAAATTGGTGGAACTTGGCAATGCTAGTGGGCTGATTTTGGCAGCTGAAGGTGGTGTAATGCGTGTGTATGAAGTGAGAGCTGAGAAGGAGAAAGGTGAGTTATGTGTATTTTGTGATGTTATTAGATGAGTTGCGAGGAAGCCGAGAAGGAGAAAAAAGAAAGCGTGTTTGTGTTTTTGAGAGAAACAAAATGGAACCCCCGGTTGAGTGTGTGTGTTGTGTGATTTGGTGCAGATGAATTGTGTGTTGTGAACTGATGATGAATGTGAGCTTCAGTGTTGAGGGAAGAAAAATCTAATCCAATCCCTACAAATCTGGCTTTTAGGTTGAGTTGGTTTGGTTTTTTTCTACTGCTGCGTGTAGTAGCTCTCTCTCTTTTTTTTTTTTTTTTTTGGGAAAAAATCCAAGTCACAAAATTATGAAAAGAAAAATACCGAATGACCATTAAAAATCACAAAATTTTTACGCAAAATATATTATCGCACAAAAATATGTATACTAAAATTTTCACAAAGAAATTTTAACGTATGTGCATTCTTGGGTAACGTGCCCTTAACAAACAAAAAAGACGAAAGTTAAATAAATACTTAAATGACTTCCAAAAATTATGTAATTTTGACAGAAAATTTATGAATATGCAAAATGCTCATATATAATTTTTCACTTGAAAATTCTCGTAAAAAAACTGCATTGGAAAACGTGCCATTAAGTTAATAATACTAAAATTTATAATAAATGACTCCCAAAAATTATTAAAATTATAAATAATGATAAAAATAGCAAAATTATGTATTTAAGAAATAAAATAAAATAAAATAAAATAAACTAATATTTACATGGTGAAATTACCATTTTGCCCTTGATGTGACGAATTAGTCATAATATGCACGAAAATTGTAATCGACCCCCGAAAAACGAAAATACCCCCTAAATGAAGTAACACGCATATTTTTTACAAAAGGTGCGTCAAAATTTGGTGTCTACACTTATGTTAACGCTTTCTCTCTTATGTATTTATTGCAATTTCTATCGATCTGTTTTCATCATTAATCATCTGGATTTATTGCAGTCAGTAGGCAGAAGATTGAAAATTTATTGGGAAATTTTTTGTAGGCTAGTCTTAATTTTGATTATTTTTTATAGATAAAGCTCTAATACACTTTATAGTTCTTTTAAATTTTTGTGAATTATCTGTTAAGATATAAAAATGTTATACACATTTGCAAATGTTAATGGTATACATGAAATTTATGTATAGTTATACTAAAGTAACGTATATCTTAGTCAGGAATCACCGCTTTGTGTTGGGTCAAGAAGCACCTCTTTATGTTGTAATCTATTCTAGAAAGCAAATATTGTCTGTATAGTCTAATACATGAATTATCCAAATTATTAGTATACCCTAGTATGTATAATCAAGCATTGTTAATATCTTAATGATAATAATAAATTACAATTTCTCAATTGACAAAGAACAAAATAAAGGACACAATAGAATGTCAATATATTTTTTGGTAATGAATCAACGGTTTTTCTTCTTGAATTAAACTTTTAACTAGGCACATTCATATTTTTTTAGTAAGTTTAGGGTTTTTTTCCTTCTTAAATTGGGCCCATATGTTTAAACTCTGTGTTTTTTTGTTAATAGACATGACATTATCTTACCTAATTTTTGTTGATTTTTAGTTTTGAAAACATGAGATTATCTTAGTTATTTTTGTTTATTTTTGATATTGAAGAAATGAGTACATAATAAGTTTTTAACCTTTGAGTGGAAAAAAAATTTACAATATATATACAAAATAGATTGAATAGGGGATGGAGCAGGTTTTTTGGGAATATACATAAACGCATTGGGCAAGAATAAAATATTTTAATTATTACAACAAATTGGAAATAATGAAGTATAATGTACTGTAATTTGGATAGGGATGATGTTTTGGTTTTGTAGTTTGTGCATGGATGATGTTTTTGGTTTAGTTGGTCATGCGCTAAATTTATTTTCCTTCACGTGTTTTGAAGTAAGTTTGATAGATTTAAGTTTGTAGATTTGGGAATTATTAAATATTGAAAATAGGGTTGAAACTTCATCTGAAGAAAAGGGCAAGGCCAAGATTGCTTCAGGAACCCCATGCAAAAAATCTAATTAGAGTGACTTTATTATTGAAATATTCATTGAGGTTTGTGTACAAACTATAAAAGATGGATATAGACTTGGTAACCATTTTAGTCCAAAAGGTTGGTAGAAAGTTATTACATAATATAGGTGATAGACAAATTGCAAATATGCAAAACAACAATTAAAAAATCAGTGGGACAACCTAAAAAGAGAATGAACATCATGGAAGGCAATGCTTAAAGATGAGATTGGACTAGGGTGGGATTATAATAAAAATACTGTTGATGTTGATGATTCTTAGTGGCTAGGCAAAATAAAGGTATGAATATATTTTAAAATTTTTAATACATATCAAAATTTTTTTAAATATTTTTTAATCAATTACATGTAACATGCAAATGTTCGCCGATTGTGCTAAGTTTCATAAAAAAGGACCACTATTGCTAGAGAAACAAGATTTCTATTCAGTAAGGTTCATGCTAGTGGAGAAAATGTATGGATAGCCAATTTAGGTATCCTACCACCATACATATAGAGGGATCAGACTAATAAGGGTATGGACCTAAATGCATTTGAAATTGATTGTGTCAATGTTGATATTAACAAAGTCACCAAGAAAAGGAAAAAAAATTATTAGAAAATGAAAATCAAGGAAAAAAGAAGATTTCCACTACTATCGAATTGAAGAAATCCCTAGATCACTTAGTAGATGCTATTGAAGCTAGCTCTACTAAGATGGCTACTATCAAAGACAGCATAGTAGGCAGTTCCATTCCTGAGGTGATTGTGATATTACTTAAACTTTTAGGGGTGCAATAAGGAGATGGTTTATATATGTACACATGTTATTTGTTTTTCAAGCCTTCCAATAAAGAGATGTTTGTGGCACAAATAGATGATGATTTATGTCTGCAACAATTATTGAATCAGTAGTTTAAGCAATATTATTAGATTTTTTATGTATTTTTTAAAATTAGTTAGCATTGAAATATTGTTGTGTACTAATAATAAATAAACATCATCTCTCTTTTTATGTATGATCTTAAATATTTTATATTTTATTCATTTGTTTTTATTTTTCCTATGCCATTTTTGGCTTGCAAAGTTTCTTATAAATTTTTTATTTTAAATAGATTGTCTAATTACATAAAAATTGTTTGGAATGAATTTAACATTATAAACGGGTACCAGACTGAAGATTCAAATAGTAGTGAAGATAATAACATCATTGACAACACCAAAATTGAGTTGTTAGCTAAGGAAATAATTGAACAAAATGCATTAGAATATGCAGTTACACACGTGATAGCAAATCATGTTGACACATTCATATTTAAACAAGCATGCCACACATCTGTACACACCGATTGAAAATGGATGATGGAAGTATTAAATGGACATCCAAGGTGTTGTCACGAACAATTTAGAATGAAATATATATATATATATATATATCTTCTTGCGATTCTGTCATTTGTTAGAAAATCAATATGATCTTACACAAACTAGGCAAACAAGTGTGGAAGAAATGGTGGTTATGTTTTTTATGATAGTTGGTCTCTCCTCTAGCAATAGAGAGACAACGATTTCAGCATTTAGGTTCTGCCATTCATAATGTTTTTTTATAAAGTTCTTGTGCCTACTATTAAAATGCCAATGGATTAGATAAAGCCTAAAGAAACTTCAACTGTCCGTAATTATATTAAAAAAAATCAAAGATATTATATCCAAAGGACAACAACTTTCATGCATTGGAAGAAAGATTATGCCACACAAAATATCATGGCTGCATGTGATTTTGATATGTGTTTTACATTTGTTTTGCTAGGTTGGGATGGAAATGCACATGATACTAGAAAATCTTATACTACAATTCGTAATGTATCTAAAATGTTTCCAATGCCTCGTGGAGGTCAATTTTATATATTGAAATCATTTTATATTCTTTAAAATAATATGAAATATACTTACAACGTTATTTGTTTAATTTCAGATTAATTTTATTTGATTGATGTCGGATATCCGAATATCAAAGGATTTCTTGCACCATATAAAAGAGAAAAGTATCATTTTCCTAAATTCCAACATAAGCCTGTTACTTTTGTCATAACTGTTTGTAGTTGATATACAACAAAATTGTAGAAGAATATAATTTGGGTTTCTGATTAAAACCGTGAAGTGTGAACTACTACTAGCTTTTGGGCTGGGTACTCGCACGAGCAGAGAGAAACGGTTGAAAAGGGGAACCTGGTGTATTGGAGTCCACAAAGTTTGACTGCACGAATTTGTACATAAAAAAACTTTTGCGGCTTTTCACTTTGACAGGAACTGATAGGGTATAGCCATTTCTAAATTTGGGGATACATGTTAATTTTTCTAGTAATATGTGTGTGTGTAATTGATTCTATCCATGTCCCTATCTTTGAAGAAATTCTTCAAATGTTGACCACTTTTCACCTTTCCTTCCACATATTTTTTGCAAGTACATTAGAAGGATAAATGTAGAAAATGAACTAGTGATGGGCTAATGATTTATCTATCTTTGTGTATTTGTAGAGGAAGGTAGGCTAACAATGTTGTTTAGAAGATTCAGATATAATGGTCCATTAGCCCTTATTGTTCAAGAGATACAAAAAACCCAACAGGAAGCATACACCCATTATAAAATATAAAATCATAAAATATTAAGCTCACCCGTTTGGTTGATTTGTTTTGGACGATCGGATTATAGAAATTCAAATACTAGTTGATTTTTTTCTTCGAATAATTTAAACTACATTGGACAAAAAAAATCTAACATTGGAGAAAAAATTCACAAAATAATCGTTATGACTAAATTAGTTTAATCGATGGTGAGTTCACATCAAATATCAGTGCTAGCAAAACCCACCAATGATGCTTGAAGAGTAATTGTTGAATAATTAGTTTGGTAAATTTGAGGTTTTGATTAAAACTGTGTGAGTATCTGACTCGTGCCCACTCCTAATTGTTAATTATCACCAATACCTCCATCCACCTTCACAACCATTATTACTTACACAGTCCCGCATTTTGTTATCCCTATTTCTTATTTGATATTTGGCATTCATGTACTCAAGGATGTCTTTTGGTTCCCGAACAACAAAATAGAATTGGTAAAAAATGCTTTTTTTTTCTTGTTTCTGTGCAAATAAAAATATAGGAGTTTTCTTTTTGGGGATTTTATCAAGTAGGTATCACTTTTTATAATTGTATAACACATGGCGCATGAGAAGAAATTTTTCTTGAATCTAAATTATGGGTTTGGTCTACGACAAAAAATTGTGGTATGAGATTTATATCTAAACTGCGGATTTGGTCCATCAAAAAATATTGGGGGTTTGGGATTGTTAATTGACTTTAAGGCCCATTTGGATTATCATTTTCTTCATATAGATCAATTGGTTTATGAATGTTTCCCAATTGATAAATATTCAATTATAAGTAATTTACAACTTGAAGACTCTTGAGCATGATCCATATAGAGTTTGGAGGGGAGTGGCTAAAGCGCTACAAAATCTGAAATAAGTTTATATCATTTTGAGCATCTATTTTCTTGTGTAGCCTTAACTTCAGTTTGAGTCTCCACTTACCAGGTCTCTTGTGGATTTTGCTTGTCAAAGTTCAACATGTTGCTGTCGCCAGTTGATTGCCGATGAGTGTTCAACTTTATATCAAAGTAAGTTAGAATGGGGAAAGAAGATGAAAGTATTTTCTTCGGATCCATATAGTTTTGTGAGATAGTAGTAGGTGTTAAACATTTACTAGTGGAGTGCAATTTGGACATTTTAAGTAAAATTGCTCTGCCTAGAAAATTATTGCTTTAGCAATAAGGCCGACAATTGTTAATACGGATATGCACATATATTTTCCTTTTGCTTATGTTAAGTAGCAGTTGATTTCATTGACTATGATGTATGATACCTAACTGGTATGTGAATGCTTGTTCGAGAACAAGTTCATTTGATTGATTTGCAAGCATTAACATATGGACAATTATTTACTATCAATGATTCGAATTCTTAATGGCATTAGTGTAAGTAATTCTTGGAATTGAGATTATGATAATATCTTGAGTATAAATTGTTGTATTTCGATTCTATTACTTGTTGCTCTTAAAAATCCCTCTTCGGATGGAAATTAGGTATAGTGAGTGAGTTATCATTATAGGATTTGCTACTCTTAATAGCTAGACATTATATCTAGGATTTGCTACTTGTTGGAAATATTAACTCAGTGAATCTTTTTGGAAAATATATTTTGAGAACAATAAAAGAATGATCAATCAAATAAGAGTTGGCACTTATTCTATACTCCCAAACTAATTAGGGATAGAGTTTAGTAAAAAAAATATTATCACAAAGTAACAATGTCATTAATAGGTGAAATCTTACCATATGACTTGTCTTATCTACTTAAGTGGTCTTGATGTGTTGCTAGATGCTACTTTTGATCTATAAGTATGAATTAATTAATTAATTGAATTAATGACAAATTAAAGTATTTAATTTATCTAACATTGAACTAATTAATTAGTGAACTAGTGTTTATACTTATTATTAATGTGGACAGAATCTAATGGATCATACGCATTATAGACGAGATCTTCAGGTTAAGCTATTTATTAATAAGTATGAGATACATATGGATTTAATTCATTAGATAAATTAATCATAAGGATTTATATACAATTAATCTAAGTCTTTGAAGATTAGGTTTGGATTTCCATGTGGAATTGGACTTGCTTAATTTTATCTGTTAACTACCTTAACCTTTACTCTTGAACATACAAGACATACAAGACATACAATACAATTAGAACGCAAGAGTTGTGGTGAGAGAAAATTTGGACAGCAAGCAAACCAAAGTGTTGTGAGCTTGAAGTTGGAGAAATGAATTTTTCCTAAGTTTTTCTTCCTCAAGGCTTCTCCCTAGAAATTAGGGCTGTTGTCTTCTTCCTTCATCCTTATTTGTGTTTTGAGTATTCAATAGAGCTAGCACTCAAAAGTTTAGGCTAGACAGACCTGAAAGGCTAGACAGACCTCAAAGATGCAAGCATCTCTAAATTTCTTTGACGCAAGTATAAACTACCATTAAATCCCAAGTTTTTCAAATCTCCTTGGCATGAGGGTAACTATCACCTAGATGAAAGTTGTAACATCCTGCGTTCGGGCTAGCCCAATAACTTTTGAGCTTTAAACTACGGGCTCAAAATGCTTAAGCCAAGTTATTTAATAGCCCAAACGTAGGATGTTATATACAAATCATTTTCTTTTCTTCCCACTAATGTGGAACTTTTTAAGGGGTCTCACATTCGCCCTCCTTATTAGGCTTTGCATCCTCGCAAAGCCCAATCCATATCATAATCCGAACTGTCCACTCGGTTGTATCAGATTCTAGAGGTGGCTCGTACGGGCTCTAGAGGTGGCTCCCGTCCTTAGGTCAACATAGCAGTTAACCCCGCACAGAACTTAGTTCCTCCACTTCCTTGCGTAGTCCGGCCCAAATACCATAGGCCCAATTTCACCCTGTGCTGAGACCACACGAGGTTCGTTCTGATATCATTTGTAACATTCCGCATCTGGGCTGGCCCAATAACTTTTGAGCTTTAAACTACGGGCTCAAAATGCTTAAGCCAAGTTATTTAGTAGCCCAAACGTAGGATGTTATATACAAATCATTTTCTTTTCTTCCCACCAATGTGGGACTTTTTGAGGGGTCTCACAAAAGCATTTTCAAATCTCCTTAGCACAAGGTAAACTATCTCCCAATATCCTTGCCAAGCAGATAAATTGTCTCTAAGTTATGAGAAATCTCCAAATCTCCTAGGTGCAATAGCAAACTTGACATGAATCCGAAGTCGAAGGCTCATGTTGGACGAGGTATTTGCATTGTATCTAAAGCATCGTCAAAGCAAATGTCATTACCAACCATTAATGGAGACCTAGGGGCTTCAAAGACCGAAGAAAAGGAGGTTGGAGGAAGAGGCCATCCATAGTTGGGAAGGGTACACTCGCGACTGGGAAGAAAAAGAAGCCACGACAACTTTCAAGAAGTGAGCCGTGGATAAATAGTGTCAGCACAACTACAGTTGAGATTAAATCCACTAGCAGCTCACACGAGGGGAACAATCTGATGATAGCCGTGGCAAGTTTCTATGCATGGGAATGAGGTACAGGAATGGTCAGATAATTGATGAGTTTTACTATTTTTTTGTTTTAAAATAGTATTTCATTTATAATAGACTATTTACTTTCCATTTTAGTTCTTTAAGGTATTTTTGCCTATATAAGGTTAACTTTTATCATGTTTACATATGTTTATGATGATCAATTAGATCGGTGAGGTTTTTTCTATTGGGTTTTTTTTGAAAGAACTTGTGTTCATCGAGTGATTTGTTGAATTCTTGCTTATATCTCGGGTTCTAATCAACAGGTTTGATTTGGGTTTGAATTTTTCTTTCAAATTATTTTCAATTCTTAGGGTAGGATTGAGGTTAATTTGCACCTTGATACCATAAAATGCTCCTTGGGTAGGTAATCTTGTGGTTGCGAACTTCTGAAGGTTCTCGTTAGAAGATTAATGTGGGGTCTTGCGCACGATCGCATCAATTAGTATCAGAGATTTTGGGTTCTTGGTATCAGGTTTCATCAATCCATCTTGTGAAATTTCAATTCCTAGAGATTGGATATATCCTTTTCTCTTTATTTTGTCTATGTTCTTGCAGAAATCTTGTGCTTTGTCTATTGTTTTTGAATAGTTTTATTTTTAGGGTCTTATAGGTGTTGTCTTTTGTGCTTTCATTGTTTATCGTATCGGGTCCTTGCTTTGTGCATATATCTTACTGTCCTAGTTAATTTCTTACAGTTTTTCTGCAATTTTCTATAAATTTTCCTACAATTTTTGTGTCCTTGTTGCTGTCTTCTCTTTGGGTTGTCTAGAATTTCAAAAAGCTTGTGTCTTTTGCCTTGTTATCATGTGGGCTGTTGAGTTTTGGTGGACTATTGACTTAATCATTGTCAAAAAATCATCAATTAGGTTATGCTAGGGTCTTGTTTATTCGTAGTAGTCCTATCATATTCGAGTCTATACCTTTCAAATTCCTTGTTTTGTTTTTGTACTTGAATCCAATATGTCTAACGAACAAAAATCTAAGGCTTTTGACATTAAGGACTAGAATCCAACAAGGGATAAGGTAAACAGTTGAGGCCATGTGTGATCAAATGAAGCAAAGGAAATGCTCATATTTTAGATCGAAAAACAGTCATAGAGGGTCACCAATTGCGGAATCAGACGATTCTAATGATGAAGAGTTGGTTGAAAGGAAGCAAAGAAGGGGAGAACGTGCTCAAGATAGCAACCTTAGAAGCACCAAGATAAAGATTCCTACATTCCAAGACAAAAGTGATCCTGAGCTTTACTAGGAGTGGAAACGCAAAGTGGAGCATGTGTTTGACCACCACAACTATTCAAAGGAGAAGAAGGTAAAACTAGCTGCAGTTGAGTTTACAGACTATGCAAGTGTCCGGTGGAATCAATTGACCACTACTAGAAAGAGATGTGGAGAGAGACCTATTTGCACTTGGGAGGAGATGAAGATGATTATGCGAAGGAGATTTGTGCCTAGCCACTCCTATCGGAAGTTACATCACAAGCTATAATCATTGTCACAAGGGAGTAGGACTGTGGATGAATACTACAAAGATATGGAGATGGTGATGATTAGGGCTAACGTGGAGGAGGATTGTGAGGGTACTCTGGCAAGGTCCTTAGCTAGATTGAATCAAGAGATTTGAGGGATACTTAAGTTGCAATCATATATGAAGGTTAAAGGTTTGGTTCAAAATGCCAAAAAGGTGGAGAAGCAACTCAAAGCTAAGAAGAGAAATGGTTCAAGCCTTCCTATGGGGGATCTAGCAGGCATAAGAATATAGACCGTGATGAGAGGCATGATAAACCATCCAATGTGCTAGAGGAACAACCTATCATAAAGCCTAAAGATGTTGTGAAGCCAAAGGAAGGTGTAGTTGTGGGCAAGAGGCAATCAAAGATGCCTATGAGGACTCTGACATCAAGTGCTTTCGGTGTCAAAAACATGGACATGTGGCTACTTAATATCTGAATACATAACTATGATTGTGCTTAAAGGTAGGGAGTTAGAGAATGTAGCATTCGGTGATGAAGAGATGCCGCCATTGGAAAGTGATAGTGATGGAATGGAAGACTTTTCGCTTGCAAAAGGAGAAACATTGATCACAAGGAGGACATTAGAAGATTTAACCAAGAAGGATGCAAGTGATTTGCAATGGAAATTAATATTTTCATACTAGGTGCCTCATTAATGACAAGGTATGTAGTGTTGCTGTTGATTCGGGTAGTTACACTAACCTTGTTAATTCATTGGTGGTAGAGGAACTTGATTTGAGAACCTTGAAGCATCCTAAACTCTATCGTTTGCAATGAGTGAGAGAGTGGTGAATTGAAGGTGACTAAGCGAGTAGAAATTGTGTCCTCCATTAGACTTTATAAGGATAGAGTTTTATGTGATGTAACACCAATGGGAAGTGTCACTTGTTATTGGGGTGCCAATGGCAAAATAATCGTAATATGGTGTACGATGGTTGTACAAATCAATACTCTTTTACTTGGTATGGAAAAGATATCACCTTAGTGCCTTTGTCACCAAAGGAAGCTCACAAACATCAAGTGGAGGTAGCTAAGGGGTGTGAGGTGAGTAAGAGGAAGAAAAGAAATGTGGTGAAAGGAGGTGTAGAGTTGGATAAGCACAAAAGGATAATGATGGCTGATTTGGGTTGCAAGGAGTTTAATTCTACAAATTGGCATTCTAGTGTTCCAAATAATTCTTCTTTGCAGGCTTTCGAAGTTCTTCTTGATGGAGCCAAGATGAAACAAGACTCAAAGACAAATCTTCTTAAAGAGAAGGGGAATGATGCGAATCTAAAGGTGAAGGCTAAAGTGGAAGAAAGGTATTCGCATTGTCTCTAAAGCATCGTCTAAGCAGAGGACATTACCAACCATTAATAGAGACTTAGGGGCTACAAAGATGGAAGAAAAGGGGGTTGGAGGAAGAGGCCATCCACAGTAGCGAAGAGTACACTTGTAGCTAGGAAGAAAAAAGTCACAACTGCTTTCTAGAAGTGAGTTGTGAATGAACAGTGTTAGCCATGCCTGCAGTTGAGGTTAAATCCACCAATAGCTCATAGCAAGGGGAACAATCTGATGATAGACACAGCAGGTTCTAGTGTGCTAGAATGGTAAGATAATTGACGAGTTTTACTATTTTTCGAGTTTGAAGTTAGTATTTCAATTGTAATAGATTATCTACTTTCTATATTAGTTCTTTAGGGTATTTTTGCCTATATAAGACTAGCTTTTATCTTATTTTGCATATGTTTATGATTGATTAATAAGATTGGTGAGGTTTTTCCTCTTAGGTTTTTTTGAAAGAACTTGTGTTCATTGAGTGATTCATTGAATTCTTGCTTAAACCTTGGGTTCTAATTAACGGTTTAGTTAGGGTTTGGGTTTTTCTTGTCAAATTAGTTTCAATTCCCAAGGTAAGATTGCGATTAATTTGCACCTTAATACCAAAAGATGACCTTTGTCTGGGTAATCCTGTGGTTGTGAACTTCATGAAGGTTTCCGTAATGTGAGTCTTGTGCACGATTGCATCGAAACTATATCAAAGGTGCGCATGTCTTCAAAGCTCTTTAACAAGAGTGGGAATCATCTACAAGTTGTAAATTTCTCTAAGCCTCCAAGAAACAAGCATAAATTCCTCAAGTTTCATATTTCTGTAAGTACTCCACGACGCTTGAGGCTAAACTGTATGTCGCTTCTGGCCTAAACAAGCTAAAGCTATGGAAAGCAACCACCAATAATTCATTATGTGATTAAGTTGCCAAAACACTCCACTAAGTTTAAGGTGGTATACAAATAGATACTCTCAACATGTATGATTAAATTGTGAACCGTTAGAATTACGTGTGACTTGATTCTCTATTAGAATATGTAGGCAACTTAGAGGGCAATTTCTAGGCCCAGTTAGACTACAACAAAACCAAAATCAATTTAGTGAAAAACCATTTTAAAACAAAGTCCCAAAATCAAATCATTTTTTCTTGAAATACCATTTTGAAACAAAGTTTCAGATTCAATCATACGAATTTTTTTTCCTTTACTTATCTTTTAATTACTTTACTTATTTGCGTTAAAACAAACTATAAAATAAGAAAAGTAAAGAATATTTTATTACCTGAAAAAATAAGTTTGCTATATTAAGGATTCAAGAGAAGGGAAAATTTTCTACATAAAGTTTCTAAAGGAAAGGAGGAACAATATGGAATATTCTATACTTTTTTAACCGATAGTCTGCTATGGTTATCTTCTTTCCTTCATGAAGGATTTTCATTTCTTCAAACTCTTTAATAGTTTCATTTGACAAGAAGGTCATATTTTTAATGGAGAAAATTTCACCATGCACTTTTAACACCAATTTGAATCTATTGAGGATTTCATGGTCTTGATTGACAATACAGCTAATATTGCTTTTACAAATTTTCAAGCTCTTTTTAAAGAATTTTCTACCTATCTTTAATTAATTGTGACTTTTCTTTAGGACTTTGCAAGTTGTTGGTTGTTTTATCCTCCTTTGCTTTAATTTATGAAAGGTGTACAGTTGCTTTGGAAAGAGTTTCCGTATGTGCCTCTTTAAGTCATCTTGTCCAATGTTAAAGACCTTGAAGAATTATACTCTCTTGTCTTCTAGAATAATCAATGAAGGAGACTTCCAAAGGCGGCGTATTTACAGAATTCTATTATTATTAATTTAATCCTGCCTTTTACGTAATCCTCCAAAAGAAGAAATGTGTTTCACAGGAAATCCCTTGTAGGAGTTCTTTCTATAAATGTTGCACATAATTTTCTTTGCATGCTTTTATCATCTTGCAACAATGAAATTTAGAAATTGGTACTCTGTTGTGCTTGGTGGGACTTCCACGATGACTTGATGGCTTCTTTTATCGAGAACTTGAAGATGTGATTAATGAGATAACCAAGGAAATTGATAATATATAATTCCAACTTGCATGAATTTGGCTTATAAGGATGACATCCAAATTCATTCAATTGAGATAGAGCCATGTGTGTTCAAGTGTATAGATGATTCGTCGGGAGCATTGTTTTGAAAACCGAATCGGATTGACTGGTTGGACCGGTTAAACCACGAACCAGCCATACCTCTAATTTGGTTACATATAAAAGCCGGAGGAGCTCAACAAACCATCAAAAATTGGTCCAACCATGCGAATTGGAACAAACCGTGCATAAAAGACTTATTTTTCAATAAATGAGTAAAAGACCAAAACATTCCTAGCAATGAAAATTACCTTTTCGACCCTAAAAACGACTTTTGACCTACAAAAATTAAATTTGAAATTAAAACTTAAGACTAAAAAATTAAAAAAATGTCTTGACCTTTTTTTAAAAACATCCAAAAATAGAAAAAAGCAAACAAAGTGCAAATAATAAATTTAGTAAAAAATTCGGACGAAAAATAAATTCCCATGCGAAATTACTACCTTACTCCCTAAATTTAGTATTTACAAAAAATGAAAAATGATCCCAAAAAATTACCAAAAATTAGAAATAGGTTCAAGAACCTAAAAATGATTTTAGAAACTCTGAAAACTTGACAAACATGTGTTTTAGATGCAAAATAACAATTTTGCCCCTGAATGCAGTATTTGCAGAAAAAATACCAATTGATCCTGAAAAAAATAAAAAAAATTAGAAATATGCTTAAAGAGTCAGAAAAATAAATTTGGGATCTAAAATGAGCGAAAATAGTGTTCGCGAGGCATAATTACTATTTTACCCTTGAACTGTCAGAATATACAAAAAAAATCAATTAAATCTGAAAAAATCACAAAAATTTAAAATGTGTATACAAGTATAAATAATGAATTTAAACCCCCCGAAACTAATAAAAAATATTTACTATTAAAAATTACTGTTTTGACTCTTGAAATAGTTGACTTTGCCCTTTTTCCTCAAAAATCAGAATTTGACTCTAAAAATAGAAAAAATACCCCTAGCATTAGAAAATAAATAGTGTGTCAAAATTTGATGTCTACAGTTTGCCCCTCTTTGTTGGGAATCTCACAGAGATTTCAAACAAAGATGTAGACAATACCAAATTTTGACTCACCTAAATATGAAAACAAATGCACATGTATACATGCACAGTATGAGGATGTGATGTAGTGAAACCATTGAACACATAAATATAGATATACATGTGACCGAACTCTCTAAGAGCTGCCTACGTATCCTGATTACGTATCCTGATGAAACGAATCAAGTCAAATGCAGTTCAGATACAAGTGAATTGTTGACGCGAATAATAACACAACTGCAAATGATAACACAAGGATTCCAAATTTTTTAAAACTTGTGATCAAAATAAAGAAAAAAATGCAACATTTAAACTACTAAATTAAAATAACATAAAGTGGTCCAAACTGTTCGACAAAATAAAGACTGATAAAATAAATGCAAAGTCTGGGCTGCCAGACTTGAAAATGTGAATAAACATATGCCATTCAGGCTGCTAAACGGATGCATAACCTTGGATTGCCAAGGATGATGAATGTAAAGTTGGGATACTAATTTGAAATGTAAGCAAACAAATGCCGACCAATCTGTTGGACGGATGTATGACCTTGTGCTACTAAGATTGATGAATGCAAAATTGGACTGCCAACTTGAAAATATAAATGAATGATCCTGAGTTGTTAGGAATCATAAAATGCAATGTAAGGTCTGGGCTGCCAAACTTGGAAATATAAATAAACAGATGCCGACCAAGCTGCTGGATGGATGCATAACCTTGGGCTACCAAGGTTGATGAATACAAAGTTTGGGTTGCCACTTGAAATGTAAATAACAGATGCCGACCAGACTACTCGACGGATGCATGACCTTAGGCTGCCAAAGTTGATAAATGCAAAATTTGGGCTGCCAAACTTGAAATGTAAATAAACAGATGCGGACCAGGCTACTAGACGGATGCATGACCTTGGGCTACCAAGGTTGATGAATGCAAAGTTGAGCTACCAACTGATTGTGAGTTTTAAGTAGTATCAAAATTAAGCACAATTCATACAAACAAGTAATAAAATTTATAACCTAATACCTCTTTCTGCAAATGCACAGGTCAAATGTAGTAGGGGAAGTATTAGCGTCGATCCCACGAGGAAACAAGAATTTGCAAGTACTAAAGCTACTAATTTACTCTATTATCTAGATAATACATCAAATAGGTGGTGTGCAAATAAGAAAATTCAACTACTTGAAGTAAAACAAGCGAAAGAAATTCACAAATACAAGTAATAGGGTCTAGAATCCACTAATTGTCACTAATATGATTAAATGAATTAACACCTTGCTATATTAATCTTGTCTTGCTTAGGATTGCAACTCCATATGAAATCAAAACTTGTTTTCACAATGAATTGACTAGAGTTCAATTATGTTCATGATGAACTCTTATGAAATGCGTCAATTGTGGTATTAAACAACTTCAATCCACCTACTTGCACAACTACTTCCATGTGTGTACAATATAAGTTTCATCTACCATTTTTCAATGTTTTAAGCATTTCTTATTGTCAAATAACATCTAAATGATTTGCAATAGTTGATCATGCTACTACAAATGTTAAACCTTGATAGATGAACAAGCAAATACAAGTTATAGCAAGTATAATAACATTCAAATCATATAATTAGTTTTATCTAACCCTAAGACATGTATTTAGTTAAACATAGCTTGTATGAATAATATATAATAGAAGAAACTCATAAACAAGTAAGAAATTAAAGAGCTAAGGTAAGAAATGCTCATTTGTTGGTATGACTCCAAAGCTTCATGTCTCATTGATATGAATTGATACACATGAATCCTCCAAGAATTTTCTTACAAGTAATGAAAATTCTTCTAAACTACAAAGAAAACTACTACTATATGCTACTTGGGAGTGCTTCTCCCTTCAAGACATGTTCTAAACATCTTGCAAGAGGTCCTTATTTATAGACAAATTTTCCCTAATCATCTAGATAACTTGCATGACAATTTGCAAGAAAAGTTATCTTAAAATCACAAAAAGATTTTCATTGAATTTCGCGACGTTTCCTTGGGTAGTGCAGGTGCAAAGATAAGCTGCAAGTTGGACCTATCACTTTTTGGCCGACATTCATGATCCGTGGGTAGATACGCAAGCATTTTGTCCGCGAATCGTGATTCGTGTATTGCTCCTACAAGAAGGCAAAATAAACTTTTTCTCATACATAAAATTTGTAACCCTTTGAATTAGATTTCCAACATAAAAAATCAAGTCATTTGGAGTTCTAGATGCGAAGATATAGCCAAAACACTAAGACGTGGTTGGGAAAGCTTTGTTCTTTAGTAATTTAGATTTTTTACTATGAAGATGTGAGAACTGGATTTTGATGTCTGCATAAGAATTGTAGAGTATCCTCTTAGATTTAAAATTCTACAAGAATCATCTCAATCCAATTGTTGTAGCTCATGTTATTGCCAAAATACAGAAATATATCATTGTTACTGACGCCTAGTTTTCTCCAATTCTTCACTTCCATTGCTTCTTTGTACTTCTCTTTTGCTTGTTATGTCTATTATGCCCTTGAGACCTTTTTGTAATATTGATCCTATAATTCCATGGTGAATTTATTGATGAGAATTTTTCAAAAGTTGAGCAAAACAATCCTCCAAGTTTGAATGTAAAAGTTGTTCTATTGAAATTTCAAATCCAATCATCCTTGAATCCATTAAGAATGGGATGACCTTTACTCCAATTGATCCAAATTATGCTTGATATAAAACTTGAAAGATTGTACAAAGATTGTGCATTAATTAGCTCAAAATATAAATTTTGCTTCAACACCCTATAAATCGAGTAAAAACTCTAATTTTTGAAAAAATTTTCAAATGGAAGAACAATTATGAAATTGGGCCATTTTTAAATTTAAAACACTTAGAACATACTTAAAACACACTAAATATATATATAATACTATGCTAAAATAGATAAAATTATCACTTATCACCAACTTGAAAATATAAATGAATGATCTTCGGCTGTCATGAATCACAAAATGCAATGCAAGGTTTGGGTTGCCAGACTTGAAAATATAAATAAACAGATGCCGACTAGACTACTGAACGGATGCATGACCTTGGGCTGCCAAGGTTGATGAATGCATAGTTGGACTACCAACTTGAAATGTAAATGAACAGATGCCAGCCAACCTGTTGGACGGATGCATGACCTTGGGTTACCAAGGTTGATAAATGCAAAGTTAAGCTGCTAGCTTGAAAATATAAATGAATAATCTTGAGCTGTCAGGAATCATAAAATACAATACAAGATTTGGGCTGCTAGACTTGGAAATATAAATAAATAGATACCGATTAGGTTATTGGACGGATGGATGACCTTGGGTTGCCAAGGTTAATAAATGCAAAGTTGGGCTGCCAACTTGAAATGTAAATAACAGATGCATGATCTTGGGCTGTCAAGATTCGTGGAATTCAAAGTCTAAGCTGTCAGATTTGGAAAGTAAATGCATGATCCTAAGCTATCAGGATTCATGGAATGCAAAGTCTGGGCTGTCAGACTTGGAAACGTAAATGACAAAAGCGAATCTAGGCTGCTGAACAAAATAAATATAATAAAGATTTTAAAATAGAACAAAACTAGTGTTGAGCATAGAATCCAATTCAACTCAAAATCAAAATTTTTCTCTTTTCTTTTTGCTCCTTTTTTTTTTGAAAAATATGAAAGTAAATAGATTGACGTGACGACTAATGCATGATGACATAAAAAGAATAAAAATGCTAAAGTAAGATGCATAAGCATGCAATTAGAACGACATGCTATCTAATGCTGCAAACATAACTATTGAATATTGAAATTCAATACGGTACCCAATGTTGATGATTGAGCATACCGCAAACTGAAATGAAAATCGGTACCCAATGTTAAGATTGAGCCTACTGCAAACTGAAATAAAAATCGGTACCCAATGCTAAGATTGAGCCTACCGAGAACTGAAAATAAAAATGGTACCCAATGCTGACGATTTAGCCTATCGCAAACTGAAATGAAAATCAATACCCAATACTAAGATTGGACCTACCAAGAACTTAAAATAAAGATGGTACTCAATGCTGACGATTGAGCCCACTGCAAACTGAAAATGAAAATTGGTACCCAATGTAAAGATTAAGTCTACCGAGAACTGAAAATAAAGATGGTACCCAATGTTGACGATTGAGCCTACCGCAAACTGAAAATGAAAATTGGTATCCAATGTAAAGATTGAGCTTACCGACAATTGAAAATAAAGACGAGTGAAATGAAAACACAATATGCAAACTACTAGGCTCGTTAAAACAACGTGCAGTATGCTGGACATATGTTAGATAATTACTAGGTGAATAAATATTTGAAAAAATAAACTTACAAATGGGGAATGGACTGACAAGTGAATGTATGGATATGAATGAAAATGCAGAGTTTGAGTTACCAGACTAAAATGAACCGAAATTAAAACCCAACGGACGAGTTGGGACTTAACAGAAATGCAAACCCAATAGACGAATTAGGGCCCAACGAACAAGTTGGGACCCAATGGACGAGCTAGAACTTAACAGAAAAGTAAACCCAATGGACGAGTTGGGGTAAAACTAACAATAAGTGATATGCAAAATGCTAGACAAACTAAAATAATGTGCACTATGTTCGACAAATGCTAAATAAATGCTGATTCGAGAAACTAAGATATATTGATGTGATCCAAGCTATTGGACGAATGTATGCATGCATGATGCTAAACTAGTGAACAAAATGTAGTATCTAGGCTGCTAGATTAAAAGGAACATGATTGGGTCCAGATTGCTGGAGAAAATACATAAAGAAATTTAAGACATTGAAAAAATTTGAAACAACCATCGAACATCGCATGCAAAATAACTTAAAGAACTAAAATTTTCAATTTTAAAAAAAAAAATTTCGCCCCAATGTATGATATCATACTAATTTGAAATCACTCTTTTCAAGGCTTGGTGCCATATGAAAATATGAAAATTCAATTTAAACTCAACCTTTTCAAAAAAAAATTGCCCCAGTGTCAATTCTTTTAAATCAATCTTTGAATTGAATTTCACTCTTGATTAAATCCTCCTTAACTTAAAAAATTGCCCCATTTTTTTATTTTTGACGAGGGCCTCAATTGATGATGTTGTGATCGCACCTGCAAAAAAGAGAAAAATAACTACAATTGCAAAATGATGCCACCACATGAGAGCCCCTTGACTCTAGTGCATGTGAACATGAATATTGTCATTCTGAGTCCCTGATTGATTTCTTGCTTTTGCTTTTTGTCATTTTCCAATTTGATAGATTCTGATTCATGATTCAGATCAAATCGCTCAAATTGTCTTATGATACATGTATGACTCTGACTTCTAATAAATTTAGGATTGCCTTTAAATTCAATGCAAGTAACAACCATTATTCAATTTTGTACAAGAACATCTTACGTGCACTAATTCAAATGAACTTTTGTACAGAAAACATGCAAAGAACAAAATAGAGTCAAACAAATATTTTTCAAAATTGATTTTTGAAATAATGATTTAAACATTGCCTCTTGGTTTTGGCATGTCATTCCAACTTGAATTCTGGGACTGCCTCAAATTGATCAATGTAGATGAGAAACCTCAAGTAACTATAGTTGCCAACTTTCAAAGAATCCAATGTTGGCATAATGACTTTTCACTGATGGGCCTTCAGCTGTTGTATTTGTCCAATTGTAGTGGCCTTTCGGATCATTAGCTTTAGAGAAAGAAAGGAAATTAATGGCAGTATCCAAACTTGAGATAGTCTTTCCCCTTTTCATTAAAACAGATATTCATTCTTGCTCAAACACAATATTGCTTTTGGTTTTTCTTTTTGGATGGGAGAGACTGTGCTACAATTGATCCAATTTGTTCAAATGTTATGATTCTACAAAATTAAAAAAAAAAACTTTTGTATCAATCTGCTCAAAATTATTTCTACCTCGAAATTTGAAATTTCGAGGGAAAAATCATGATCAAATTTAGTTAACTTCTCACTAAGACAAATATACCAAAATGCATGATTTGACATTTGTCAACTCCCCCACACTTAAATCATCACTTGTCCTCAAATTGTTTGAAAAATGCGAGATGAATTAATGATTTAAGCATTGAAATCACACATGTCTATTCTAAAATGTACTTCCTCGAGACCAAGTAAATAACCATTATATAATTTATCTTGTCTTTAATACTCATAATATCAAGTAGAGAAGAAATAATTATATCACAATTAAGCAAGTTCAACTTAATTTTTTTGCCTTACCAAATTTCACAAACAAATAAATCATATGATCAATCAAAGAGCAACACATGTCTTTAATCAATTTTATTTTTCACTTGAGGGGATTTTATTCTAGTGAAATAATCACTCAAAATACAAAAGTGTCTTTTAACAGTAAAACCGATATTAGTTATGAATGTTCCCGGTTACTCAACACCTCAATCTATAAGTAAGTAGCAAAAATTGTATTTGAGAAGTACAATTGCCTTTTTACGCAAGAATCGACATTGGTTAAATAAAGACCTCTAGTTACTGAACAATTTACTTACTTAAATTTACAATGCATTACTCATAATTCAAGTACCTTTTGACGAGAAAGTTGACATTTTTGGATGAAAACCTCCGGTTACTAATCACAAGAACCATTAGAGTAAAAAAATCACATCTTTTTGTAGTATAAAATCCCTCGTGATAAATGTTACATCATAGATTACATGATTGCACTAAGTGATCATAATCAACATTTGACTTGCAAAATTAAGTAAAGAAGAGAAATTTCCATCAAACATGCAAAATTTAGATATAATTTTAACCACTTTGTAGGATACACTTTCTATATGAACAAAACTCCAAACCACATAATAATCATTTCTTAATACCCGAAGAAAGCATTTGTCAAAGCACATAAAGTAATTTCAACTAGTAGGGGAATTAGACAAAATTGCAGTTGCTAACTACAACTCACAAGCTTATGATATTACCCTATTTTCCACATTATTCTATACAATGTATTCCACAAATAAAGATTAAGAAAATGAAACAATAAAACTCCCCTTCTGAACCATTTGAAGTCGTATCCTCTGCATGTTTGTTCCTTTTGTTGTGCTTGAATTCTCCAAACATTCATCCAAAGTTGCTTTGTAAAGTTTGCTCAACATTTTCAAATTCTATAGAGCAAAAGCGCATCTTACTCTATTCCTTAACCCTTTTCTTGGTACCAATATTTGTAGCTTCTTTCTCTTTCAGGTTAAGCTTGGATTCCCTTTTTGTACCATTCAGAGTCTTTAACACAAAATCCAAATTTCTTTTCGGTGTCACTCTAGCTCCTCATTAACAGCTTGTGTTATTTTGGAATCTGGAGAGATATCGAAGTGGAAATCATCCGTTTCAAGTAAGGTGACATCCAAATATCATAGATATTTATTTTCACCATCAAGACATACAAGAAAATGTTTTCTTTTTATTTAATTTGAACTTGCATTAACTCATCAAAGAGAAAACCTTACCATTTCACAAACTTAGCATTAGGCTTTTAGAAAAAATTTGATTTATTACATTGACTCATCAAAGAATTATTTGCTCAATATAACAAAAGATTTAAAGAAAATTCTTTTCAAAAGCTAAATGTAAAACATGAAGGGAAAATCTGATGTGACCAACAAATTGGAGAAAGCAGCTCGTTTAACACTTCATCTGAGAAAAAGCTTTGAACACTAGGCAATCTTAAATTTACAAAATGAGTGCAGTTATTAGCATTCAAATTATTACTATTTTTATTACACCTAATAATAAACAGTTATCTATCTATGAAATATAATTTCATCTATCATGCTAATCATCCTAGTCAAACTCATATATCTGGACTCTCAGCACTATTGATTCTAAAATTGATTTCCCATGGTCTTTCAAATGGTTTGAAAAGGAGCATTCGTGTTTTTATGACGTTGTAGATATCGAGTATGTGGCATTTTACTTGAGTTAAACTATGATTTAAAAGAAAAACTTGAACGCAAAAACTGAGTATTTATTCGATGTCTTTTCCAATTTACTACTTTCGTTGGGGACCTGTTAGAATAAAAAAATCAAAATTAGTATAAGTAAAAACAAAAAAGATGCATATCCTAGGGGGAGCCCTTATTGTGCCAAAGGTAGGCTTAGCATGAAAAGCAATCCTATAAGGTGAGACCCCCCTTTTAAATGATTATGCGTCAAATTTGCTAGAAAGAAAATGCCTTCATTTTGCTCGTACTACCTTACCTAGTGTCTTACCTACCAGGATGGTACATAAAATATAAACATGCATGCCTTTCTAGGGTTACGTACCCAAGACCAAAGGATGGCTCTCCTATAATGGGATTCTCGAAATGGCATTCCCTTTAAAATTTATGCATGATGCCAGTTTATTAAAGCAGGCTAAAATATGCAATAATGCAAAAATTTGAAAAATGTTTTAAAGATTTTTAATCCAATAATGATACCAAATTTCTTTGGAAAAGATGGAACATGAATTGCACAAAAAATATCGATTTAATTTATTTGATTTGAAATATCGAGCCTCCATAAGGCCATAAAATACAACACTGAAAGAAAACAAAAAATTAAAACATTGTTTAGGGTTACACAAGTAAAAAAATGCCAATTTCTTAAAATAGAATGATATGTGTTAAAATTCCTTTTTGTGCAGTGTGGGATGGGAGGGTGGGGTATATAGCAAAAATGACGTATAATTTATTTGAAAAAGATGAACATGAATTATACAAAAATTTGCCCTCTTAAATGCATTTATTGATTTTGAGAAAAATTGGTTCAGACAAAACTGATAGATACAACAAGGATGTGTAAATTTTGAAAATGACTTGAAATTACACATCTTATTTAAGAATATACAAGCCAAAAATCAGATTTTTAGGCACATTTTTAAAAACCTACAATGATTGAACCCTTGCACTTTTCTAAAATTTTATGAAAATCTCATTTCCATATTTCTCGAAGAAATTAATTATGAAAGTGAAATTCAAACATGCCAAAAGAGAGTTGGCTTTCCTAGAGAGCACCATGCTAGGCTCTTTATTTTATGGCTGTGAATGCAATCAAAGCATAAAAAAGATTTCATTAGTTTGTTCAATAAATAGTCACATAACACGTTGACAAAACAAATAGGAGTAAACAACATAACAATAAAAAGGGGGTGGATTTCCTCATCTCATGCCAAGTGTACCTGATAGGGTAAGGTTAACTCTATCCTAGGCTTATTCTATATGGATGCATGAGGTTGGGTTCACTAATGCATCTAGACTCGATTAGGCTGTCGATTCCCAAGTCTTCAGACGAAGAGTAAGGATCATCAATCCCAAAGACCTTGGTCGGTGGCTCGAGTGATCCTCCAGATACTGCTACGTGCACATCTGCCCCGGTCACGTGTCCGAGTAGATCTATTCTTTAAAGTCCAAATCCCTAGACTTATGAACTCAAGCCGATAGTTGGGTAATCTCCTAGATATGGTCACGTGCACATCATGCCACGATCACACATCCAAGTGGATCAAGCCTGCAATAATACTTAGGGCTCCCAAACCTTCAGACTTATGGACCCAGAAGTAACAAATCTATCAATTCCAAGGGTCCTAGGTCGGTGGTTCAAGTGATCTCCTAGACACCACAACATGCACGAATGCGATGGCCGCGTGTCTAGGCAAATTGGTCCGAATCCTAAAGGGATGAGTGGGTAACAACCACCAAAAAGAGAAAAAATGTAAAAAAATATCGAATGCACGTATGGAGTGCTCCTTATGAGATGAGGGAATGTAATATTAACACGCATGGGCTCTAAAGGTGACTGACCCTTCCCAAATGCAACTGCAGTCAAATAACAAAGATAATTAAACCATACATCACATAGACGAGAGACGAAGTGTTTGAAATGCAAAAACAAACCCTAAAAACCTAAAAAATAAAAATGCAATCCTAACATCCAAATGCTATAAAATAAAAGGGTTAAAGAAGGAAAAAATGATTAAGCCTTGTGATCGGACTCCCTAGTGGTCCCCAGTGGAGTCGCCAAAATTTGTCGCGTCCAAAATCGATAAAGAACGGTGGGGTCGTTGACTATTGTGCTCCCAAAAAAGCAATCCATTCTGGTAACCCTTTTTGAAAAGAAAGGTTTTGGAAAAACTGTGCGTGTGTGAGGAAAAAAATCGAATTTTTTTGTGTGAAAAAGTGTTTATTTAGAAAAAATGGTATATTAAAAGAAAATAAAGTCGAGATTAAAAGTGCAACAGTTTTGGCCAACTAATTTTGAAAAAGGGTTTTATTTCAAAAATGGAGTCGCCACTTGGTATGGAATTAGGGTGTACCAAGTCACCCGAAAAATCGTTTAACAAAAATAAAAAATAATTAAAAAATTTAGAAAAATGTTTGAAAACCCTTTTCTGACTTAGGTCTACAAAAAACAAGAGAAAAAGATCATGAAGTCACATTTGAAGAAAGGGAAGGAAAAGGCTCGCACCTAAGTTACCCTTTCAACCTAGTCGAGGCTAGTTGCTAGGTTTAATCAAATTTTCATAAAATAACGCTAAATTATATCGCATTTGAATGTGTCTAAATGAATGTAAATCCTAAGTCTCAATGTGACTATCGGGAGAGTAAAAAATGTTCCGTCAAGACTTGGTTGGAATTATCACATTAATTGCGAAACCCGAGTCGAGACATCGATGGATTCACGAATGTATATACAAAATGGAATGCAAAAAGAAAAAGAAAAATATAGACAATAATTGGTTGAAGAAAGTGGGGATGCAACATAACAGAAACGGGAGACTAAACAACTCATAACTGATATTTTTCTACTCGCGGAAAGAGGAACGGCCTGTCAATCCACTGCTTCCCATGTAAGTGGACGACTATTCCTAGCCGGATCACACAAAATAGCCTAACTTCTAAGTGAAATGCAACTTAGATATCATGCATTTTTAAATGCCAAAATAGATACTAATAATAATAAAATATATACTAAAAGGTCATGTAAATATGAAAAATTCTATGGAAAAGTGTGTGTGAGATGAGAGGAAATGCACGCGAGTGAAACTATCACTAAAATGAACTAAGGATCTAGCGTTGGACTAGCCCTTTCTAGAGATTCCCACTAGCGTTGGACTAACGTGAGAGCGAGGAAAATCACAACTAGCGTGGGGCTAGTGTGGTGACGGAGTAACAAAACTAATAAATCATAAATTAAAATAGTAAGACATGAATCAAAGCAAATAGACATATAAAGACATATAATAACACATAGGAACATGTAACATGTAAGCATAATATTCTAGATGCAAAATCCTAAGAAAAGCGGTAAAATATATAAGCACACAAGCACATAAGCATAACTATTACATCGAGGGGATTAGCTACAATTTTAAGGGGGGAAAAATAAAAACGACCTATCTATTACACTTGCTATCCAAATACAAAATTCTTGTTCAAAATGCAAGAAATGTTATCTAGCTATAACATTGACTAACTAAATACAAAAATAGTACATTTTTGCCAAATAATAAAATTCGAAAACATTAAATAGGATAAAGGAAATATATACACAAAAGGCATGTAAAATAAGAAATATATAAAGAAAATGCATAAAAATATCACATAAGGCACATTGGAGCACATAAAAAGAGATCAACGAGGAATAGGAATACCTCTCGAAAACCCAGTACAAATGCTAATCAAAATGAACAAACAAGTCAAGGTACCTCAATTTGAAAAAATAAAGCCTAAAATATGTAGATATTGACAAACTAAGGTAAAATATAAATTCTAACAAGGAAGGGGACTAAAAAACAAATTTCCATAAAGCTTAAGGTGTAAAATTGAAAATTCTAACTAATGAAAGGGCCAAAAAAAATCAAAATTTTACACAAGTCTAAAGGGGTAAAATGCAGATTAAAGCAAATTTTGGGGAAAGACGATAAATTTTAGCAAGAGTGGGGCAAATTGCAATCAATTCAAGACATAAATCAAAATTTTACACAAGTCTAAAGGGGTAAAATGCATATTAAAGCAAATTTTGGGGAAAGACGATAAATTTTAGCAAGAGTGGCCCAAATTGCAATCAATTCAAGACATAATTGAAAGAAACAAAAACTAGAGACTCAAGGGTAAAATTAGAAATTCAACTAATCGAGTGGCAAAATTGAGAATCAAGACTAAATAAGGGGTCAAGATAATAAATTCAACCAGCGTGGGGACAAATTTACAAATTATAAGACTTAATTGGAAGACTGTAAACATCTGGGGGGTCAATTTGAAATTATGGGGACTTAATTGTATACTAAAAAAATTATCCGAGGTAAAAATAATACTGAAGAGCAACAAGGGCTAAAATGTAAATCTCCATTTCAAGATGAAAAATAGAATAAAATAAACAGCCTCATTGTTTAATCAAAAGCTAAACTAAACTGGATATATAAAAAAGAAAATCAACATCAATTAACTAAATTAATGGCTTAATCAAAACTATGTTAGATTAGATTAATAACAAGTCAACATCAAACAAATAGGTAAATTAACTAAACTTTGGAAAAACTGATGAATAAACTAATTGAACTAGCAATTCAAAAGACTCATTAAACAAACCCACCTCTAGTCGTCTTCTTCATTATCCCAAAGTTCTCTTTACCTCTGCCTTTGTTTTCCTCACTCACTTTGTTCCAGATTATATTTCCTTCTCCTTATGTTGTCTTCTTTCCCATTTTCTTTCTTTTCTTTAAGCCTCTCTTTCTTCTGTTCTCTCTTTATTTTTCTCTTTCTCGCTTGCTTCTCTCAAGTTCTTCCTTTCTCTTCCGATTTTCTCCTCTCCTCTCTGTTTCTCACTCTCTCTGTTCCCTCTCTCGCACTCAATAACTTCTCTCTTTGCCTTTCTTTTTAGTTCTTTCTCCTAAATCTGTTTGTCCCTCTCTTTCCTCTGTTCTCTCTCTATTTTTCTCTTTCTCACTTCTCTCAAGCTCTTCCTTTCTCTTCTAATTCTCTCCTCTCTTCTCCGTTTCTCACTCTCTCTGTTCCCTCTCGTGCACTCAGTTTCTTCTCTCTCCCTTTCTTTTTTGTTTCTTTCTCTTGAATCCATTTGTCCCTCTCTATTCCCTCTTTCACTCTCCCCATTCTGTCTTCCCTCTCTTCTCTCAATTTAATTTGAACAAAAATTAGAAAGAAGGAAAAACAAAAAGCATACCTATATGCGGAGGAAGGGGATTCGGCGATGGTGGTGGGTCCATGGTGAATTGGCAATTTTGACAATGCTGGAGAAGATGAAATTGGTTTGACTTTGGGTTATCAAGTGGCAAATAAGACTGATTTTGAGCGATTTGGGATTGGTCTTCGTGCGTTTGTTGCCTGTGGGTGTCGACGGTGGTGGGTTGATGATGGCGTTGGGGAAGTTGGTCCTCGATTCCTAGTGGCACAGTTGGTAGTGGCAACCTTGTTTGTGGAGGCATGTCTATGTTGCTGGTCGTGTTGCAGGTTGCAGGCGGCAGTTTGATAACTGTCGGTGGGCAAAGGAAGAACTGTAGTGCATGTGGCGGTGGCTTGAATTGATAATGATGGTTGGTGTTGGAGGTTTGCGAAAGTGGAGATTGAGTCACCGTGTGAGATGTTTGTATGGTAGTGGTGTTTTATGGTTTGAAATTGTAAATTTGGATGGTGAAGTTGTTGAACAGGGGTAGTTTATGGAGGCTGTGGATGCTGATTAGTTTTGTGGGTGATGGTGATTATTGTGAAAGGGCTATGGAGAATTTGGGGTCGGCTATTGGTGGAGTTTGGAGTGACAGAGATAGGTCACAGTTGTTTATTAATGGTCGTCAGATGGTGGTGAAGGAGACTTTCATTGGCAATAGTGCAGTTGGTGAGTTTGGGTGGTAACTGTCGGCTGTGAAAGCAGAGAATTAGACTTCCGGTGATGGAAATTGGCTGATGTTGTGGCTATGGATGGAGGTTCATGGGTTGCTCGACTAAAATTGAGCATGTTTTGGGCCATTGGAAACTATTGGAGGTCGGAAGAGATGGCTGGAATTTCATTTTTGTGAATGGAACTGCTTGCTGGATTGGGGGATTGCTTTGAGAGACTTGTGGTATGGCTAGCTTGATGATGGCTTCGGTTGGCTGAGTGATGAATAGTTGCAGGAAGCCTGATGTATTTGTGTGTGTATCTATGCATGCTTGTGTGTGTTTATGTCTTTGATTGTGTGCTTGTATGTTTGAGTGTGAATCCAGGTTATGTGATTGACTGTGTGTTCCAATGTGTGTGAGTGTGTGCATGTTTGATTATGGCATTTGTTGCTGTGAAATGAATTGTGTGTATATGAGTGTGTGTCATGTGCATGAGATTTAGTGTGTGTTTTTGTGTGTGAAACAGTGTGTGTGAGATTGGTGAGTGGTCGTGTGTGAATTATGTATGGAGTAGTGTGTGAGATTGGTGAGTGAGTGCGATGCTATGCATTGTTTGTGTGTGTGTGTATGTGCGTTTGGAGTGACTCTGTGTGTGTGTGATGATGAAATTGAATTTCTATAAAAGTAGAGTAGTGTGTGTAGTGTGTGAGAGAGAAATTGAGTTTGTGTGAAAAAATGTATGGAATGTGTGAGAGAGGACTTAAATCTATGTGTGAAGTGTGTCGTGTGTGATTTAGGGAAGTGTGTGTTCTTGGTGTTGGTTGAAGATGTATTAGTATGTGTTCTAGGTGTTCTAGGTGTAGGTTGAAGATGTACTAGTGTGTATTCTAGGTATTCTAGATGTAGGCTTGAAGATGAACTAAAACTTAGTAAGTGTTGTTGGTGTTCTTGGTGAAAACTTGTAGGATAAAATGTGTGTTTTTGGTGTTCATGGTGTAAGTGATAAAACTAAAAACTAAAAATTAAAAGTCTCTCCAGGCCTTTTTCTTTCCTTCCTTTCTTTTATCCTAAAATGGGCTATTTATAGTACATAGAAAACTTATCTTCCAAAAAATGAATAAAAGACCAAAATGTCCTTAACAATGAAAATTACTTTTTTGTTCTTAAAAATGACTTTTGACCTACAAAAATTAAATTTGAAATTAAAAATTAAGACTAAAAAATTAAAAAATTGTCTTGACTTTTTTTTTAAAAACATCCAAAAATAGAAAAAAACAAAGAAAGTGCAAATAGTAAATTTATTAATAAATATGGGTGAAAAAATAAATTCCTATGCCAAATTACTATCTTACTCCCTAAATTTAGTATTTACAAAAAATGAAAAATGATCCCAAAAAATTACCAAAAAATAGAAATAGGCTCAAAAACATAAAAATGATTTTAGAAACCCCAAAAAATTGACAAACATGTGTTTTGGATATGAAATAACTATTTTGCTCCTAAACACAGTATTTGTAGAAAAAATAGCAATTGGACCGGAAAAAATTAGAAAAATTCAGAAACATGCATAAAGAGTCAAAAAAATAAATTTGAGATTCAAAATGAGCGAAAATGGTGTTCGCGAGGTGAAATTACTATTTTGCCCTTGAACTAGTAGAATATACGAAAAAACATCAATTAAATCCGAAAAAATCACAACAAGTAAAAAAGGTATATAAAAGTACAAAAAATGAATTTTAACGCCCTGAAACTAATGAAAAATATTTATGATTAAAAATTACTTTTTTGACGCCCATAATAGTTGACTTTGCCCTTTTTGCTCAAAATTAGAATTTGATCTCAAAAATAGAAAAAATATCCCTAATGTTAGAAAATAAATGATGTGTCAAAATTTGGTGTCTACAGCCTTTATGGCAATCGATGACAAAGAGATACACTCTAGCTCTTCCTGTCATGATGAATGTAATATTAATTATGATGATGATGATATGGAAGCATTTATCATAAAATTGCATGATAGCTTAAAGATTTCATATGCCAAGAACAAGGAGTTAAAAATTAAAACAAATGCTTTGTTGAAAGAAAATTCCAAGCTTTGTAAAGAAAATGAAATTTTGAAAAATGAAAATCATGATTTTAAGAAAAACGATGTTGATTTTGATTCTAAAAATGAGATTTTGAGAAGGAAGTTTGATGAGAAAAGAAAGTATTTTGAGAAAATTAGGATTGAACAAGATTTGTTGAGGAAAAGATTGAATGAACTTTCAACATTTCTTGAAAATGAAAAACAAAAAGTTTTTACAAAGAAAAGAGTTGGCAAATTTGTTTTGAATATGACTCATGCCACTATTTTGAAAAATGGCATTTGTTTTATGAAATCTACATTTATTAGAGATCCAAATGCTATTTATCATTTTTGTTGTTAACATGGCCACATGTAAAATGAATATTATATTAAGAAAAATATGAAGTTAGACATGAAGACCATGTGGATTGATAAAAGTTATGCTAACACTTTTGGACCCAAGAAAATATGGGTACCAAAAAATGTTTCTCATTCTTGTAGATTAGAAGATCAAAACAAGAAAGCCAAGATAATCCATGGATAGCATGGATTAAGAAGTAACAAGTATCATTTATCATATTTTTTCTATGCGAAGTATATTACATGAATGTGAATATGCAGTGATTGCACTTGCTAGAAGTGATTGTCTTCAAGTTTTGATAAAAATAAATGATAGTTATGAGATATTTTTATAATTTTTGTTGAAAATTTGAGAATATGTATAACCTTGATGTATCTTGTGTCATTGTGTCAAAAATATACTATGTATGCATTTATATGCCATTTGTTACTTTCAATGGATTTATAACATACATAAGAATGTGATGAAAATACGATTGTAGATTGAATACATTTTACTGGAATATTTTTTCATAATGTATAGATCAAATAAAGGATTATTCTTATGTATAATTGTTGATTTCTTTAAAATATTATGCTTATTGAATGTTATTATGTTTATGTGTATTTAATTTCATTGTGAGGGGAGCAATACTCCCACTTCTGAAAAAATAACTTCATTACCGCACCCATTCTGTATTCAAAAATGAGTTTTATACTTTTTTAAATAAAATTATGTTTGTTATCCTATGCTCACACTTAGGGTGACCAAATGATTTTTGAAACAAAAAGATATTTTTATACCCAAAATGGCAAGCATTTGTTAAGGGGAAGCTAAGATTGTCAACTTTTAATACACCTCTTAATTATAGTTTTGATTATAACAAAAGGGGGAAGAAATGTTAATATGATTATCAAGTTTTTACACTTACTTAAAGGGCAGTGAAAAAGAGCACTTTTGACACTGACGTGTTATAGATTAGGTACAATAAATATGAACAAAACACACACAAATCAAGTACTAAAAACCTAATCTCCAAACTATGCCACAATTATATGGGTCTATTGTAGCACTGAGAGTATTAGAGGTTGAATCCAACAAAGAATCAATATTAATAAGTATTAAGGCTTTATGGCTAACTTTTATCATCTAAACAAACACAAAACCAAGGATAATGGTAATGATTTTTTATTTCAATAGAATAGGTATAAGATTATGAAACACTTTAATAAATTAAATGACTAAGAACCTAGAACATAGAATCTACTAATGAATCAAGCATGAATGACTTGTTAAGCTTACCGTTGCCTTGTTTAGAATCCAATTCCATATAAGTCATAACTAGATCTCTCTGTAAAATGACAAGATTCTAACTATTCTCATGACAAAATCATACGAAAACATAAATTATTATGATTTACTTAAGCATTCATTATTCTCATATGAATAACTTAAGCAATACTTGTTCATTTTCTATTGTTAAATGTATTTCTCAATGTCAAGTAACAACTAAATGACTTGTAAATGTTGGCCATGTAAAAATGAGTGTTAAAACTTGAATATGCAAACAATCAATAACAAGCTTAGCAAGTTAGAATGATTTAGGTCATGCTTTTAAATTCATTAGCTTCATCTATATTCTAAATGAAGCCTTTAGTGAATCATAACTAGTGAAACAACTAAAAGTTCAAATTCAATGCAAGAATTCATTATCAACTATTCAAAGTAAAAGATAGAGTTAGAATTGCTCAACCAAAATTTTGAAAAAAGCTTCAATTCTATTTCACCTCCAAAAGTTGAACTTCAAGAGTTCTTGCACAATGTTCCTTACTATTCTATTGAAAAAAAAAAGAGAATTCTATTGACTCTCTTTGAAAATTACTAAAAAACTACTTCTAACAACTATTTTCTCCTTCCTAACTTTTTTGTAATGTATTACAAATGACTTGTATTTATAGACAAATGCTCTTCAAGTCATTTTCCAACTTGCAAGTGCATTCAATGGATGGAAATGATGAAGATGCTTCTTGAGATTCCAAGATTGCATAAAAGTCTTCATTTATGTTTTTAATGAAATCTACAACTTCAAAAACCCTATCTCCATCTAAAAATGTCTGTAAGAATAGCTGGAAGAAGATGCAAGTTGCAACCCTAGAAAACTCCAAACGACTTCGATCTCGACCTGCAAATCACGACCCACAAATCACTGATTGTGGTCCACACTTGATTGTCTGATTTTGCTGAGCTGGAATCCACATGTACAAACCTTTTCCACGCATTTCCACTTATTTTGGGTGAAGAATTGGATTCTGAAATATTTTTGCACAATTTTTTTCCAAGTGTTTCTCCAAGAATTTCATCAACTTAGCCTATTGAATCATCTTCGATTTTGTTTCATCTTGACTCTAATTGATCCAAATAGAGTTTGAGTATGATAAACCTACAAAAGTTTACAAAAATTATGCATTAATTTGCTCAAAATAAAAATTTTGCCTCAAAACCTTAATTTCAAGAGAAAAACCCTACTTCTGAAAAAGAGTTAAAGAATGAGTCATTTGTAACTAAAAACATACCACTAATAGATAATAAAGCATGTAATAATATTAGTAACTTTATCACTTATCAAACTCCCTCACACTTGAATCATTGCTTGTCCTTAAGCAATTGAAAAATCAAAAGATCAAATAATAATTCAAATATTGAAATAACGTATGCCTTGTTGTTGAATGTAATTCCACAAAACAAAGTAACAGGCATTATGCAATTCCTTGTTAAGCTTTCAATACTCATCATATCAAGTAAAAGTGAAATAATTATCTCAAGATTAAATTTTATTCAACCAAATTCCTTTGCCTTACAAAATTTCACATACTAAGTAGAAACAATAGTAATTTTGGTACCAAATGTTTGGGGCATCAGCAATTTTAGTCTTTAAAATTTGGACTAAAGCAAAACTAGTACCAAATGTTTTGAAAAACTGGTCAACAGGACTAAATATGCTAAAAAATTAAAACATTTGGTACTAGATTTGCTTTCATCTAAACTTTAGGGGCTGAAATTGCTGATGCCCTAAACATTTGGTACCAAAACTGCATTTTTCTCTACTAAGTATTCAATATGGACAATTACATATAACTCAATTTACACACAATAGGAACATGTTGAATTTTGTAATTGTAAGTGTCTTTTGATGCGAAAGTTGACATTTTTAGATGAAAACCCTCGATTACTTAATACTTTGATCACTTTAACCGTATTTTTACCTTTAGTTTAAGAAGTGAAATTGTCTTTTGATGAAAAGATCGATATTGGCTGATGAAGTTCCCTTATTACTCAACAATTCACTTTCAATCAAACTTACTATGCATACTCTTAATTCAATTTCCGTTTTATGCAAAAGTTGACATTTTTAAATGAAGATTCTCAATTACTAAGCAATTTGAATCATTAGAGTAGAATTAAATAAACATTCATCAATTTTCCTCATAATATAAATGTCCCTTTATTCAAACAATACATAAGTATACTTGTCCATATCTACCACTTAGTATTGTAAAATCAAGAAAAGTAAAGAAATTTAAAATAAAGCATGCTAAATGAAGACATAATTACAACCATTTTACAAGATATACTTTCTTAAAAACAAAATTCCAAATCACATAATAAATATTTTTTAATATATTTATAGAAAACATTCCATCAAAGTTGCGTAACTTACTTCAAAAAGTTGAGGAATTCAACAAGTTTATGGCATAAAAGCATATGATTGAAGCAAAATTTTGAAAAACTTTGGCCATTTTTTACTAAAACAATATCTTAACACAATCACTCCAAAACCACACCAAACATATTCATATACCCTTTCCCCACACTTAAGATGTCACATTATCCTCAATGTGCAAAGGAAAAGATAAGAAAGAAAATTGGAACAAGAAAATTCCCCTTGTTTGGTTGATGAATCCAAAAGTTGATATTGTTGTTGTGCTTAGAAGTGCACTGGCCTTTGACGAGTTCCTTTTTGCAATGCTTCACTATATTCTTCAATTTGTTCTTCCTTGCCCACAAACCACGTTTCAAAGATTAAACAAGTTCAAATGCTATGTTGGATCATGATTAAGTAGCTAATGAATACTAAAAATAATATAGCATTCTTAAGAGCCTTTGGTTTCCCTTACACAGTTTATGCAATATAGCTTAAGAGGGTGAAAAGTAGAAAAACAAATAATATGAGCAAATGTGTTGTTCTTATGATGAAGTTAAAGAGAAAAGAAACTTGTTCAAGTTCAAAATCCAACTTTTTCATGCCATATAGTCAAAATATAAAATGAAAATGGAACAATTGAAAATGCAATATCAAAGTATGTTAAAGTGTTAATTAAGACATTCAAAACATGTACAAAAATCATACAAAAGAAGTTGCAAAAGAACCAATTGGAAAGTATTGAAAATAAGCTTGAAAAACTAGTTCTACAGGTGATCCGCAGATGGAGTACCTACGATTCATCAAGCCAACTACGGTTCACTGTGTAGCTTACACCCTATCTCTTCTTTAGAAAGGTCCTTAACGGCTTCTAGAAATAAGGCTTCTATAATGACTTTCCTACCTAGCAAGATAAGAAGGTAATCCTACCCCTCCTCCTTTATTCTCCATTGTATTATTATAAAATCTACATGAGATTATGGATCATCATAGCTCCTAGAAATTGATCAACGGGTGCGATCCATGGGACTCACGAATCACTTCTAGAAATAGGCAGTGAACTTCATTTTATGCAGTTTATATTTCCATTAGTTAAATCCATTTTTTGCAACAACTTCGAACTTAATTCAAGCATGTTTTTGAACAAATTAACATTTGAAACAAGTTTAAATAATCAAAATACACGCATCCAACAAATTTGACAAGTTTTGTAACCAAAATCACACATTCAACCAAGAAATTGAGCATGAATTCTCATGTTGCATAAATTGCAAAACTTGAATACACATTCCAAAACAACAATGTACACATGTTTCTTTAAGCATATTACATGCATAAACAAGGTCAAACATCATATATTCACAATAAATCATCAAATGACTTTTTTGATCAATTTTTAACCATAAATAATAACTTCTATCAATTCCTACTTCAAAACACAAAACATACTATGCATAAATCATGTTCAGCCTACTAAGTATGAAATGCATTCAAGAAGGATTCCAAAGGGCAAACTTATGGTCTTGAACTTCTTGAATCAATCCTGTACCTTATGTCCCTTATTGAAAAACCTATAAAATAAACACAACAAACATAGTTTAAACTACATTATACATATCAAAGCAAACTAAAATTTCACAAAAATATTAAAAACTTTAGGTTGCCTCCCAACAAGCGCTGCATTTAAAGTTTAGAGCTAGACTCATAGATGTATTTCTTCACTCAATAGCACCATAACACAAAGAATCCTCTATTCCTTTGGGTGTTGATATATCAATGAGACTCAATTGATCCTTTCCTCTTGATTTTCTTCTCCTTGTGCTTCCAAAACTACATATGTGAAACTTGGCACATCATCATATTCATCAATCATGTACAAATCAAAAGTAGAAGATGGATGTTTCATCATGTCATTTAATTCAAAATCGATTTCCACATCTCCTACTCTCAATTTTAATGTGCCATTTTTTACATCAATAATTGCATCGGCGGTACTGATAAGTGCTATAGTACATTAGTTTTTAGTAAGTTTTTAGGGTAGGTTTTTAGGTTTTTTCTATGAGTTTTCCTCTATTTCTTAGCTATTTCTTCTCATTTGTGATTTGAATGCCAAATTGTGTAAAGGTGTGATTTACATGTGATTTGTGTCATTTTTGTAGGATTTGCACATTGCATCACCAATTTGGATTAATTTGGATGGCAATTGGATGATATTTTGAGGTGATTTGAAGTTGGAGATGAGTTAAAGTCAAGAAATCCTCAAAGTGGTGCAAAGAAGCAATAGGCGAAGAAGAATTGGGAAGGAAACGGTTTGGCAGTCTGGACATATGTCAATGATTTAGTGATAACTGGAGATGCAGATATTGGATTAAGGTGATTCATGAAGTATTTTGAAGCTAAGACAATGATCTACAATTCATATGAAGACATCAAAGTCCAGTTCTTAAGGTTCGAAGGTCAAAATTCCAAGTTATTGAAGCATATTTGTACTGCAGTACTGTTCCGACCAGTTCTTAGTATTTCAGCTATATCTCAGCGTACAGAGCTTCAAATGACATGATTATTTTTGATTTGGAAAGCTTGTTCAAAGAGATAAAACTTTTATGTTTTGAGGAAAAGCTAGTTCGGCCGTTTTCGAGGTGCAATTTTGCATGGAAGACAAGTGAAATAGTCTGACCAAGGCCGCGGGTAAGCCCGTGCCGCGGCCTTGGTCAGAAAGGGAGGACAGAAGGCCGCGGGTAAGGCCTTAGCCGCGGTCTAGTGACGGAATGCTGCGTTTTTAAGCACTTTTGGGCGAATCTTTGCGGGGGAAGAACCCTAACTCGAGGGAAAACACACACACGCCGCACACACCTCAAAAACACACATTTTGGCACATCTAGAGTGATGTAGGGAGGAGAAAGCAAGAGTAGAGGGACAACTCAAGGGCTTCAATGGTGAAAGCAAGAAGGATTCATAAGATGCAAGGGAGGATTCAAGAGGGCTGCATGAGAATGAGCTTTCTCTTTCTTTCTTGTCTTTTGTTAATTTTATTATTGTAATTATGAATTGAGTTGTTTATGATTTAGATGGGATGAACCCTAGATTCTTATGTCTATGATTTTATTCTTGGTCTAATGAAAGACCCACTTTGTTCTTAGATTTATTCATGAGTTTATTTGTGTTTTGGATTGGGATTTGCATGCATCCTTCAATTCAAGTGTTGATTTTGTATGGGTATATCGAGAGATTGCACATATGATTAGATCACTTCATGAATAGAGAGAACTTGAATGAATTGCTGGAGATAGGATTACATGAGTTCTTCCTAAGTTGAGTTTTAGGATTAAAGCTCAACCACAAATGGAGTCCATTGATTAGAAATTGCATCTTTTAGGGGTTTTAATTGAGAAGAGATTCCAATTAATCAACCGAGAATGTAGGAATTGTTTCACTTGAGAAAGGATATAATTCACATAAGGGACTCCGGGGTCTAAGAAATTGGGTTAATCATTAATCAAGTTAGAGTCTTGGCATGTTGGTTTAGGGGAATTCTTCATCTAAATTCACCTCTACTTTTGTCCATTCTCTCTACTATATTCTATATTGTCATTTAGTTAGATAATTAGTTTTAGCTAATTTGTATTTTCATTTAATTTCTCATTCACTTTGTGAGGTTAGATAATAGAAAGAAGGTTAATACTAGTACTCACATAGTCCCTGTGGGACACGACACTCGGTACTCCTATACACTGTACTACTGGAAACGATAGGTGCACTTGCCTAAGTATCCATAGTATAGCGAAGGGGATTATCAGGTACCAAGAAAAGGTCTTCCAGGTATAATAGGCATATTAATATCATCCTCCATATGTAAAGTAACAAAAGCTACCGAAATGATAAATTTGTCCTCTTTCATTAAAACATTTTCAAGAAGTCCAAGTAGTGGATCTATTGGCTAGTTGCAAAATGATGTTTGTGCTTTGAACTTCTTTGAAACCTAGGCTTCTTGCAATTGACATAGGAAGCAATAAGACACTAGCACCTAAATCACAAAAAACATTGGAAAAATTCACATCTCCAATAGTGCAAGGGATGTTTTGGATCTGAGTACTACATTCCTCTGTTAGTGCTATGGTCTCGAAGTCATCAAGACTCTTTCTACTTATCAACAAGTCCTTCAAAAATTTGTTATACTTGGGAACCTACAAAAATGCATCTACAAATGGAATGTTTACATGTAATTGCTTATGCATTTGTGCAATTCTTCCCAATTCCTTTCTTGCTTTTCATTTTTAAGCCTTTGCGTAAATGAAATTTGTGAGGAATTGGGGATAGCTTGTGAAATAGGATGATTATTTTCCTCATTAACCTCTTTATCATTAACTATCTTTTTTCCTTTTTCTTCTTTTTCATCTTCATCACTTCCACAATTTTCAATGATTGGTTCATTTAGTACCTTGCCACTTCTCAATGTAATAGCTTGAACATATTCCCTAGGATTTATTTCAGTTTTACTTCGTAACTTCTCTTTTTTCCTAAGGTCCATTTGTTCAGCTATTTGAACAATTTGATTCTCTAAAGATCGAGTCATTCCTAACATTCTTCTTTCAAATTGCTCCATCCTTTCCACCATTTTCTCATTAGCCACCTCTCAAGCCGGTTTGTTTTGAGGAAATCCGGGTTGGATGATCATCTTTGGTTCTCTCCTCCCAAGATTTGGATGGTTTTTTCACCTCGGATTGTATGTGTTGGAAAAAGTATTATAAAAGAAAGGATCTGTAGTTATTGACATATTGCACTGTGCACAAGAAGATGGATCATAAGAATCACCACAAATATGACAATATGCAACACTAGATGATGAAACTTGACTACTTGAGACATGCTATTGAAAATATTCATTATGTTTTGCATTTGAGCACGTAACATATCTAAAGTATCAATTTCATACATACCTTGAGGCTTCTATTAATACCTCTTTCACTTACCCATTGTTAATGGTTGGCCGCCATTTCTTCTATCAATTCTTGGACCTCTTCTACCAACTTTGCCATGAGAGCCCCCTCTGTAGCTGCATCTATATTGATTTTTATTAGATAATTAAGTCCAATATAGAATGTCTATAAAATTAGCTAATTAAGGAGTCCATGGTGTTGATATTTTATTATTAGGTCCTTGAATCCCTCCCAAGCCTCATGTAAAACACTCCTTTGCTTTGGTTAAAGCTAGTAATATCCATTCTTAGTCTTGCAGTCTTTCTCGGTGAGAAATATTTGTTCAAAAATGCTTTGAAAGGTCCATCCCAATAGCAAAGTAGTTGGTGGAAATGATTGAAACCATTGCTTGGCTTTATCTCTCAAAGAGAATAGAAATAGTCTTAGCCTTATGGCATCTTCTAAAATACCATTTAATTTAATTGTATCACATATTTCCATGAAACTTGCCAAGTATGAGTGTGGATCTTCATTTACATTACCTCCAAATTGATTTTGTTGAAGCATTTCAATTAGACCCGGCTTAAGTTCAAAATTATTAACATTTACCGGCGGTCTTATTATACAAGTATGTGAACTTGTTGGATCCGGCATAGCAAAATCTCTTAATGAACGAGTTTGAGAGGTACCCTCTAAGGCTACCTCTCGTTGTGGTTGTGGTTGAGGTGCACTTGAGAACTCACCAATCTTCTCCACCCTGGCTTGTTCTTCTTGCCTTTGTCTCCATGCCTTCCTTGCAGTTCTTTCAATCTCCGAATCAAATGGAAGCACCACCCTTAAGCTCTTATGCATACACTACAAAACAAAAGAAAATAATTATTTACACAAAAAGAAAAACAAAGTTTAGACTAATAAAGTTAGCTTTGGCCTTAATATTGCCTTGATTCCCCAGCAACGTCACCAAAAACTTGATGTGGTGTAGATAACATGAACAAAACACACACAAATCGGGTAATAAAAATCTAATCTCCTAACTATATCGCAAGCATAGGGTCTATTGTAGCACTTGGAGTATTAGGTGTCGAATCCCACAAGGAATCAATATTAACAACCACTAAGGCTTATGGCTAACTTTTATTATCTAAACAAATACAAACCAAGGATAATGGTGATAATTTTCTATTTCAATAGAATAGGTATAAGATTAAGAAACACTTGAATGAATTCAATGACTAAGAACCTAAAACATAGAATCCACTAATGAATCATGCATAAAAAACTTGTTAAGTTTATCTTGCCTTGTTTAGAATCTAATTCCATATAATTCATATCTAGATCTCTCTGTAAAATGACAAGATTCCAACTATTATCGTGATAAATTTCATGAAAACATGAATTATTATGATTCACTTAAACATTCATTATTCTCATATGAATAACTTAAGCAATACTTGTTCATCTTCCATTGTTAAATGCATTTCTCAATGTCAAGTAACAACTAAATGACTTGTTAATGTTGGCCATACAAAAATGAGTGTTAAAACTTGAGCAAGCAAACAAAACAAAACAAGCTTAGCAAGTTGGGATGATTTAAATCATGCTTTTGGATTCATTAGCTTCATCTATATTCTAAATAAAGACTTTAGTGATTCATGACTAGTGAAAAAACAAAAAGTTCAAATTCAAAGCAAGAATTCATGTTCAACAATTCAAAGTACAAGAGATAGAGTTAGAATTTCTCAACCAAAAGTTTGAACAAAGCTTCAATTCTATTTCACCTCTAAAAGTTGAACTTCAAGAGTTCTTGTACAATGTTCGTCACTATTCTATTGAAATAGAAAAAGATTTCTATTAACTCTTTTTAAAAATTACTATAGAACTACTTCTAACAACTATTTTCTATTTCTCTAACTCCTTTAAATGCATTACAAATGACTTCTATTTATAGACAAATGTTCTTCAAGTCATTTTCTAACTTGCAAGTGCATTCAATGATGGAAATGATGAAGATGCTTCTAAAGATTCTAAAATTGCATAAAAGTTTTCATTTGTATTTTCAATGGAATCTACAATTTGGAAAACCCTATCTCCATCTAAAATATCTACAAAAATAGTTGGAAGGAGATGCAAGTTGCAACCCTAGAAAACTCCAATCGACATCGATTCATGGGTGTAACCTACGGATGGCAGCCTGCGGATCGACCAAAAAGTGACCCCACTTGATTTTCTGATTTTGCTGAGCTGGTTCCAAGTATGCAAACCCTTTCCACGCATTTCTGAGTATTTTTGGTGAAGAATTAAGTTTCCTAGATATTTTTACACAATTATTTTTTTCCAAGCATTTTCCAAGAAATTCATCTACTTAGCCCCTTGAATCAACTTAGATTTTGTTTTACCTTGACTCTAATTGATCTAAATTGAGTTGAAATATGATGAACCTAAAAAATTTTACAAAAATTGTTCATTAATTTGATCACAATAAAAATTCTACCTCAAAACCCTAATTCCAGTAAAAAGACCCTAATTCTAAAAAAAGTTTGAAAGTAACCAAAATTACTATACTACTACTAAAAGAATACCAAACTAGATAATAAAATATATAATAATATTGGTAACTTTATCACTTATCAGACATATGCATATATTTAGGGGAGTAATTTCTGTGTCATTTTTTATTGAAAGTGAATTGTTGAGTAATAAGGGCGAGATTGACGACCTTAGGTTCTCACATTATTTTAGTTTTGATGATTAATAAACTAAGGATAATATTTACTAATGCTTATCAACTTATATTTGTAGAAAAATCAATTAGGAATCAAAAAAAGATGAAATATGCAAAGAATTACTCATGCGATTGACCAACCGAACACAGCAAAGAAACATGCGGATATCCGAACAACTAGAAGTGCTCAAAATGAACTGGTAAGTGAGTATGTGGATGAGCATACGGATGACGATGCGGTTGTTCGCATCATCCGGACGTGCATTCATGAATGAGGATGCTGACGTCTGCATCATCCGAACTTGCATCTAGATGACCATTTGGACTCAGTAACGACTAGTTTTCCAACATTGTGAATTTGACTCTTAGAGCTCATTTTAACCCCTTTTCTCACCCCTATAAATATCAAATGTATATAATTGATTAAAAAAAACCTTTGCTTGCTTAGTTTATAAGTGTTTTAAGGGTGGATTTGAGAGAAAATACTCTTGTGTGAGTGTGTGCTTGTAGTTCTAGGTAAGATAGCTAGTTGATATTGAGAGTGCTTTTCTAAGTGTGGTTGAAGGCTTTCAAGTGTAGCAAAGTATGAGGGTTCTAAGTGATTGCAAATCTCTTGACTTGTCTCAGTAGAGCTTAGTATGACCAAAGTGAGGGCTTTGTCAACTAGAGATAGGAAGAGAGAGCAAGAGTGATCCCTCCTTTTGTACATGTTGGTAAGCTTCTCCCACATGAAAAGTAGCACTTAGTGGATTGAATTCCAAGTTGTTGAACTTGGGTATGGATGTAGTACCGAGTTTGGTGCCGAATAACTGTAAAAATTCCAGTGTGCTCTTCTCTTTACTTTACTCTTATTCTTGTTGTTATTTTGAGCTTTATACTTGTTTATCTTTATTATTACAGTTGCAAGATTATCTACTGTTATATTGGTTGCATCATTTTTGGGGCCAATAGTATTTTTCCCTCATCTCTTTCCTAGTCGAACTGGAAGAATAAAGGAAGTCACATATAACATTAAGTTCTTAATAAACAAACTTTTTATTATACACTGAAAATAAGTTATACTCATATTTTCCTTTGCAACTCTGCATTGGTTAATTTTCTCTGGGAGTTTCTAGTGTTCTTTAATATCCATGAGATATTAGCATAGATCATTTGTTAAAAACTATATGTCCTATGTTAGTTCTTTTTTTTTTTTTTTTTTTTTTGGCCTGGGAGAAATTTGGAGGGGAAAGGTTGAGGGCTTGGGGAACAGGATGGGGATTGGGAGTGGGGAGGGAAAAAGAGGGGAGGAGAGATAGAAGGGGCGAGATAGATGCTAAAAAGAAAAAGAAAGCAAGCAAGTAAAACACAAAAGTTATGAATAAAAAGATAATTTTGGTATTAACCTGTATTATAAACCAATTAAACATGTATATAAAAGTTGAAGGATGCAATAAATAAAATTAGCAATTTGAGACTAAACAGGCATTTAAAAAAATTTCAAAAAAAAAATAGTGAGAGAGAGAGAGAGAGAGTTTGGAGACTGCTCAGATATTTAACCCTTTCTTTTAATATTGTTGACCATATTTTCCATTATAGTTCTTTCTTTCTATTATTCCCCCTTTATTTTTCTCATACTTATAAAACGATTACATCAGATATTTTTTAGTGCAAGAAAGAATAACCCTTGATCTCTACAATAATTTATTGTGATTTATTTATGGGGCTACAATACGATGCCCCATTAATTCTTTTACTGGATATTATGATTGAAAGACAAAATGTTCACAAATTGGTAAAAGCACAAGGGAGAAGACGATAAATAGATACAAAGAAAAAAGCTTTGTCAAATTGCACACAACATCTTTTCTTGTTATGCCTTTGCACACATCTAAGAACATGCTTATGCTAGATTGTGGTGCCATTATTGTTGTCTACTTTAAACTTGTGGTTTCATATGGAGATGTTCCAAGAATTGAATCGAAATGATGGCTAAAATATATTTGTCAAAAATCATTCAAAATTTTTTAAAAATAATAATAATGAAGAAAGAAAAGGAAAAATAAAAAAGTATAGTGATCAACAAATTATTTTTATAGCTCTTAATTCTGATTCCTTTTGGCCCATGTACGTGGAAATAACCTGGATGGAAAGTTTTTTCTAATACATTTGTTCCATTCTCATGTTTAGTATAAAACTTTTAAATTGGAAAGCATTTCCACCTTTCTCCTTCAATACTCATCCCACACCCAAAAAAAAATAAAAAGAAAACTTAAATAGAGATATTTCCAACATTAACCTAGAAAGACAAAAATAGTTTGGGATCAAATTTATCCTTCCATTTTTTTACCTTGTTTTACTCCTTGCTATGGTGGCATGCTCGAGAAATTCCTATTCTTTTGTTTTTGCGACATGTATGATTTGGTTTTTCAAAATTTTGAGTATTTTTTGCTCTATTAATTGCAATTGTTCATCTAATTTTTTAATCATGATCAATAATAATTATATTTAACATGATATTTTTCCTTTTTGCTAAAAAAATAATTAATGTCCTTTTTAAACTTTAGTTTTATTCCAATTTCTAATTCTTTCACATTTTCAATATTATTGCTAATTAATGCATAAGCTTTTTTAAAACTATTCATGTTTTATAATTAACTAAATAATGTAGCTAAGTATTCAATAAAATATCAAAATAATATGCAATTACATTATTTTTAATTGTTAAAGCAATATTCATTTAATTTTTTGTATATACATACACACACACACACATGTACATTTATATATATATGTGCGCGTGTGTATATCTCTGTTTGTGTGTTTATGTGTGTGTGTGTGAACAAAAAATCAAATGAATATGGCTTTAACAATTAAAAATAATATATAAAAAATATATATATAGACACACACACATATTGCATAGCACAAGATATATTATCTTTCTATAACGCGTCATGGATCATCTAAGTGAAATTAGCATAAATTTTATTCATTTTAATTATTTAAAAATAGAAAAAAAATGTAGTTTTGGTACCAAATGTTTGGGGCATTAGCAGTTTCAATCCCTAAAGTTTAGATGAAAGCAAATTTAATATCAAATGTTTCAATTTTTTAGCACATTTAGTTATATTGACCAGTTTTGTCAAAATATTACCGAAATTTAGTCATGTCATATTCACATACTAATTATAAAAGTTTTTAAAAATAATTAAAAAAAAGAAAAAATTTAATTGAAATAATTTTTAATTAAAGGCACATAGATGAATGCATTATCCGGGTAGATTTTTTTAATTTTATATGCTGATTTATCGTGTGTGAACTCAAATTAGTGTCTTTAATTACAAATTGTGACAATTAAATTTTTGTCCTTTTTTCTAATTCTTTTTGAAAACTTTTATGACTGGCACGTGAGTACACGTGGTCAAATTCCTATAAGATTATGGCAAACTGGACAACAAGACTAAACATGTAGAAAAATTAAAACATTTGGCACTAGATTTGCTTTGGTTCAAACTTGAGGGACTAAAACAGCTAATGCGCCATGATAAGTAATAAATTTACCATTACTAATACATATTTTATTATGTATTTTAGGTATTATTTTAAAATAATTACTGTAATTTTGGTTGCACATGACTCATTTTCTAACAATTTATAAAAATTAGGGTTTATATAAAAATTTGGGTTTTTGAGGTGGAATCTTTACTTGAGCAAATTAATGTACAATGTTTGTGTATGAATGCAGGTTCATCATACTTAAATTATTTTGGATCAAGAAGACTCAAGAAAAATCAAATTCAAATGTGATTCAAGAGTTAGAGTTGGATGAACAATTTGAAGAACTAATTGTGCAAAAATGATGAAAAAATCCAAGTCTTCATAAAAATGAGTGGAAATACATGGAAAATGCCTACACATGTGGATACCAGCTCAGTAAAAATCAAAACTCAAGTGGGGTCTACAAGGAGAGATCCGCGAGTTGCTGTCCACGGATCTGCAGGTCACCTGGACTTTTGTGACAGCCCCACCTTACCCAGAGGCGCACTAAAGGGCTTAGCGGACTGCCTGCCTAGCTCTCGCCAGGACTCAAGTCAAGTTCTCACTCGGAACATCCACGCATAGTTAACGCGAAATAAAATACATTCATATAATATCTTAAAAGCACAAGTTTCATCAGAAAGTTTACATGTCAAAATTAAACATAATTCTTACAAGGATAGCCAAACGGTTTTACTATTACAATAAATAAAACATCTACGACATCCAAAACCAATCGATCCAGCTTTAATATTACGAGAAACCTGGGTAAAGGAAAACAAATAAAAGGGATGAGCTATAATAGCCCAGTGAGTGCCCAAGTCATGCAACCATACCGAGAATTTATTATTTCATGGAAATAAAATTAATAAGCAAAGTATACAATAGCACATGAACAAGTCCTTTAACAAGTAGTCAATGGCGGATATGGGCTCAACTACGGGAGCAGGCTCAACCGTAGGAGAAACAAGTACCGATCATGTAACCCTAACGTTAGGACCGAGATAATAGCTCAAGTCTCCGCCAGGTGTCATACCAGTATTATCAAGCAAGTACCCTACCCGCCATTCACCTTATAACCTCCGTATAGGCTACCACATCCAGGGAGTAAACTCGACCTTGGAGGGCCTACAAGCAAGCAAGAAAGTTCAATCCGGAGTTGGCCTCTTTGAGGATTCACAACTCAAGGGAAAGAACAACACGCCCTAAAACACCCAGCACCTTATGTCCTCTCACGTGTAGCCGGGTTGACTAACCGTGAAGTAACGGTGAAGTTAATCATGGTAGCCTCAAGCACAAGTAACACATTGTGGAATAGATGTGATAAAGTACACATCCTTCCTCAAGTAACACATTTTATCACATAATATTTACAAGCGAAACATAATATTTACAAGTGTAACATAATATTTACAAGTGTAACATAACATTTCATGCATCATGCACACATAGAGACACTCACCTGGAATGCCTAAGAAAATATCTCGTAAAACGGTCGAGTCTCGCTTTCGGGTCCTGAAATTTAAAAGAAATAATCTAATGAAAACCCGATTAAAACCCTAATTAATTTAGTAAGAAAATTCAAGAAATACCCCACTTATTTCTAGGGTTTTGGTTTTAGGTTTTCTAGGGTTTAGGGTTTCCATTTTAAGATTTTCTTATTCTAAGAAAATTTTACTCATTATTTGGTCATTTTATCCAAAAATTTCTGCACACTAACTCTCTAAATTTAACATGTTCTAGGTTAGAAATTCCATCTATTATTTTTCCTTCTTTATTTCTACCAAAATTTCGGCAGCATCTCCCCTTGAAATCGAACTAACCCAATTTTTTTCCTGCAAGAAATCAACCATCCAATCCGTTTTTCAACAAGTTCTACAACTTCTATGTTCAATTCAAACTCAATTTCATTCAAAATTTCACTCAAATTCAAGATTTCTACTCCAAGATTCTTCAACTAAGCAACATATATAACACATGAAATTTCGAGGTTTAAATGCTATTTACTAGTCTATCTAACCATAAGAACACTTTGTCTAGCAAGTAAATCTTCAATTCTAACTAAATTCTTCAAGTAGTAATAACAAGAATCTAGTTTTAAACTTGTGCAAAAAGCTAATTAAAACTTGAAATTAGTAAGAAAAGTTCATAGTAGATACCTTAAACAAGCTTAGAACCTTGCTTAGGAAGAAGAAAAGCTCACTTTCTATGGTGGAATTGCCCAAAATTTGGAGAGAAAGCTTCAAGAAGTTGAGAGCAAAATGAGAGGAAAAGAGAGAGTAGGATGGCCGGCCAAGGAGAGAAGAAAAGAGAAAGAAATGGGCTAGGAAAATAGAAAAGAAATAAAGAGAAAAGTGGGAAAAAGAATAACCAATCAAAGCATAACAAGAGTCAAGTTAGGGTTTGGACTTTTAAGATATTAGTTGTTAACTTGGATTAGTTTAATTGGTGGAACTTTTTAATCTCTTTATCACCTAGTAGTTAGTAACATTATGGCACAAATATTAAAGCAAAAAGAGAGAAAAATAAGAGAAAAGAGAGCCGGCCATGAGGAAAGAAAAGAAGAAAGAATTTTGGCCAAGAAGAAAAGAAAAAGAAAGAAGAAATTTCGGCCAAGAGAAGAAGAAAAGAGAGAAGAAAATTCAGCCAAGAAAAAGAAAATAAAGCAAGAGAATAAGTGAAATTTTTGAGTAAAATTGAGCTAAAGTTTAATTGGTCATAAGACTTAGAAAATAATAGAATAAGTTAATCAAAATTAAACACTATTATAAACTAATAGTCCAATGAAATTAATCCAAATATGGTACTTAGGTGTCCTACTTAATAATGAAAGAATCTTAGTTAATTAACCTAATTAACTTAAGAATTCTTTTAACTAATAAATCAAAGATTAACACTAATCTCCAAATAAAAGAGTTTTCTCTTTAAAGTACATTTTAGGTTTTCCCTTTTTCTTTTTCTTTTCTCTATTATTATTATTATTATTCAATTCTACCAATGGACTTACATGAATTAAATAATTTTATATGAATTTCTAGGGTGTTACATCCTCCTCCCTTAAAAGAATTTCGTCCTCGAAATTCTACCTTGATTTTCGAAAAGCTTGGGATAATTTCTCCGCATTTCTTCTTCTGTCTCCCAGGTGGCTTCTTCTAAGTCATGATGTTTACATAAAACCTTGACAAGAGGAATTTGTTTATTTCTTAGTTCTTTCACTTTACGGTCCAATATTTGAATTGGCTGCTCCTCATATGTTAATGTTTCGTCAAGTTCAATCTGATCGGGTTGAAGTACATGCTGGGGGTCCGGGTGGTACTTTTTCAAAATGGACACATGGAATACATTGTGCATTTTAGACATCTTTGAAGGCAATTCCAATTGGTAGGCAACATTGCCGATGCGTTTAACGATTTTGAAGGGTCCCACGTATCTTGGTTGAAGTTTCTTCCTTCTACCAAATTGGATGCCTCCCTTGAATGGAGAAATTTTGAGAAACACGTCATCTCCAACCTCGAACTCTAGCCCTTTCCTTCGGGTGTTGGCATAACTTTTCTGCCGACTCTGCACAGTCTGGAGTCGTTGTCGTATTAGCTTAACTTTCTTAGAGGCTTCTTCTATCCATGGTACCTTTTCTGGATCTAACATTTTCCGTTCACCCACTTCATCCCAATAGCCAGGCGTTCTGCATCTTCTTCCATACAGTGCCTCGAATGGGGCCATTTGGATAGAGGACTGGTAGCTATTGTTGTAAGCAAACTCAATCAAGGTGCATGTTGATCCCAGTTGCTACCAAAATCCATCACACTCGCTCGTAGCATGTCCTCCAAAATCTGGATCACTCGTTCGGACTGTCCATCAGTTTGGGGATGGTAAGCCGTGCTAAAGTTCAACTTTGTTCCCAAGGCTTCGTGCATTTGTCTTCACAGTCGGGAAGTAAACCGAAGAATCTCGGTCCGAGACGATACTTACTGGAATTCCATGAAGTCTCACCACTTCATCAATGAATATTTGGGCAAGTTTCTCCAAAGGATAAGTCATGTTCATGGGCAGAAAATGTGCAGATATGGTTAGCCGATCAACAATTACCCAAATAGCATGTGCCCTCTTTGGGTCCTCGGTAAACCAGAAACGAAATCCATGGTAATGTGCTCCCATTTCCACTCTGGGATTTCCAAAGGTTGTAATAGTCCTGACGGTCTCTGGTGTTCGGTCTTTACCTGCTGACATGTAGGACAAGTTTGAACATACTGTGCTATCTCCCTCTTCATATTATCCCAGCAATAAAGTTTCTTCAGATCTTGATACATCTTTGTACTCCCCGGGTGCACAGTGTACCTGGAACGATGGGCCTCATCCAAGACTATTCTTTTCAATTCTTCGTTTCTTGGGACGAAGATACGGTTTCGGAGTCTCAACAAACCCTCCGGTCCAACACTATACTCAGGTAAAGCCCCCGCTTTGGCTTTCTCTATCTGCCTTTATAGTGTAGGATCCTTATCTTGAGCTTCTCTAATTTGTTTCAACAATTCAGATTGTACGTTTACGTTCCCACAAATCACTTTAGAGCCAACTATCCGTGGATTGCTCTTGCTAAATTGCTGTAATAACCTCCACTCATGGATAGCCAAATTAGCTACTTGAGCTTTTCTACTCAAAGCATCTGCGACAACATTGGCTTTACCCGGATGATAATTAATAGTACAATCATAATCTTCTAATAACTCCACCCATCTACGTTGCCGCAAATTTAGCTCTTTCTGAGAAAATAAATACTTTAGGCTCTTGTAATCTGTATACACCTCAAAAGTGACCCCATACAAATAATGTCTCCATTTTTTGAGTGTAAATACCACAGCTGTTAATTCCAAGTCATGAGTGGGGTAATTCCTTTCATGAGGTTTTAACTTACGGAAAGCGTAGGCAACAACTTGTTTTCCTTGTATTAGCACACATCCCAAGCCTTCCCGTGAAGCATCGGTGTACACACTAAAAGTGTCCTTCCCATTGGGCAATGCCAGTACTGGGGCTGATGTTAATCTTTTCTTGAGTTCATTGAAGCTCTGTTCACACCGTTCATCCCAATTAAACTTAACACTCTTTTGGGTCAAAGCAGTAAGTGGTGTGGCTATCTTTGAAAAATCCCTGATAAACCGCCGATAATAGCCAGCTAATCCCAAGAAACTACGAACTTCTGTTGGATTCTCAGGTCGTTTCCAATTGACCACGGCTTCCTACTTTGGAGGGATCTACCGCTATTCCTTCTCCTGAAATGACGTGACCCAAGAATGACACTCGATCTTTTCAAAATTCACATTTACTAAACTTAGCATACAACTTATTATCTCTTAAAGTCTGTAACACAATCTTCAAGGTATCATGCTCTCATGCGACTTAGAAAATACTAAAATATCATTGATAAATACTACCACAAACTAGTCCAGGTAGGGTCTGAAAACCCTATGCATCAAATCCATAAAAGCCGCCGGGGCATTAGTTAACCCAAATGGCATGACTACAAATTTGTAATGACCATATTGGGAGTTAAAAGCAGTTTTAGATACATCTTCTTCCTTAATTTTTCATTGATAGTACCCTTGCCTAAGGTTTATTTTGGAAAATACCACTGCTCCCTCCAATTGACGAAACAGTTCATCAATTTGAGGTAAATGATACTTGTTCTTTATGGTGACATTATTTAACCCTCGATAGTCAATGCAAAGCCTAAAAGTACCATCTTTCTTCTTCACAAATAACACTGGGGCTCCCCATGGTGATACACTCGGCTTAACAAATCCTCTTTCCAACAAATCCTGAAGTTGGACCTTAAGTTCTCCAAGTTCTGCAGAGGACATGCGGTATGGGGTCTTAGATATTGGCGAGACTTCTGGCACCAATTCTATTATGAATTCCACTTCTCTCTTAGGGGGGAGAGAGTTTAATTCCTTCGGAAAAACATCTGAAAACTCTCTTGCCACTGGTACATCCTCAAGTCTTACTTTATGTTCGGGAGTATTTATTAAATAAGCAAGATATCCTACTGCACCCCGAGACATCAGTTTCCTAGCTTGCATAGCAGAAAGGAGGTTTGAAGAAACTAGGGTTTTCTTGACATCCAATCTTAAAATAGGTTCTCCCAGTATATTGAAATCTACCATTTTCGTCCCACAATCTAATTGAGTACTATACCGGGTTAAACAATCCATGCCTAGTATTACATCATAACCCTGAATAGGTAAAGCTATAAGGTCCACTAGAAATTTTCTTTCTCCTATTCGAAACTCACAATCTTTGTAAACAAGATTGGTTGTCAGGCAATGGTGCCTAGTGGGAGTCCTCACTTCCAATTCATAAAGTAATTTAACAGGTTGTATTTCTAGAGCAGTCATAAATTGTGGGTTTACAAATGAATGGGTAGAACTAGGGTCTACGAGCAGTTTAGCCAAATGATGAGAAACAAGGATCGTACCTTCAATGACTGCTGATGACTCCTGAGCATCACGCTTGTCGAGAGCGTAAACGCGAGTTGGTACCTTCCGTTTATTGCCGCTCTCTTTAGCTTGATTGGTCTCTTTGGGCCCGGATTGAGCAGTGCTCGGTTCGCTAGCTATCTGTCTTGGGCATTGATTCACCCTGTGATCGCCACTGCCGCAAAGCAAACATTTGCAGTTCTTCCTCCAACAGTCATCCTCCACATGACCACCTTTACCACAGTATCCACAGGCAACAGGTGCAGTTGGTGATCGTATCTCCTTTTGGGATTCCTCTTTTCGCTCACTTCTTGGCGGAGCTCTTCTCACTGGAGCCCCTCCGGTTCTTCCAAACGGGGCACCTCGCCCAATTCTCACTCCTCTAGTTCCACTCCCCGTCTTAGGAACTGGAGCATTTCCAGTCGAGGGTCGAGCATCACTGGTACCTCCCCGTTTCCTTGCCTTCACCGTGCGGACCAAAGACTTTGTTTCCTCCACTTGCTGCGTTTTTTTCACTGCAACTTTATAGGTTTCAATAGTGGCGGCGGCAAGAGCATCTTGAATTTTCAAATTTAGGCCCTGAATAAATCTTCTCTTTCTTCGTCGTTCAGTGGCCACAAGTTTCGGGACATATCGGGATAGTTTAGTAAACTGAGCTTCATACTCAGCTACATTCTGTGCACCTTGTCTCAATTTCAAAAATTCGTCTTCCCGCTTTTCTTGCACTCGCACGAGAATATATTTCTCCTTAAACTCCCTAGTGAAGTTGGCCCACGTCCTTGGAGTTTGATATCTTTCCCACTTGGCGTTTATTAAATTCCACCAAGGGGTGGCAGCACCTTCCAACTGGAATATAGCAAATGTCACTTGCCGTTCATCCGTATATTTCAAGGCAACAAAAATTTTCTCAATATCTTCTAACCATTTTTCAGCAATTTTGGGATTTGGGCTGCCGTTAAACTTGGGAGGGTTAAATTTCTGGAACCGTTCTAAGGCTACATCTTCCCCTACTGCCGGGATCTATGAGAACTGCCAGCTTCCACTGTTGGGTTCTGTCGGGTCCCAAGTTGAGTTAGAACATCCGTCATTCGATTCAGGACCGCAATCATTGGGTCGGCCCCTGAAGATGGATTTACGTTAGAGGTAGCGCCTTCGTCCCGGTCTTGGCGACGGGGACGTCCTCTACCGCGACCACGTCCACTCATGACTTAATATTCTATAATAACATAAATGAATTAATTCAATTTCTACGTAATAAATGACAAGATACAATGTAAAATGCACAAATTCAAGATTAACAAGGAAATCAAGTTTCATACCAAACAAGATCACACATATATATACAAGTAGTTCAATTTACACATTTTCAAGGGTCACATACAAAACATGTCGTACATATAATGCATAACAAAACTAGCATAAGTTTTTTGTACATATCTCCATCTAAAGATCTAATCCAAGATCTAGTCCAACTGGACTGATCCTATCGAGCTCACATCTCTCTCTGGGTCACCTGCAGGAGCCTCCTCGGCCCCAAGAGGTGCATGTACGGCCTGCCCTGGCCCTACATGCTGGGCCAAGTCTCGTACCTCATCTAGCACATGACCTACCAACAGACCGCTCTCATCTACAAGTCGTCTAGTGTGATCTCGGACATGTTGTACCATGCGTGTAAGACGACCATGCACCTCCTGGTACTGCCCTCGATAAGCATCAGTCCTCTGCTGTTCTTCCCGAACAGCAGTCTCTAACTCTCGAATCCTCTGAGCCTGGACTCTGACTGTCTCTCTCAGCTCGTGAATACGGGCCCGGGAGGTATTACTCTCGCGCCCAACTCGTCTACTATTTTTTATCAGAGAAAGCACGACATGATCGGGATAAGAATATGTCCCCCAACATCTACAAGCAGGACAGACTCGACGGGCAGGTGAAAATGTACGGTAGGGATGCCCCGGTCCCTCACGGTAACAAACTATTGGTCTTCTACGATGCTCATGCTGCAACGGAGCCGAACCTGATGGCTGTGATGCCTCACTCCGAGCACTTTCTGACATACCTACAGGTTTTAAAGAAAATAAATCACTCAGATCTAAGCCCAGAAAAACTTAATAATAAATAATACTTAAGTATCACACCTCAAAATCAAGTTTAGAAAATAAACTAAACCATTCTCAAATATATTCACATAGGTTTTCAGGTACGGAAATTGGGATTTTATCACTCACAACTTAGGGTGATCAGGCCTAAGAGTAACTGACTCAGACCCTAATTCCTACCTGACACACTAACACTTTTCAAACCAGAGATAGGATTCAAACCTAGGCTCTGATACCAACTGTGACAGCCTTACCTTACCCAGAGGCGCACCAAAGGGCTCAGCGGATTGCCTGCCTAGCTCTCGCCAGGACTCAAGTCAAGTTCTCACTCGGAACATCCACACATAGTTAACGCGAAATAAAATACATTCATATAATATCTTAAAAGTACAAGTGTCATCAGAAAGTTTACATGTCAAAATTAAACATAATTCTTACAAGGATAGCCAAACGGTTTTACTATTACAATAAATAAAACATCTACGACATCCAAAACCAATCGATCCAACTTTAATATTACGAAAAACCTGGGTAAAGGAAAACAAATAAAAGGGATGAGCTATAATAGCCTAGTGAGTGCCCAAGTTATGCAACCATACCGAGAATTTATTATTTCATGGAAATAAAATTAATAAGCAAAGTATACAATAGCATATGAACAAGTCCTTTAACAAGTAGTCAATGGCGGATATGGGCTCAACTACGGGAGCAGGCTCAACCGTAGGAGAAACAAGTACCGATCATGTAACCCTAACGTTAGGACCGAGATAATAGCTCAGGTCTCCGCCAAGTGTCATACCAGTATTATCAAGCAAGTACCCTAACCACCATTCACCTTATAACCTCCGTACAGGCTACCACATCTAGGGAGTAAACTCGACCTTGGAGGGCCTACAAGCAAGCAAGAAAGTTCAATCCGAAGTTGGCCTCTTTGAGGATTCATAATTCAAGGGAAAGAACAACACGCCCTAAAACACCCAGCACCTTATGTCCTCCCACGTGCAGCCGGGTTGACTAACCATGAAGTAACGGTGAAGTTAATCACAGTAGCCTCAAGCACAAGTAACACATTGGATCACGAAAGCAAGTAACACATTGTGGAATAGATGTGATAAAGTACACATCCTTTCTCAAGTAACTTTATCGCATCTATTTCGAAATGTGTTACATGCTTTCACTATCCAATGTATTATTTGTGCTTGAGACTACCGTGACTAACTTCACCGTTACTTCACAATTAGTCAACCTGGTCGTGATTGGGAGGTCATAAGGTGCTAGGTGTTTTAGGGCGTGTTGTTCTTTCCCAATTGAGTTGAATTCCTCAGAGAGGCCAATTCTAGATTGAACTTTCATACTTGTTGGCCCTTCCAAGGTTGAGATTACTCCCTGGATGTGGTAGCATGTACGGAGGTTACAAGATGAATGGTGGTTAGGGTACTTGCTTGTTTACACTGGTATGATCCTTGGCGAGGATCTGAGCTATCATCTCGGTCATAACGTCATGGTTACATGTTCAATACTTGCTACTTCTGCGGTCGAGCTTGCTCCTGTAGTTGAGCCTTGTATCTGCCATTAACTACTTGTTAATTAAATTGTTCATACATTGTTTATTTAACTCGTTAAATATTTTATCGAATAAAATCTTGAGTTTCTAGTATGGTTGCATGACTTGAGCACTCACTAGGCTATTATAGCTCATCTCGTTTATTTGTTTTCTTTAACTAGGTTTCCAAAAATATTAAAGCTAGAAAAGTTTCTTTTGGACGTAGTAAATGTTTTGTTTTATGTACTTTAATAGTCTAATTGTTTAGGCTATTATTGTAAATACTATGTAAAGTTGGTGTGTAAAACATTTTAGTGACACTTGTATTTTTTTTTAAAAAAAATTTGATTGAATTATATGAATGTATTTTAGTTTGGGTTATGTATGCTTGGAGGTCTTGAGTGAGTGCGTACTTTGAGTCTTGATGAGAGCTAGGCAGGCAGTCCACTAAGCCCTTTGGTGCGCCTTTGGGTAAGGTGGGGTTGTCACACCAACGTTCTTACTCTTTTTGTGAAATTTTTTTTGATTTAATATGTATTATAAAGTTTAAAGTGTGTTTATTATGTTTGTGTTAAAGGTTTTTCAATAAGGAACCAAAGGTGCAAGATTGATTAAAGAAAATTCAAGACCATGAGTTTGTTCTCTAGACCCTTTTTTTGAATGCATTTCATACTTAGAAGTATGTTGATCATGTTTAATTTATAGTATGATATGTGTTTTTAAAGTTAAAAGTTCATAGGAGGCACTATTCACGGCTGAGAACTTTTTGAGCAAAAAGGTCAGTTGAGGATTTATTGAAAATATATGATATTTGACCTTGTTTATGTGCTTAATAAGCGTAAAGAAACATGTGTGCATAGTTGGTTTGAAAGTAGTATTCAAATTTTGTAAAATATACAACTTGAAGAATCATGCTCAATTCATGCATAAAAGTTGTAAATTTGATGCCAAAGTTGAAGGACTTGTGTTTGCACATGTATATTTTTATGATTTGAACTTGTTCCAAGTGTTAAATTGTTCCAAAACATGTTAAATTTGAGTTTGAAGTTGCTGTAGAAAATTGAAATGACCAATAGAATAGTAACCTGCAAAAAATGAAAAATCACTGCCTAGTACAGGATGCGTCCGCAGGTCAGATCCGCGGGTTGTCATTCGCGGATCACACCCACGGATCAACTTCTGAAGGTATAAGGTTATGTTTGGTTGGGATTTGGAGTAATAGTGTCGAGATATTGTTTTGATAAAATATGGACAAAATTTTTGAAAATTTATTTCATTAACATGTTTTCATGCCATATGCTTATTGAATTCTCTTACTCTTTGAAATAATTTATACAACTTGGCTTCTATAATTTCCATAAATATATGAGGAAATAGTTATTATGTGATTAGGAGTTTTGATTTTAAGAAAGTATATCTTGTAAAATAGTTATAATTATGTCTTGAGTAGGCATGTTTGATTGTAAATTTCTTTTCTTTACTTAATTTTACGTTCCTAAGTGGTTGATATGGACAAGAAATATACTTATGCATTATTTGAATAAAAGGGGCAAGAATATTATGTGCAAAAATGATTAATGTTACTTATTAGTACTCCAATAATTCTAATTGCTTAGTAACCTGTAATCTTCATCGCGAAATATCAATTTTCGTGTCAAACGGCAATTGAATTAAGAGTATGCATAGCAAGTTTGATTGAAAGTGAATTGTTGAGTAATAAGAGATCTTCATCAACCAATGTCGATCTTTTCACAAAAAGGAAATTTCACTTCTCAAACTAAGGGCTAAATTATGGTTAAAATGATCAAAGTGTTGAGTAACCGAGGATTTGCATTTACAAATGTTAACCTTCGCGTCAAAAGAAACTTATAAATTATAGAAGTCAACATGTCCCTATTTTGGGTAAAGTGAGTTGTATATGATTGTCTATATTGAATACTTAGTGCGTAAAATTTTGAAAGGCATTGAAATTTTGTTGAACAAGGTTTTAATCTTGAGATAATTATTTTTTTTACTTGATATAATGACTATTAGAAACTTTATAAGGAATTGCATAATGTTTATTTACTTTATTTTGTGGAATGGTATTCAACGATGTAGCATTTATTATTTTAAGACCGTGAATCATGTTTTGGTCTCTTGATTTTCTAATTGCTTGAGGACAAGTAATAATTCAAGTGTGGGGGAGTTTAATAAGTAATATATTTACCATTATTAATATATATTTATTATGTATTTGAGGTGTTATTTTAAAATAATTACAGTAATTTTGGTTACAAATGACTCATTTTTCAACAATTTATAAGAATTATGATTTTTACCGAAATTAGAATTTTTGAGGTGAAATCTTTGCTTGAGAAAATTAATGCACAATTTTGTGTATAAATGCAGGTTCATCATACTTAAACTTATTTTGGATCAAGAAGAGTCAAGAAAAATCAAATTCAAAGGTGATTCAAAGAGTTAGAGTTGGATGAACGATTTGAAGATCTAATTGTGCAAATATAATGAAAAAATCTAATTCTTTACAAAAATGATTAGAAATACATGGAAACTACCGACACATGTGGATGCCATCTCAACAAAAATCAAAACTCAAGTGGGGTCCACAAGGAGTGATCCGCGGGTTGCCACCCATGGATTGACAGGTCGGGTGGACTTTTCTAAGGCTTTAACTTGCATTTTCTTCCAACTATTTTTGCAAACATTTTCAAATGGGGATAAGGTTTTGCATGTGGAAGAATACATTGGACGCATAAATGAAGACTTTGTACTCACTTGGAATCCCCAAGCAAATCTTCATCATTTTCAAGCATTAATAATTCATGCAAGTTGAAAAATGACTTGAGGAACGTTTGTCTATAAAAGAAAGTCATTTGTAAAGCACTTGTAATAAAGTTTTAGTAGTAGAAGGTAGTTGTATTCTCTAGTTTATACCTAGCTTGGTAGAGAATTAATAGAATTCTCTTCATCCTTCAATAGAATAGTGAGGAACATTATAAGAGAACTTTTGTAGTGAAACTTTTGAAGGTGAATTCTTGTCCAAACTTTGGTTGAGCAATTTTACCCCTTTCTATTTACATTTTATTTGTTGCCATGAATTCTTGTCTTGAAGTTATATTTTTAGTTGTTTCATTACTCATGATTAACTAAAGGCTTCATCTAGAATATAGATGCAGCTAATGAATCCAAAAGTATGACTTATAATACCAAAACTTGCTAAGCTTGCACTTTGTTTATTTACTTGTTCAAGTTTCAAATACTTGTTTTTGCTTGGCCAACTTAAACAAGTCATTTAGTTGTTACTTGACATTGAGAAATGCATGTAATAATGGAAAATGAACAACTAAAGCTTGAGTAGTTCATATGAGAATAATGGATGCTTAAGTGAATCAATACAATTCATGTTTTCATAAGGTTTAATCATGAGAATAGTTAGAATCTTGTCATTTTATAGAGAGATCTAGTTATGACACTTAAGGAATTGGATTCTAAACAAGGCAAGGTAAAACTTAACAAGTCATTCATGCATGATTCGTCAGTGGATTCTATGTTCTAAATTCTTTGCTTGGATTCTACAAAAATTCTCAACCTTATACCCATTCCATTGAAGGGACCCCTTATTCATCTTGTTTTGATTGTGTTTAATTAATAAAAGTTAGTGAAAAAGCTTTTGTAGTTGCACTTATTTGATTTCTCGGGGGATTTGACACCTAGTACTCCAAGTACTACAATAGACCCCTACACTTGCGAATTAAGTTGGGAGATTAGATTTTTATTACTTGATTTGTGTGTATTTTTTCATATTTGCTATACCTAATCTACACCACGTCACGCCAAACATTTGATACCAAAATTGTAATTTTCTCTTAAAAATACTTAATAAGACATTGGAAAAGAAAAAATATTTTATTCTAACTATGTTACCAAACACTGAAATGACAATATTTGTTCAAGGTCATTCTAAGTAGAAAAGAAGTGTGTGTGAAAGAAATCTTTCTATTACAGGTCATTTTTGTTAGGAGATTCTTACATAGACTAGGTTCGCGATCTCATTTATGAATCTTGTGCTCTAAATAAAAGCCACATGAGTTCACAACACATGTTAATGTCATGAAAATCATGTAAGAACACTCATATAGTTCTAGTTTCAATCACAAGATACATATTAGAGATACACATATGAAGTCGTAAACTGAGTTCATGTAAAAATTTTCTAGTCTTGTGTACTAAACATGGGATTAATTTAATCTTTTATTTATTATTTAAGTACTACCATACAAGAGCTTGAAGAGTACTAAAAGCAGCATCGAGGGTAACTTGCATTCCATATTAGTTGCACGTATATTTTAGGGCTACAAGTTGGTGCTAGTGGCTTGATGAGAAATTCACAAACATAATGCTCCTAATACAGACCAGTTATTAAAAACGAGCTAGTGTCTTAAAATGCTTGAAGGCTACCAACTGTAATGTCATATATAATACCAAAAATTTGAAGATTTTCCAATTCCATTTCAAACTCCTCATCGATGCTCCCACTTTTAATCTCCAAAAAATGATTTTGCCTCGTAATGAAGTCAAAAGTCTTGCCATATTTTCTTTCTTTACAATCTCATATTTAGCAAACATCTCATTGACTATTAATGGAAACCATGCAGTCAAGAATCCAAAATGAACTTGATTCTTGAACAAACATTTTGAATGGCTTCTCCAGATCCAATTCCAAATTGAATTATATAAAGAAAACTAAGCTTGACCTAACACCGTTCGATCATATGCAAGTTTCCCCTAGATTGACCAAAGCATAAAAAGAATTATTTACATTCGGAATGGCCATGGTGATTCAGTCCTTGCCATTTTCATTTTCCCAACAAAAATCATGCTTCAAATCAAATTTATTTGCATTATTCCAAAAAAGGATTACCATTCCAACAAACTCAATGTTGTAAATAGGACTGTCAATATGGTAGAGCTGGCTAGAGCTCGGCCCGTTCGGCCCAAAAAAAGTTCATGAACTTAACCTTATATCGAACAGAGCCAAGCTTGGGCCGAAATATTAGGTCCAAAGTATTTACGAGCCGAACTGGGCCTCAGAAGGCTCAGGCCCCTTATAAGTGTAGCTTATAAATATGTGTGTGTGTATGTGTGTGTGTGCATATATAATATTATATACACATGCACACATACAAACTATACTATATGTCATACTATATTATATATTGTAAGCTATAGTATTCTTTTGGTGTTTATAAGCCTAATGAATTAGTGTGAGTGAAGCTTTTGTGTTATAAATACAATGCACTAAACCTGTTTGATGGAATATTCTAAAAGATAATACTCTTTTTGTGCCATAAAGTTTTCATTTACTTTTTTGTTAAATATGTGCATCAATATGTAAATGAGGTATTTATGTTTAGTAGTAATATTTTGCATATATACTTTGTGAATTTTTTACTTGGAACCGCATCAAACATGCATTTATCTTGCTTAACCTTAGGTTAATTTACTTCGATGAGAGGAAAGAAATTTGTCCGAACCCTTATTAGCTATAGGATTTACCTACTTATGAATTTTGAATAAAGTAGATAAATGGAATTGATCTTGTATAATTGACATATAATTCTTTGTCCTTTGCTTAATATGATGAGTAATTAAAATACGATAGATGATTGCATAATTGTGTTTCATGGTTATTGAGAAGTTGTTCTTGAAGATGTGTGTTTTGCTTTCACTTTGGTTAACTCATTGTTTTTATATTTGTTTGGTTCATTGCTTGAGGACAAGCAATGATTTAAGTGTGGGGAATTGATAATTGCCAAAGTGTTGTAGTTTTTAGTAGTATTTAGGTCAGAGTTTTTAGGGTTTTTCATTAGTTTCACTCTATTTACTTGCTATTCCTTCTTATTTTTTAGTTTAATAGCTAAACAATGTGTAAGTGATACTTGTGTTATTCTCATGTTTTCATAGGGTTTTATAGTTCATCACCAATTTGAATTAATGATATTTTGAAGGATGTTTTGAAGTTGGTGAGGAGTTGAAGTCAAAAATTTGTCAAAATGATACAAAGGAATCAAATGAAGAAGAAGAAGTGGAACGGAATGGGTTGGCAGCATCAATGCATTTTAGTTCTTTGGTGATATCTTGGGCTAGAGACATTGTATTTAGATGATTCTTGAGCCACTTTGAAGCCAATAGGATACTCTACAATTGATATGCAGATATCAAAGTCCAATTCTCATGATTTCATGGAGAAATGTCCAAGTTACTGAAGCACCTTTGCGCTGCGATGCTCTTCTGACCAACTGTCAGTATTTCGGCCATATCTCAGCATCCCAACCTTCAAATGACTTGATTCTTGTGGTCATGGAAGCTGACTCAAAGGGCTACAATATTGGTATTTGAGCAAAATCTAATTCAGCCAAATTTCTGTCTGCCCCGAGTAACCGCGAGCGGATAGGGGCATGGATACACTCTAAAAAACTGCGATTTGATAGATTTTTTAGGCAAAACTAGGAAGATTTTACCCTATCTTTAGAGAAATACAAAAAGGGACGACTTCTAAGGGTTCTAAATGAGAGATACACCATAATAAGAGATTAGAACCCTAGAATATATAGGGTTCTAGATGAGAGATACACCATAATAAGAGATTAGAACCCTAGAATATACAATCTTTAACACATCTTACACATAGTTCACCTTCACAAATCTAAAGGGATGTAGAGGGAAGAAAGCAAGAGCAGAGAGACAACTCAAGGGCTTCAATGGTGTAAAGCAAGAAGATTTTATCAAGATGCAATTCTTTTATTAATTGTATTCTTGTAATCATGAATTGAGTTGTTTATGATTTAGATGGAATGAACTCTAGATTCTTATGATTATGACTTCATCCTTTGATTAATGAAAATTTCAACTTTGTTCTTAGATTTATTCTTGAGTTTATTTGTTATTGAATTGGGATTTGCATGCATCCTTTGATTTAATATTGATTTCATATAGGTAGATTGAGAAATCATCTATTTGATTAGATCATCTCATGAATAAAAAGGCTTGCATGGGTTGCTAGAAATAGAATCACATGAGTCTCCTCAATTAGATTCAAACGTAACCAACACCTTAGAATCCATAGAATTTTAATGCTTCTCTTTGGTGTTTTGATTGAGAAGAAATTCCAATCAATCAACCAAAGGAATAGGGGTTAATACTTGAGAAAGATTAAACCTAATTGAGGGATTCCAAGGTCTAAGTGATTGGGTTGTTCATTAATCAAAGTTAAGTCATAACATGTTTGGTTTAGGGTATTCCACATCTAGATTTTCTTCTACTTTTGTCAATTTTCTCTACTAACTTCTAGATTGTGATTTAGTTAGATAATTAGTTTTAGTTCATTCGTATTTCCATTAAGTTTGCCATTCGCTTTGTGATGTTAGATAATAAAAAGAAGGTTAGTACTAGTACTTGTATAGTTTTTGTGGGATTGACATTCGGTACTCCTATACACTGTACTATTAGAAATGATATGTGCACTTACCTAAAGTATCCTTATGATAGCCAAAGGGATACCAGCAATCATCTCTCCAACTGAAAGGCAAAGATCTTATTGATAAAAATGGGAATTGGAGGCGTCCACTTCTGCAAGTACTATTCCCTCCTAAGACTTTGGAATATATTCTTTGTACATACATACCACGTATTCATAAACCTGATGGTTATATATGGGAAGATGAAAAAAATGGTTACTATTCTGTGAAATCTGGATACAGACTTGCAGTAAATCTAAGAGACCGATCAAAACCACATAATCGTAATTTGGCTTCTCAGTCAAGTTGTTTAAATCGACAAGTATTTAAGGTTTTATGGATGCTGAATATAATGCCCAAACTAAAATTCTTTTTCTAGAGATTACTACATAATATTTGTCCAACAATGTCCTTATTATTTAAAAGAGGTGTGGCTCAATCCTCTATGTGCTTACAATGTGGAGTAAATGTAAAGACAATTGAACATTTGTTTTTTGAATGTGAACCAACTCGATTGGTATGGTACTGTTCGCATTTAGGATTCAATTTTCAAATGGGCCAGAAGTTAACTTTTCCTCAATGGGCCACATTGTGGCTTCAAACTGCTTCAGATACCAATGCCAGTATTCAATCTATAGTTTTCTCATGGCATATTTGGTTAGAAAGAAATGGAGTTGTATGGCAAGATAAGCATTTTGATCCTATTCATGCAATGACTCAAGCTCTAAACATGATTAATCATGCTTTGGATGAAGAGGGTTCTATCAATGCGTAGGCAACTCAATTATCACAAGTTCACCATAAAGATGAAACAGTCCACCTTGTTAAGGGGTTCCTATATGATCCTCAAGAAAATGGCAGCTTGCAGATGATAGTGGATGGTGCGTTTAATGAAAAATGTTTAAAAGTAGCAATAGCTGTTGTAGTAATAAATGAAAGGGGAGTTTGGATAATGAACGAATGCATGAAAGTTCATGCGATCTCTGCATTCCAAATAGAAGTGTTAGCTTGCTTATCAGCTATTACAATGGCATTACAATGTGGATTTACTCATATCTTAATCCTCACAGATAGTCTACTTCTATTTCAAAGTCTGAAGAATGACATGCTTATCCCATATTATATGAAGCATATTTTTAATGATATTAAGCTTATAGGTTCCTTTCTTTCCTACTATAATCCTCAAGAGATTGATAATACCAAGAAACTTTGATTTTTGTTCATGATTTAGTTTTGACTTATTAAAAGTAAAGGACGATGATTAATACAAATTAACTGCAAATTCCAAGAAAACGAGCAATGTGCTAAATTGCACTAAATTATGTTAACACTTGATAACATAATTTCAAATTATTATAGGATTCTTTTTTAACAAATAGGTTGTTACAAACAATAATATATTAAAATTTGGGTTATAAATAAGCACTCCACTAGCAAGTTCCTTTTCGTTTGGTGATTGATAAAATAATTCAAAAAATTGTATATATAGTTCAAAGTTCAAAAAACAAATTGCATACTATCTAAATGGCTCATAAGCATTGACTTTTAGAATCTATGAAGGATGAAAAGGATTTTAGGTACATGTTTCTAAGGTAAAATTTAAAATATAAAGAGGGCTCATAACAAAAAAAATGTACAAGATGTAAGATTTTCCTTAATGAAAATGGAAAATAATTGGAAGAATACTATTAATGTTGCGTTGTAATTTTACTTGTGAAAGAACCCCTTTAATTTCATTTTTTGAAAAAAACTTCATCAATAAAACAAGGATTTAAAATTTTAAAAATACATAAAAAATCATTTCGAAGGTTGATTTCATAAATGAAATAAAATAAGATAATATATGATATACTTTGTATTAAAAAATGAAGTTTTGCATACCCATAATATAAAACAAATTTACTTGAGTGTGATGGATCTTTTTTCACATAAAGAAATGATATTTTGCATCATTTGGAAAGCAATTAAGTCAATTTTGTGAAATTCTTTTTTAAAACTTTTCCAACCATGTTAAAAATCTAATCTCGCAAATGATTATAATTCAAAATTTACTGATTTGATCATACTAATTGAATAAAGAACTTGAATTCTAAAAAGAATAAATATGTATATTATTTAAAACTATATAGTTAAATAAACAATTGTTCTTGGAATTCAATGCTGTCTTTCACCAAATTAATAATTACCATGACAATGTATGGGATTTTAAGTATACCTTTGAGTTGACATATTTATAACAAATTATAAAATAAATAGGTTTTAAGTTTAATCATCAATATTTTAGAGAAAGAACTTCAAAATCTTTTAAACAACATTATTTTGTAAATAAAAACCTTATAATTTAAATTTTTGAATATAATGATAGTTGAGCATACAATAAGTTTATAAAATACCTCAGTGTTAGTTTTAGTATCATAATGCTATTATCTGCAAAGTTTTAAAGAAAAAATTCAAATGTTTTGAGGTTAGGACTTGAAATTCAAACCATGTATTTCAACAACAATTGTTTTAAGAAAACAATAATATATAATCAATTTAACATGGTATTCAGAAATTTATATAGAAATTTTAGTGTTTAAGAAGTATTATATTTTAAAATAACTTTGCACTTAAATTATTACAATTTAAAACTTGCACCTACCAAGTGCAACCTATGTTCGTTTAGATAACCATAAACATTTAAATATAAATAATGTTTTGAAAAAAGAAGAGTTATTCTTTTTTGACTATATATGTAGACACCAAATTTTGACACACATTTTATAAAAATATGCGTATTACTTTATTTAGGGGTTATTGTGATTTTCAGGGGCCAATTATAATTTTTGTGTATATTACGTCTAATTTGTCACATCAGGGGCAAAATGGTAATTTTACCATGTAAATATTAGTTTATTTTATTTTATTTCTTAAATACATTGATTTTACTATTTTTATCATTATTTATGATTTTAATGATTTTTAAGAGCCATTCATCATTTATTTAAAATTTTAGTATTTTTTTTAATGGCACGTTTCCCAATGCAGTCTCTTTTATGAGAATTTTTAAGTAAAAATTTCATATATGTATTTTGTATGTTCATAAATTTTCTGTAAAAATCTCATAATTTTTAGAGGTCATTTAGTACTTATTTAATTTTTATCCTTTTAAAGGCACGTTTCCCAAGAATGCGTTAATTTTGAAATTTTTGAGTGAAAATTATACTATATGTGCTTTATGTGATAATATATGTTGTGTAAGATTTTTGTGATGTCATTTATTAATTTTCATAAATTTTATAATTTTGCCATATTTAGGTCATGTTTTCCAATGCATCTTTTTTTTATTTATTTATTTCATTTTTTTCTTCTTCTTATAATATTGTATTTCAGTTTTTTTTTTAATATATAATGTACAAAAAAAAAAAGGTTCAAATAGTTTTATTTCTATTTTATTTTCATTCTTCATTTTTCTTTGTTTTCTTCTTTTTCTAAAAAAAAAAAAAAAAAAAAAAAAAAAAAAGGAATTGAACAGCAGCAGCAACGCTGCTGCTGTTGCATCTGCAAATGGCTATTTAGCAGCCCAAACACTATCATTTTGATAGCCAACTACATCACCAACTTCACCTAATTTCAGCAGATTGTCAAAGATTTTACTCAATTTTGTTTTTCACCATTTTCACACTCCACCCTCTGCATCTCAATCACCATTCTCTCCTCTTCACTCACTGCACACACTTCCACCTTCCCTCACCAGAACAGACACACAACACACATCTCACGCCACTTTTCCCTCACTCCCTCTGCTTCCCCTTCCCTCACATCACACAGATGGCACTGATCTCACGCCACTTTTCCCTCACCTTCTCTCTGCCTCCTCATCCCCTTCCCTCACCTTCACAGACAAGAAAAACAGACATCTGCACAATCACCTCACCATTTTCTGCCTTCAATACATCTGCACACACTTGACCTCTCTCTCGGCACTCACATTGCATACCAAACACACACACGACTCACACAGACACAAACACCTCCCCCTTCATTTTCTTCCTCACCTGCATTCTCAACTCACACGTAGACAGAACACACACAAGCCTCACAAACTCACCAGACAAACACCTCACCATTTTCTCCTCATCAGTTCACTCACTCGGCAAAATACACAACCAGACGCACACTTGCATACAAGCCTCACCACACAGGCACACAAACAGGCATACACACACAGTAGCACACACGACACATACACAATCACACACACACAGAAGCACATTAACACCTGCAGAAACACATTCACACACCAAACAGCCATTTCACCTGCACTCAATTCAGCAACACAAACACACAGCCTCATTTGCACTTCCTCACCTCACACACCCTATAGAACACACGCACAACACACACCTGCAATTCAAATCCCCTCCCCTGCAGGCACAGACACACACAGACACACAATTCGCACACACAGACACACAATTCGCACATACATACACACAGCACACCTGCATACTCCCAGACACACGCACAACACACACTTGCATTTTCCACACAATCCAGACAACCAAACATTCACAAAGAACTCACACGCACACACAAACACTCATCAGCCCACACATACACACACCTGCACAAAATCAGCATTAAAAAAAAAAAAAAAAACAACAACAACAACAAGCAACAACGACAACAGTAGCAGCAGTAGCAACAACCGACGGAGCACCACCAGCCCCGCCGCGCACCACCACCGACGTCGGACCAGCCCTGCTTCTTTGATTCAGGTAAAAAAAAAAAAAAAAAAAAAAAACTCTCAATCCCTCTTTCATTTTTGTACAATTAATTGATGAATTTAATGCATGATTTGGGGATTTTGGCATGATTTGGGGAAGGAATCAGTTGAGAGAGACGATTGAACCGAAGAAAAAAAATCGAGAGAGAATCGGGGAAGAAGAAAGAAAGGAAGAGAGAAAAAAAAAAGAAGAAGAAAGAAAGAAAGAAAGAAAGAAAAGAGAGAAAGAAAGGAAAGAAAGGAAAGAGAAAAAAAAATGTCTGTAAAAGAGAGGACCGGAAGAGAGAATCGGCGGGGGGGGGGAAGAACAGAATCGGGAAGAAGAACCAAGAGAGAAAAGAAGAAGAGAAAGAAGAAAGAAAGAAAAAGAAAAGAGAAAAGAGAAATCAGGAAGAGAGAAAAGAAAAAGAAAAAGAGAGAAAAAGGAAAGAAAAAAAAAAAAAAAGAAAGAAAATGAAAATCGGTTAAAAAAAAAAAAATGTTAAGCAAAACTACGTCGTTTCGGCATGAAACGACGTAGTTTTGACAAGTTGCTTTTATTTATTTATTTTTATTATTATTTTAGCAGATTATGTATTTCTGTTTTGCCCCCTTAAGTTTTAATTATTTGATTATTCCTGTTAATACTTTTAGTTTATTTCAATTAAGTCCTTATTTATTTAAGTTAACCCCCTAAAATTTGTAGTTTCTTTCAATTATGTCCAGAATAATTGCAATTTAGTTTTAAACTTGCTGGAAATTATATTTTTCCCCTTTAGCTTGTCAGAAATTGCGATTTTAGTCCCTCATGTCTGCTGAAATTACATTTTTATCCCTGAATGTTGCTGGAAACTATAATTTAGTCACTTATGTTTGCTGGAATTGTATTTTAGCCCCTAGATGTTGCTGAAAATTATAAATTTGGCCCCTCTTGTTGCTGAAACTTGTATTTTTGCCCCCAAACCTTGCTGGAATTTCATTTTGCCATTATATTTTTGCTGGAATTACTTTATTGTCCTCCAATGTTGCTGGAATTTATATTTTTGCTCCCCAAATAGCTAGAACTTGAAATTTTGCCCTTAAATGTTGCTGTAAATTATGTATTATTTAATGACCTTGCTGAAATTATATTCTTGGACTTAAGTATTGCTGGAATTTTTATTTTTGGGCATTATACTTGCTGAAAATTACATTTTAGCTTTTAAATTTGTTGTAAACTATGTCATTACCTTAATTAGGGTTTAAAATTATAATTTTACCCTTTTATTTGTTGTAAATTACATTTTTCACTTTAGAATGTTGCCTAAATTTCAATTTTAATCCAAATCTTATAATTTTTTATTTTTTTTATTTTTCTTAAAAAAAAAATTTAAATTAAGTTAAAATTAGTTAAGTCCTCAAAGCTTTAAATTATTTCTTTTTACATTTTCTTTATTTATTTTTATCAAACTTATAATTAATGTTCTAGAATGGGGTCTTGTTAGTCTAATTAATGTTCAAATTAGTCTCTCTATTTCCCTTTTAGTTATTTTAATAATTCTTATTTGAGGTGTTAAAATTTCAATGTATGTATTATTGTATTTTATCCTCTATTATTATTATTAGTATTATTATTAGTTTTATTTTATTTTATCTTTGTTGTTTTGCTTTATTTATTTATTTATTTACTAATTTATTTTTACTTAAACAATTTTCATTTTTCTCCTAAATGATTAATTATTGTTATCATTATTTTTCTTTCTCTTATTTTGTTTATTATTGCTATAATTGTTTGAATTATCATAGCATGTTCATAGTGATCGGTAGAAAATTATTCAATTAGTGATTGATTTATTAAATAGTGATAATTTTGACATGTTTGTTCATTTTAGTAGCCATTTATACCGGGTTTACGAATGAGAGGTACCTCGATTACCCTTCCAATATTTCTTTTTATGTGCTCCTACGTGCTCCTATGTGTTTTTCTACGTGTTTTTGTGCTTATAATTTTTATCCATGTGAGAGTTTTTATTTATTTATGTCATATTATTTATTCGAATTTAATTTTTGATTATTCAAAGAAATGTAATAGATAGGTAATATTCTATTTAGCAAAATTTTGTATTTAGATAGAAAATGTAATAGATAGGCTAGATAGGTTACCTTTTTATTTTTAGATTGTAATTAGGCTTCTTCGGTGTAATAGTTAGGGCTTTTGTGTGCTATGTGTGCTATGTGTTTATGTGTTTTATTCGCTTTCCTTAGGAACTTGCATCTAGAATACCATGCTTATGTGTTATGTCCTCTTATGTGCTATTATGTGTTTTTTTATGTGATTATTATTTCAATCTATGCTTTATTTATTTATTTGCTTTATCATTATATATGTGTATCGTCGCCACACTAGTCCAACGCTAGTTGTGGTTAATCCCGGTTTCTTCGCTAGTCCAACGCTAGCGGAGAATTTTTAGAAAATAGGCTAGTCCAATGCTAGGCCTTTAGATCATTTTAGTATTAGGATCATTTCTCGCGTGTTCATGATATTTCACACACATTTTTATCTTTTAGGCCTTTTTCATTTTTGTATAATTTTTATATACTTTATCATTTATTATCTATTTTTAACATCTACCTAGTGCATAACATTTAGATTCCACTACACATAGAATTTTAGGTCATTTGTGTGATTTGACTAGAAATAGTCAATCTACTCACGTGGGAAGCGATGGCGTACATGTCGTTCCCCCCTCCGTGAGTAGAAACAGTTAGTCACGAGTTTATTAGTCCCCCGTACCCGTTATGTTGCATTCCCTACTTCTCTTTGATCACTTACTATCTATACTACTATTTTCCTTTCCTTTTGCATTCCATTTTGCATCTATACTCGTGACTCCATCGAGGTCTAGATTCGGGTTTCGCAATTAATGCGATAATTCCCGACTAAACCTCAATGGAATATTTCGTCCCTTATCGATATCCATTTTTAGGATTAGATTTGCATTCATATAGTTGCATCCAAATGTGATAAAATCTTAGGGTTATATTAGGAAAATTTAGACTAAACCTCGCAACTAGTTTCGGCTAGGTTGAAAGGGTGCCTTAGGCACGAGCCTTTGCCTTCCCTTTCTTCAACTGTGACTCCCGAACCTTTTTCTCTTGTTTTCAAAGACCTGGAGTCGTCTAAAAGGGTTTTTCTTGTTTTTCCTATATTTTGCCAAAATCATTTCTTTAAATGAATCATTCTTAATTTTCTTACCTTTTATAAAATATTTTCGGGTGACTTGGTACACCAAAACTCAATACCAAGTGGCGACTCCTTTTTCACTAAAAAACCCTTTTTAGACTCTATTTTCGGGCCCAAAAATCGTCGCATTTCAAAAGTCCCATTTTAGGCCCTTTTTCTTTTATTTTTTAAAGTAAAGCATTTGTTTTGTCACATTTTTATCGAATCATCTTTTACAAAGCATTTTCAAAAAATTAGTTTTTACAAAAAAATTTACACGTTTTTTTTAATAACCACAACATTACATTTAATACTTCCTTTTCCCTTTTCCCGACATCTTCTTTACATCTTTCTATTTATTTTTCGAAAAATGGGGCGCGACAGCTGGCGACTCCACTGGGGATCACTAGTGAGTCCGAGCACTAGGTTTAGTCATTTTATTCTTTTTCTAACCCTTTCATTTTATTGCATTTGGATGCTTAGGATTGCATTTCTATTTTTCTAGGTTTTTAGGTTTTTCTTTTGCATCTTGCACTTCCCGTCTCTCGGTTACTTATGTGATGTATGTATGATTTATTCACTTGTTACTGCTTTACTCGACCGCGCTTGCATTTGGGGAAGGGGTCAATCACCCTTAGAGCCCACGCGTGTTATTGTTACATTCCTTCCTCTCATAAGGAGCACTTCATACGTGCATTCGATGTTTTTTACCCTTTTTATCTTTTTGGTGGTTGTCACCCACCCATCCCAGTTAGGAATAGGATTGATCTACTTAGGCATGTGCGCGGGGCACGATGTGCACGTAATCATGTTTGGGAGATCACCCGAACTCTCGGCTTGAGTCCACAAGTCTAGGGATTTGGGCTTTAAAACAGATCCACTTGGACACGTGGCCGGGGCACGATGTGCACGTAGCAGTGTCCGGGGGATCGCTCGAGCCACCGACCAAGGGTTTTGGGATTGATGACCCTTACCTTTAGGTCTGAAGGCTTGGGAACCGACAGCCTAATCGAGTCTAGATGCATTAGTAAGCCCAACCTCATGCATCCATGTAGAATAACCTAGAATAGAGTCAACCTTACCCTATCAGGTACACTAGGCACGAGAGGAGGGAATCCACCCCTCTTTATTTATCTTTTTCTGTTATACTGTTTATTGCTATTTGCTTTATCAATG
>CM045553.1:15577994-15602041 GCA_024721245.1 Mitragyna speciosa
GGCGACTGTAGGCAACGGACCACTGTTGGGTCCCGACGGCCGATGGTAGTCTGCCACTCGCTTTTAGCTAAGGACCTCTGTGCAAAAATTAAAGATAATATGAGGACATGTATGCAAATATGTAAAATATATAACTTTTATTTCTTGTATTTTCCACCCTTATAAAATTTTCCTAAGCTCGAGCATGTATCAAATATGGCTTGAGTCGAGCTCAAGCCCTTAATTTGAATACTCAACGAGATCAGGCTCGAGCACGGCGACTTAGAAATCAAGCTGAACTCGAGCATGTGATGTACGAGTTCGATTCAATTCGATTACACCCCTAATTAAAAATGAACTAAATAGTATAATTTAAATTTTACAAAGAAGATTACTTTTTTAGACAAGAATCCTTGCCAACCAAATAAGACCTTGTATGTCGACGTATGTATATTTAATTAGAAGATTCATCATATTGCATTTGGTAACAATAAATGTTTGGCAAATAAGTACGTTTATGCCGTATGCATTTGTTTGGGACGTATGTCCCTCAAATTGGAAGCCTCATTAAATTATGTGATGAAGCAATATATGTTTGGTGGATGGCTAGTCGCATGTGTGCGTGTTGCATGTATATCTGCCCCGGTTTGCTACAGTATATATCTTCTATCTTTTTTTTTTGCTTTTTTTTTGTGCGCAATGTTGTTCAATATAAAATTATGTCGTCTTAATGTAAAACTATATAAAACTACATAGGTCCGTAGTAATACGACGTAATTTTGTGTTAAATACTGTTAGACATCAAAAATATTAGATAGAAGATTTGATTTGGATTTTCTGTGTATATAAATGGCTTATATGCATTTTACCCTTAATTATGTAATTTGAATAGGAACAAATATCACTCTTGTGTAATATAAATGTAACAAAAGACTTGTGTCTCTCAAATTGGAAACTTCACCAAATTGTGTGAATAAAATAGATCTGTTTGAATATTTGTTTGAGAGTCACACCCTATCATATAAAAAATGAATAAAAAGCATTATAAATGATACAGTCATATGATTCTAAAAGTCTGTTTGGTTTTTTGGACAATATTTGAAAATTTTTCTTGATGTCAAATGTCAAAAATATTTTCTTGTATAAAATATTTTCTAATTTTTCTCACTCTGACTAAAAACTACTTACGGACTTAATGAGTGTAACTTATTTTTTAGAAAGTTCAAGAATAACATTAAACCTTAACACCTATTTTTCTAATTTTGTTTACCAACCTAATTTTCGTTTTTAATTCTTATCCACCATTTTCTCTTTATTTGGGTTCCAAATAAATATATTTATAGCTATATGTACTTTATCATTATATTAGTTTATTGATTAATTTTAAACAAACCATCTCTATTTGGTTCTAATTACTTGTCAAGTATGAATTGAATTGTTGTTAGTTTTTTTAACTCATATTAACAATATTAAAAAAATAATAAAAACTATATTTGGAAAGATTTTCACATTGTCACCCAAACATCAAAAAATTGTAGAAGAAATGACTTTTTTTTCACAAAATGATTTTTTAGGCAAATAATTTCCTAAAAACATTTTAACCCCAATCAAATGGACCTAAAGGGAAAAATAAAGAAAAAGAAGAAATTCAAAAGTAGAACCCTATATTGTGTCAAAAGATGGGGACATACATAAGATATTAGATAATCGTAATTGAATGCCTTGCCCATTAAAAAATTATATTAATTTTGTGTGTTACAAAATTATATTAATTATTTTAAGGAAAAATTTTAAGTTATAAAATATTCTACCTCTTTATATATTTTATGTACCAAATGTAATTGGAATCACATGTTGTCCATTATCGTCATAAATCTCAATTAGCTAATTTAATCGATTCTGCATATTATCCATAAACTACTTAAACTTAATTTCAACTTTTCCAATGATATTCCGCCCAACAAAGACGTCAATTGTCCGAAACCAACAATTTCAAATAATTGATGCAGCAGTGAACCCCATCTGTTTTTCATAAACTACTTCTACTTACTTCAAAATCTCTGTATCTTAAAGCTTGCAAATCAAATTTAGAAATTCATTTTTTTTAATTTTAATGAGGGAGCATTAGAAGCTTCCCAAGCACTATTTTCATAAACTGTTGCAAGTGGCAAGAATTGACTCGTCTCAGGAGTCGTCTCTTTTTGGTTGGAACTCGAAGCTAATTAACTTCAAGCTTCCAGTACTAAGAGATTTATATACTTTCTACCTGGAAAAACATCCCAAAAATTGAAGCCCTAACTAAGCTTCCAGTATCATAAAACGTCTCCAATTTTTTTTTAAAATTTTTACTTTTGTTTTGTTAAAACGATTTTTCGGGTGACTTGATACACCGTAATTCAATACCAAGTGGCGACTCCATTTTTCTAAATAAAACCCTTTTTCAAAATAAGTTGGCCAAAACTGTTGCACTTGTAGTCCCGGCCTTGTTTTATTTTCCAAAAATATCATTTTGTTTAAAAATACACTTTTTCAATAAAAACTCGATTTTTCTCACACACGCACAGTTTTCTTCAAAAAAAAAACTTTCTTTTCAAAAAGGGCCTCAGACCGGACTGTCTCTTCGGGACGCGAAGTCAACGACCCCACCGTGTGTGTCATTTCGGGGCGCGACACTTGTATCATGAAATAGTTTATTCTTGTGCCAAGGAGATTTAGATACGCTTGCATCACGAAACAGTTTATCCTCATGCCAAGGAGCATTAGAGACACTTGCATCATGAGATAGTTTATCCTCGTATCAAGTAACTTTGGAGACTTTTGCATCATGAAGATAGTTTATCCTTATGCAAGGAGGTTTAGAGATGCTTGCATCACGAAGACAGTTTATCCTTGTGCCAAGGAGGTTTGGGGACGCTTGTATCTTGGAACAGTTTACACTCATGCTAAGGAGATTTGGAGACGCTTGAGATTTGTAGACATTTTATGCTCGTATCAAGGAGTCTTGGAGAAGCTTGAGATTTGCAGACATTTTATGCTCGTATCGACAAACATTTGAACAATTTGAAATTTAGAAACAGTTTATGCTCGTGTCAAGGAGAGTTTGAACAACTTGAAATTTGGAGACAATTTATTCTAGTGTCAAAGAGCATCGGAATAACTTAACATTTTGAGACAGTTTATGCTCGTGTCAAGGATTGTTTGAATCACTTGAAATTTAGAGACAGTTTATACTCGTGTCAAGAAGCGCTTGAACAACCTGAAATTCAAAGACAATTTATGCTCGTGTCAAGGAGTATTTTACTTTCTTATGGCCAATGTTGCTTCAAAAATTTTCTATTTATCAAGCCAACTTTCACTCCATCTTAGTCAACCAACTTGTAGGCTCCATTTGTGTAGACTTCATAAATGACATATGGTCCATCCTATTTGGATACAAACTTAACTTTGGTGCAATGTGTCATGACTACTGGCTTTTGAATAACGAGAGCCATGTCACCAACTTGGAAGGAGCGAGGACGGACCCTTTTGTTAAAAGCCTTATAAAGGCAGCCTTGATAACATTTAAGACTTTGTTGTGGCACCAACTTTTTGAAAACTGAATGCGTGGAGTTTTGCCTCCAAGTCGATCAATTACCTTTGAATCATCAATGTTCGCGGATGCTTCATTCTTGACAGAAATGTAATGGTTATTCGGCCTATTAATATTGATTTGAATCGGTGCTTGAAGGGAATAATCAAGGCCAGCCTGGGAGCTTTCAATAGCATACCTTTTCTCTTTTAGCATCTTTTGAGTAGAGTTCAGTTCGTGGACCTTTTCACCAGTAGCTTTAGGTAGTAAAGAACTTAATGTAATAGAATTCTTCGGATCATATCCAACTTTAGCAAGAAGTCTATAGACATTGGGATCGAAATCTTCCTTAGTTCTCCAGCTTGGTAGGGTGTTATCTCAACTTTTGCTTTCTCCAATGGACGAACAAATCCCTTCAGTAGAGATTGCGACCTTTTGACGGTATCCAACTTTGTCACTTGAAATATTAGGCTTTTCAAGGTTTCATGCTCTGTTGAAGGTAGTTATTCTTCCTTCCCTTTTAACTTTGGAACATATCGAAGAACGACAGGCCTATCACTTGATGATGCAGTAGTTGCGCTTTGAACTAGTAAACTCCTTCTCCTTTTTAAAAGTGGAGTCTATGATCAAATCTGATATATCAAGATTTTGAGTTTCACTCACATTTAATGGCAGATCATTGACTTCCTTAGCATCACAAATCTTAAGGTAAAACTTAGCATCAGCAAAATGTGCCTCAAATTCAGCAAACGACTTGTTATCAACTATCACCTTTTTTACTACTTCATCTTGGGAGTATTAAAACACTGATGAAGTGTTGACGACACGACCCCATTTTCATGGATCCACGGCCTTCTCAAAAGTATGTTATATGTTGTTTTGACATCTACGATGTGGAGTAGCGCTTTTGAAATCATTCCATTAATCATTATGTCAAATTTCATAATTTTGATGGCTCTTTGCCCCCTTGGTTGAAGCCTTGGATCATCAGTCAGTTACTAGATAACTCATCAATTGAGACACCAAAATCTTTCAAAGTTCGCAAGAGTAGTATGTTGACCGCGAAACCTCCATCGATTAGGATCCTGTTTACCTTTTGCTCACGAGTGCAGCCAGTCACGAACAGCGGGACGATTGTGCGATGCAGACCCACGTAATAAATCTTCATCGTTGAAGATAATTGTTGCAGCGCATTCCATGGATACTTTTGTAGCATTAGTGGAGTTCTCGTCCGTATCAACTTTTTCAACCAAAATATCATTAAAATTGACGACATTGCTAGACTTGTAGTCATCAATTGGGGAAGATGGGACAAGTGAGCATGGATTGCCTTCAGATAGGGTTTCGCCTTTTGAATTAGAATAGTAGACTAAAAAGTCGTACTTTTCAGAAAGTTCAGAGAGTCTTCCAACAGAGGGGTCTCCAGTTTCGAGCAACTCTTCCATTCGCTTTTGACTCCGAGATTTCATTTTGTATGACTTGTCTTTCCTTGATGTTTCATCATCTTCGTACCAAGTATCAAAAAGCAGCTTGCTCACAGGCGTCACAATCATAAAATGAGTCAAAGTATTTGTGATCACAATGCTGAAGGAATAGACAGGATTTTTCACTTTGTCTAAATGATCAATCGGAACTTCCTTGAGTAGCTCTAATATTTTGACTGGCCAAACTATGTTCACTTTGGAGTTGTCATCAATAGCATGCTGTGGAAGAGATGAGTCTTTATTGTCAATTGAAACAACCTATTTTGTGGGTTCTTTAACAGAAATAGAGATTTTCTCTTTGAAGCCATCAACAAATTCGTCATCTTGAGGGTCCACGGGGTTGATTATATTGCATGAGGTCAGTTTGTCATCAGCGAAGAATTCCTTTAGCATGAAATCCCTCAATGTAACTAGATGGCAAGTCTTTTTATAGGAATTCATGGTTTGTTTGAACCTTGGAGACGGCACCCTTCTTTTCTATCGTTCTCGTTTTTCTCTTCTAAACTATATTACTCATTGTTGGTGACTTATTCGTCTTATTAGACAGATGAGAGCTTCGCTTCCTTTTACGAGTAACAAGGATCCATCCTTCCTCATCAGAGTCATTTTGCTTTGAAACTATGGATTCAATATCTTCTTATTTGGAAATTTCTCCAACAACTAAGGAAAATATGGTTGGCTTGACTTACACAGGAGAGAATGACCCGAACGCAATGACAGACGGTTTGATTGATTAAGTAGATTCTCCAATTTTCACAATAAGCTCTTCAACTCCCACAGGTTTTGCTGAACTAGAGTCAATTATGGCTTGGTGTGTACTAACTTTTTCTTCTTCAAGCAAAATTTTCCCTTGTCTAGCCAACTGCATGACTTTGTCTTTGAAAACAAAACATTTTTCTATAGGATGACCAACCAAACAATGGTATTTGCAGTAATTTGGGTCGCCAATCCTTTTTGCTTTGCTCAGTCGCTTAATCTCGAGGTAGTGTAATCAGATTTAACCTACAATAGATCATTGAATATGCCAGGGACATCAGAATCAAGAAATGATATTCCTTTTCTTGCATGTCTTTAAAGGTTAATTGCTTCTTCTTTTGCTCTTGATGAACATTGACTTCTTATCATCTTCTTTATTGTTTTAGGGATGATCTTGAAGGGTGCTACACTTGCAGTCAATGACTCTTTCTTTTCACTTTTGCCAAGAGGCTTATCTTCCTTCTTCATCTCTTGCTTTTCTTTACTTTTGCGAGGATCAGGAACAGGTGGTTCTTGTCCCCCAAGATTGATCTCCAGATTATGAGCCTTTGCTGCTAGTTTATCGAAGGTCTTCAACTGTATCCCTTGCAAGATGTAACGAAGTCCCCAGTGCATGTCCTTGAATGCACATCTCAATAGCAGACGACTCAGACAGTCGATCTTTACTATTAAGACTAAGAGTCCGCCAACAATCAATGTAGTCGACAAACAGGCTCGTCCTTCTATTGATGAACATTCGAAAGTTCGGTCATGCTGACGGTCCTTCTTAGTGCTATAGAAATCTATTGAGAAATTCTTGCTCCAATTGCTCCCAACTGTCAATGAATCAAGTTCAAGGTCAGTGTACCAGTCAAATGCATTGCTTTTCAAGGAACGTACAAATTGCTTGACTAGCAAATCTTCATCAGTACCAGCATTATTAGCATGTCTCCACAAAATGTGCGACATTTTGCTTGGAATTTCCCTTACCATCAAATTATTAGAACTTGGAAGGTTGATATCCAGCAAGGCATCTTTAAACCTATCAACTCTCGCAGTATAAGGTTTGGCATAAAAGTGGGATAACTTTGAGGCTCCATCAAACTTAGTCTTTGATCGTTCCTTCAATGAATTCCTTGAGGTGATCAATATGAATTGTTCCATCAGCAGAAACAGAGACGTGTTTTGTCGCATGTGACTTTGAAATCTTCTTTGCCTTGGAAGAAGTTCCACATCTTCATGGGTTTCCCTTTGCTTCGGCACAAAAGGACTGCTTTCATCAGCATTCTTGATCTTATCCATCAGTTTTGCTATCTTTGCATCTTAGCTTTGCACGTATAGGACGAGTCCTTCCATAAGTTTGGTCATATGAGCCAATTGATCTTCCATAGCTGTAGTGTTTGTCATCATCACAGGCATCACCACGGAAGTTGTTGAATGAGTCAGACTATCCAGGTGTGCAGCATGGGTGCCATGGTCATAATCCTTGGTTGGCAATGTCACAGAAGTCTCCACCAAGGCAGCGACAGGATCCTTCTTTACTTTTTGTGCTAAGGTTTTCATTTTGTTCCTTGTTATTGGTCTAGCATATGTCACCCCTTGACTTTCAGAAACGAAGAAGATTGAATCTCTACAGCAATGGTTTTGGAGTAGACATCAAAAGTACTTGTTTTGATTGGATCCATTGTCAACTTCTTTGAACAGGATTTTGCAGAAAGAGAAGAGATAAGAGACAGAGATTATCTCACCGAGCGTGCCAAAAATTTGTACACACAAATTTCGTGTTTGCGAAAAAAAGACAAGAAAAATTACACAAATGAAATTTTATTAATTTCAAATAAGAATTACAATCACTGGATAAATTTATTTATGAAAGAAATAATCCCTTGATTCTTCTTTTCACGAACAATTAATTCAAGGGCCCAAAAAGACTTGTTCTTGAATTAAAATTGGAGTCTCCTACAATTTGTGCGTAGGAAACGGTGATTTGATTCCGTCATCTTGAACACTTGAATCTTGGACTTTCAAACCTTCAACACGAATACAGGAACTTGGTTGAATTTGAACTTGGACTTGAGGATTTGATTTGCACTTGAACTTGGGCTTGAGCGACTAGAGAGAGAAAAATCTCTACAGAATTTGATAGAGTTTTCTCTAAGCTTTTAGAGAATTTGTCTCTCTCTTGACTTGGGAGGGGAGAGCCCTTATTTATTGCCAAAATTAGAGTATAATTGGCTTAAAAGAAAACTCTCTAGAATTTTCTACCAATTTGAGTTACTTGTGGTTTAAGAAACCCATTAAAGTAGACTTTAATTAATGGGTTGGCCCAAATAGTCCAATGTGAATTAATAAAATTAATTCACTTTTAATTTAATGGACATTATACTTGAAATTGAGGCTTACATGTTAATGGTCCAACTTATAAGTTCAGACATAAATGAACTTATAAAATGATTTTAGTTTAATTTAATTTAATCAAGATCAATTTAATTTTTTTAATCTTGACTAAATAAATTAAAATAAAATTCAATTGTCTACAGTGAAGATTTAGAATCATGGGATTTTACACTTACTTTCTAAGTTTTGAGTAATGTTTATACTTTTCTAATATGCTAAAAATGGGGGTGTAAATGAACTGAGCTACTCAAAGGCTCAACTTGAGCTTAGAATTGATTGAGTTTGAGTCGAGTTTGAGCAGCTCGAATATATTATCGAGTTGATTTCAAGCATCGATTTCTAGCTTTTATGTAGTTGGCTTGAATACTCGTCTAGCTACTTGAGTACATATATATACATATATTATCAAAACTAATTATAAGGGCAATTTAGACCTTTAACAATTTAAACAAATTGAAGTTAATAAAAAAATTTTTAACCAAAAGTATTTGGTGCAAAGTGCATATTTTTTGTATTCAGGGGGGCAAAGTGTCTATTATCTCCACTTTCAGGGGGGCAAAGTGTAATTAACCCTAAATTTAATTTCAACTTTTCCAACGATAGATCCACCCAACTAAGACATCATAATTGATGCGGCAGTGGACCCCATCTGTTTTTCATAAACTACTTCTATTTACTTCAAAATCTCTGTATCTTAAAACTTGCAAATCAAATTTAGAAATTCATTTTTTTTTTAATTTTAATGAGGGAGCATTAGAAGCTTCCCAAGCACTATTTTCATAAACTGTTGCAAGTGGCAAGAATTGACTCGTCTCAGGAGTCGTCTCTTTTTGGTTGGAACTCGAATCTAATAATTAACTTCAAGCTTCCAGTACTAAGCGATTTATATTTTCTACCTGGAAAAACATCCCAAAAATTGAAGCCAAGAAAAGAAGAAATGATCCAAAAAGCTGGGGAAACTTCTTCCCGATCGTCTGCTTCAGCTGATGAGTCCCCTCTTTCACTCTCAAAATCTGATCAATCACTCAAGAACGCGTGTCTTGATGCTTACATCCTCATCAGCAGCTTTCATAGCCAACAACGAAGATCTTTTGACTCAAATTCTACTTAATCTGCCCCCCAAATCTCTCCTTCGCTTCCAAGGGGTATGCAAGCAATGGCTTTCCATCATTTCCAGCCCTGCTTTTCGCCGAATCCACTCGCAGAATTTCCCCACTACCAGCGCTGCAGCCCTCATTTTTTTCGGCAAAGTGAAAATGGATCTTAGTTTCCTCACTTTCCGCGAAGAGGATGTGAACTCAATTGCCGCTATCAGTTCCAAGTTAAGTTATTTTCTTGATGGTGAGATTTTGGGTTTACATTCTTGCAAAGGTTTACTATGCATCAAGTTTTATTCGTATTATGGTGCCACTGAATTTGTTGTTTATAATCCTACCACTGGTCAGTATAGGCTTATTCCGCAGCATAAACGTGCTGAGGAACGTTATCGCTTTCCAATTATGAATATTGCTTTTGACCCTTTGAAATCTGATCATTACAAAATTATATGTGTGTGGGAGGACTTCTCTGAAAGTCAGTTTCGATTTTCAGTGTATTCAGCTGAAACCGGTGCTTGGAGGGACAGCAATGAGATAATGGAGTATGGTGAGCCATTTTATTTTGAAAGAGGGGTGTTTTGGAATGGTGATCTTCACTGGGTTAGTGAACGGTGGAATACTTTGTGCTTTGATTTGGATAATGAGCGCCTTAGCCCTAATATTCCTCAGCTTCCGACACCCCCTATGCACCAGAAGGTTATATACTTTTTCGGAGAGTCTGGTGATAACTTATATTATATTGGTCTAAACGAGGCTCAAACAATGTTGTTTAATGTTTTCGCACTGGAGAGGGACTATTCTCAGTGGATTGTGAAATATGTTGTTGACCTTGCTCCTTTGACTACTATGCATCCTGAAATGGTGGATGAAGTGTATGATACTTATGATGAGCGGAGATCTCAATTGCATAGTACCATGTTTTCTTGTGGACGAGAAAGAAAAGAAAGCAATACTTGTGATATCATTATGGGGCAAAGTCATTTCTTATGACATCAATAATATGAGCACCAAGGAGCTTGTTGAAGTTAAGCCAGTTAAGCTTCATTATCATTGGAGTAATGTCTTAAAGCACCAATGGACTAAAGTTTACCAGCATATAGAGACGTTAGCTTGTGTCTAATTCTGATTCTGGGTGCACAATATCAGTTTTATCTGGTAAGAGACTTGGTGATTTCCAAATTTGCCTTTGCTTACATACTTGTAAATAGGCCTTTCTATAATTTGTTGATCCTGATGTTATCTTCTCGACAATAATGTCTCTTCTCGACAATAATGATCCTGAAGGCCGTGGTACCAAATGAATAAGAGTGGTTACTGTATCGAATGATGTCTTACTTCCAATGTCTTCATAGTTGCAATTCCATTTGTCAAAATTCCTTGAATAGATGCTTCATGGTTTTATTAAAAATCCATTATACAGGACATAATCTTTTCCTTTTCTATAATTGGAAGGCATCTATGATAAAAAATTTTTAGCAGGGGATGGTCCAGATGAGAGAGTTGGTTTTCTTTTCCATTTCCATTTTTTTTTAAATGCATTTAAGAATTTTAGGTAGTACCAGGTTCAATTTATGTGCATATTGCATGATCGGCGTTGACTTCTAATGACTTTTTATATAGTTTGGATAAACAGGTAAGTCATGAGCTTGGTGTTATAACAGATAACAGATTAATCTTCATGTCTATTTAAGTTCAAGCTGGTTGAAGTAAATCTTGATTGTACCTTTATGAGCTATCAGCTTTGTTTGTCCTTTGGAGTAGATTTTGGATTATAACAATGGCAAGGAATACCTAGAGTAAGACCAGGTCTCACAAGACATTGAGGAGAACCACATTCATGAACGTTGTATCAATAATTACTCTCCTTGTGATGTCACCAAGAGAACAAAGCATGGGAAATAAGCATAGTCCAGCCGTGCTGTAGTGTTAATGCCCTTTACTTTCATTCTATTTGTCAAGCTCTAGCGGCCTACAACTATAATAGTATAGCAGAGCAGCCCACTTCAAAGCTTACTTTATTATTAGAGAAAAGGATGCTAGCGTTTAAATGATAGAAAGATTCAGGGGCTGAGAAGCTGTTGCTTGCTGCCTACTTTGCTGTCCTCCACTGCCCCCAGTTCTCTAACTTCTCTCTTTTGTCCTTCCACAAGGCTGTAGAAAGATAGAAAGGGGCTGCGATGTAGCTAGAAGGGTTTCAGTCTGTATTATATCTTGACCATAAGTAGAAAATTGAAGTTTTTTATTTCTGTACAAGCAAATGTTCTCCAAGTTCATTGCTAAGATTTTCCATGTAAAATTTAAGTGTTGTTAAATATGGAACAAGAATTCCAGATGTCAGTTAAAGAAATCATATTCAGTGTTAAGTTTTTCCATGTGAAATGTAAGTGTGGTTAAATATGGAACAAGAATTTCAGATGTCAGTTAAAGAAATGATGTTCCTATATATTATGAATGCAGTTGAATCTATTTATCCATGTTTTTGGGAAGTTTTCATGTGACTGAACTTGAGATGACGTTAAACATTATAAACTTTTGCAGTTGCAATGTTTAAAAGAAAAAGAAAGATTATTTTAAGTATAGTAATCAAATAGTAATTTCACTTGCATCTGTTTGTTTAGAAGAAGTTGTCATATGGGCTGGAGCTCTATGTTGTTCTGCTGATATGTAATGAATTGTGAGCATAGTTATTTGTAGAAATCAAATGTTAACACTTACCCAAAAAAAGAAATCAAATGTTACTGCCTTGTGATTTCAAATTAGGAATTTTCACAGTACTTTCAGAAAGTAGATAGTCATTAATCATGAGCATTTTAGAACTTGTAATGTAAAGGTTTGATGGGGGAGCTCCGTTTTTTTAATTTTAAGTACACTTGCTATGATTGATTTCAATCTTAAGCATTAGTGCTATGCTGATTGGGTAAAACTATTGGCATCTGTTTTCCTTCTATTGAGAAACTTTTATCTTGTAAACAAATTCCCAAACCCACACTCATATTGATGTCAGTTCTTTCTTCTCTTCTAAAGTGTAATTCCTCAGCTTTATTGAACTAGTACATTTCTACATATCATTAAGCAGTTCTAGACTATACAAGTCAGCCGCAAGAAATCTTATCCCGTGATCCCACTTCTTGTTATTTCTAAATTTTATAAATTTTGGCTTTTCACCTATTTGGGATATATCCTACTCAATGCTTGTCTACCTTATGCTGCGTTATTTATTCCTGAATAATTGCCATCACTAGGGGTATTTGGTGGTCTGTTCCCCTGTTTGATTCCTAATTGCAACTAAATTTTTGTCAAAGTAAGTCATATTCCCATATTTCTGCTTCGTTTTCTCTATCATCATCTTCCTGTATTTCTAGTCCTTTTGTCCTCTGTCGTCTATGTCCGAGTTAAAATACATTCTTATCACTCGTAATATGCCCGGGACTAGCTTAATCGTGTTTCAAAAATTAAGGTGTGCTTCTCGAACTGTCTGCATGCATCTGTTTTTTTTTTTTTGGCTAATTTTTATTTATTTATTTGTTTGTTTGTACTTGCCGATTATTTTTAATTTCTTAATTAGTCTTGCTCTTTATAAGTGATTTCTTTAAGAGCTTCATTAGACAAAATCATAAAATGAAACCAAGATCGGTGCAGTAAAAAAGTAATCCCTGCACTATTTAGGAGATAGGCAAGTACAAAAGGAATATGTGGAAAATATTGTGTTTTATATCTAATGATACAATAGTCTATTTATAGGCTTATACAAGTAAGATGCATAATGAACTTAGACAACAATAAATGAGTTTAAATCTAATTTATCCAAATCATATCCTAATACAATTAGATCCTAATCAAATCTAATCTTAACTAAATCTATGATTAAAAATTTAATCATAACATATTTACAACTCATAATATTCCCCTTTAAGTTGATGTATATATGTCCCACATACCGAACTTGTCAAGTGAGTTGTAGAAAATTTAGTCGATACAACTTTGGTAAGTACATTGGCTAGTTGATCTTCTGACTTGATGAATGGAAGCCGTATCACATTATCTTCAAGATTTTACACTTCAATGTGTTTGTGCGGTCATGTTGGACTGGATTATAACTGATATTGATAGTTGCTTAATTATCACAATATAGATTCATTTAAGCTTTTGGAGCAAAACTGATATCAATCATCAGTCTTCTAAGCCATAAAAGTTCACACACATGCTTAGCCATCCTTCTGAATTCAGCTTCTGCACTCGACAATGCTACTACCTTTTGTCGCTTACTCTTTCAAATAACTAAATTATTGTCGACAAATGTGAAATAACCTGATGTCGATTTTTTATCAGTAGCGTCACTTTGCCCAACCGGCATCAGTGTAACCTTCAATGTTGAGACGATTGTTCTTGGAGAACAGAAAACCTTTTCTAGGTGAAGATTTTAAGTACCAAAGAATCCTGATTACTGCTTCCATATGCCAATTACTAGGAGTATGTATGAATTGATTGATTGCACTAACTATATAAGCAATATCAGGATGTGTATGGGAAAAATAAATTAGTTACCAACTCATAGCTTACCAACTCATCTTTGATATTTTTCTTTATCAGCTAGTTTTTGATTTAGATATTTTCCAAGTTTGTGATTCTGAACTATCATGTATCAGCTGGTTTACAGTTCAGCAATGTAATTTTAGCTAAGAGCTCGAGTGCATACTTCCATTGAATAGGAAGATTCCTTGTGTCCATCTTTGTCACCTCAATCTCCAAAAAATATTTGAGATTTCCTAAGTTCTTCATCTCAAACTCAGCTGCTAATCGATCTTACATATTAGAAAACTCCTCTTCATCATCTCCTGTGATAATCATGTCATCAACATAAATTATCAGAATCGTTACCTTTCCAAGCCTATGCTTCAAGAATAGAGTATGATTTTCGTTATTCTGTCGAAACCCATATTTTTTCATAGCCAAAGTAAATCGGCCAAATCAAGCACGCGATGACTGTTTTAGTTCATAAAGAGCTTTTTTTAGCTTATAAATGACATTTTCAGTTGAAGTAGCATACTCTGGCAAAATATTCATGTACAGTTCCTCCTCAAGATCACCATGTAGGAAAGTATTTTTTACATTGAACTGATGCAACAGCCAACCTAGAATGGCTACAGGAGACAATAAGACCCTAACTATGTCCAATTTTGCCATCTATGAGAAAGTCTCCTGATAATCGTTGTTGTATGTCTATGTATACCCTTTTGCCACTAGTCACACCTTACACTGATTAATTGAGCCATCAGCTTGGTACTTGAGCGTAAAATCTATTACAATCCCACTATTTTTTCCTTCTGGCAATGGAACTAAAGTCCATGTGTCATTTTTTGCAATGCTGATATTTCTTTTGTGATGGTTTGTGTCCAATTCAGATAGGTAAAAGTAGCATACACGTTGTTTGGAATATCACCTGATGACACATTATATAAAAAGGAGAAGTTCAGATAATCGATGAGTTGAAACATAATTGGTAATGGAATACTTGGATCGTTTGATATAAGTTTATGGAGAATACCGATTTGGTGGCTTGTCACGATTGGACCTGTTAGGCAATACATATGTACCAGTAGTATTCAAATCGATAGTAGGAATGCTAGTAGTATTTACCTTAGGAATATTTTCATAAGAAGTACAATCAAGTACTAAGGAATGAAGAGTTATATCAACAACATCACTTCTTCAGACAACATATGCTTTGTCACTTTCTGATCCGCATCAAAAGCATCTCCAGACTTGGACAAATTTGCGTCTGCATTGGCACAAATATCGTCATTGGCTGTTGGCAAAATAATTGTTGGCAAAACATCAGCATCAGTACTATCAGTATTTTGCCATGATGGCTATGCTAATCCTCATCCAATTATGTTTTTCTTTATCCTTCATCTCTCTCTGAAGTGAAGAATTGGATACCAAAAATTTAAAGAATGCTTCCATTTCCAAAAAGGTAACATCCATTGTTTCATACATCTTCTTGATGACTGAATCATGACATTGATATCCCTTCTTGTGTATAGCATATCCTAAGAAGACACATCGAGCAACACAAGGATCCAATTTATTGCGCTGATTCTTGTGTAAATGGACAAAGGCCACATAGCTAAGGACTCGTGCTGGGATCATAAGCATCGAAGGTAAAGCGAAGTGATTGGAGAAAACTTGTAGTGGAGTATAAAAACCAGTAGGTTTTGAGGGACACCTATTCAGAAGATACACTGCTATAGTGACCGCGTTTGACCAATATTGTCGTGAAACTTTAGCGCCAATCAACAAAGCACGTTCTGTTTCAAGTATGTGTCAATTCTTTCTTTCAGCCACTCCATTTTGCTATGGAGTCTATGTGCAAGACTGTCTCATGTATGCAGTCGTTAGCATTAACAAACTCTTGAAACTGTCGATTGTCATATTCACCGCCATTGTCAGATCGTAAAACCTTAATCGTAGTTAAAAATTGTGTCTGAACCAATGTATAAAAATATTTGAAAGTATCAAATACTTCACTTTTATTCTTTAACAAATATAACTAAGTCATTCGAGTACAATCATCTACGAAGATTACAAACTAACAATTTCTTGTCGATGAAGTTATCGGTGATGGTTCCCAGACATCGAAGTGTACTAAGGCAAAAGGTACGTCACATTTATTCTGGCTGATTGGATATAGAACTCTATGACTCTTAGCCAAAATGCAAGTGTCACATTTCAAATCGGTAATATGTATCTTCAAAAATAGTTCAGGGAACAAATGTCTCATATAATTAATAATGGATGCCCTAGCCATTAATACCATAACTAGATCTCTCGTACTTTGGTGCTCATGGTGCTCTTCATATGATTTGCTTTACCCAAGCTAAGTCATCCATATAGTATAAACCCTCTCTTCTAGTACCACGATCGATTATCTACTTGTTGAGAATATCCTGAAGAAGACAAAAAGTTGAATGCATCAGCACTAAACAATTAAGGTCGGCTATGATTTGACTCATAGATAATAATTTATTTGACAATGAGGAATTAATAAGGTGTCAAGTAAAGAAAGTGATATTGATAGAACAACTGTTTCAGCCCTTGTAACTAGATACTTAACACCATTGGCATTAGAGATCATTGATCGTCTAGGTAGAGCAACACATGAGAAATCATTTGGATAAAAAGTCATATGATTGGTACCCCTTGAATCGACGATCCATTCATCATCACACCAATTAGGCCACAATTACCTCGCTGTTGGCAAGCTGTTGAGGTATCGGCAGAAGATACCTATGCAATATTAAGTGCCACGGCGGATGTCATTAGATCAGCAATTGCTATGGTTACACTCCTAGAATTCTCATTCTGATGTATAGAAATCAACGGATTAGCCTATTGATTTGGTACTTTGCAATCCTTCCACCAAGTTGGATATCCATTTAGCATAAAACACTTGTTTTTAGTATGCCATTTCTTGCCCCATAGTGACTACAGCTATTTTCTTCAATCGGTATTTTGGTTTAAGACAGCATTATTGGCCCATCTTTCACTCTTTTAGATGCCATAACATAGCCGATTCTGTATTCTCCCCTTGTCAGCATTATTGGTTGTCTGTTGTCTTCATGTCAAACATAGGCATATGCCTCCTCCACTGTTGAAAATGGTTTCATCAGTAATACAGCACTACCAATCTTATCCAATCAGTCATCTAACCTATCAAGGAAGATATAAAGTCTCTCTTCTTGTATTAGAGAATTATACCTGCTGACATCAACAGCACATTTTATTGGGTTGGGCCGACGGAAATCTATTTCTCTCCACGGGCCTTGGAGATAGTTGTAATATTTTTCAATCGGCCCTCCAGCTTGTCTAATTCTAGTCACCTTCTTCTGCAGATCATATAATTGGGATGTATCTCTCCAATTGAAGTATGTTGTAGCAATAGTGTCACGCCCCGAAAGATCGAAGACCCTTTTGAAATGGTTTTGGGATTGGAAAAAACATGTGTGTGTGAGAAAATCGAGTTTTGTAAAAAAGTGTATTATTTAAAAAAATGGTTTTTGAAAAAGCAAAATAAGAGCGTGACTAAAAATGCGACAGTTTTGGCCAAATAGTTTGAACAAGTGTTTTTGTTAAAAAATGAAGTCGCGCACTTGATAATGAGTTAGGGTGTATCAAGTCACTTAAAATATCTTTTTGAGAAACAAATTTTTAGAAAAATATTTGAAAACCCTGTTTATGACTCCGGGTCTATGAAAAACGAGAAAAAAAGATTCGGGAGTCACATTTGAAGAAAGAGAAGGCAAAGACTTGCACCTAAGGCACTCTTTCAACCTAGCCGAAACTAGTTGCGAGGTTTAATCCAAAATTTTTTTAAAATAACCCTAAATTCTATTGCATTTGGTTGTGTTTAAATGAATGCAAATTCTAAGTCTAATGGGATGTTGAGAGGGTCGAAATGTCCCTTCGAGGCTTGACCTAGTTATCACATTAATTGCGAAACTCGAGATGATGCCTGAAAGAGTCACGAGTGTAAATGCAAAGATAAGATGCAAAAAGAAAGGAAAATAGTATAGATGGTAAATGATTGAAGAAAGTGGGGATGTAACATAATGGGTTCAGAGGACTAAATATTCGTGACTGACTATTCCTACTCATGGAGAGGGAATGGTATGCTAAGGCCTTAGGAAAGCCAAACTTGCCTATTTTTCGCATGAGTAGGGCGACTATCTCTAGTTGGAGCACATAAATGACCTAAAATTCTAAGTGTAGTGTAATTTAAATGTCATACACTGAACATATGCTAAAAATAGATGATAATAACAATATATATAAAAATTATGCAAAATGGAAAATCTTAAAAAAAAAGAGAAAAAGTTGTGTGAATTGAGATGAAATGTACATGAGGAGTGAAACTACACTAAAATGACGTATGAGTCTAGCATTGGACTAACCCATTTTCTAGAAATTCCCTATTAGCGTTGGACTAGTGGAGAAGTGGTAAAAGCTACAACTATCATTGGACTGGTGTGGTACAAATTAAACATGAATAAAAGCATAATAGAAGTAAATAAACATATAAGAGCATACAAATCACATAGGAGCATTTAACACGTAAACATAATATATAGATGCGAAATCTTAAAGAAAGCAATAAAATAAATAAACATATAAGCACGCAAGAAACACACAAACTCTAACTATTATACCAGGGGACTTAATCTACACTTAAAAGAGGAAAATAAAAAAACCTATCTATTACAATTGCCTATCTAAATACAAAGTATTTTTTAATTAATAAAAATATAAGAAATATAACCTAACTATTACATTGACTATCTAAATACAAAAACTTGCCAAATAACAATATATATGCCCATCTATTATGTTTTTTTCGAATAATAAAATTAAAAATTTGAACAGTCAAACATAACATAAATAAATATTCAGAAAGTAAATGACATGAAATAAGTATACAAAAATACATAAAAACACATAGGAGCACGCGTAAAAGAAAAATTAAGAGTGGTGAAAATATTTCCCTTGAAGATTCGGTACTGATACTAACAAAACCAATAAATACATCAAGGTACCATGATATAGGTAGATAAAGCATAAAATATGCAAATGCTAACAAATTGGGGGGTAAAGTGTAAATTCTAACAAGCTAATGGGGCTAAAACAAAATTGTAAATCTTAAGAAATTAAAAAGGTAAAATTGAAATTTCACAGAAATCTAAGGGATAATGAGGAAAATTAGATCAAATTGGGGGACAAAACAATAAATTTTGGCAACCACTAGGACTTAATTGCAATTAATTGGGCCTAATTGATAGAAAATAAAAATCTAAGGGGGTCATTCTAAAAAAATCGAGACTTAAAATGCAAGGATTAAAAAAAACTTTAGGACCACATTAATACTACTTCAAATAAGCTAAAGACATGAAACATAAATATGCAATTTATATAAAATTTAAGCTACAAAATTGAAAATATTAATAAAATCATAAAAAAAGACTAATTAAAAAACTAAACTAAAAAATTCTTCCCCTAAATGGGTATTTACAAAGAAATAGTAGTTGGATCTGAAAAATTATTAAAAATTAAAAATACGCTTAAAATCCTGAAAAATGCATTTAGAACCCTAAAATTTGACAAAAAGACGTTGGTGAAATGATCATTTTACCCCAAAATGTGCTATTTACCAAAGAAATAGTAATTGACCCCGAAAAAACTAGAAAAATTTAGAAACATACTTAAAAGCCTGAAAAATAAATTTGGAACACAAAATGGGCGAAAATGGAGTTCGTGAGGCGAAATGATCATTTTTTTCCTACACTGACAAAATACACAAAAAAATATCAGTTAAACTCGAAAAAATTCACAAAAATTTATAAAACATGTATGAAAGTATAAAATATGTATTTAGAAGCTCAAAACTAATGAAAAAATATTTACATACTAAAAATTACTATTTTGCCCCCGAAATTGTTGACTTTGCTATTTTTTTCCCCAAAAACTAGAATTTGACACCAAAAGTAGAAAAACTAACCCCCAATATTGAGAAAATAAATGGTCTGTCAAAATTTGGTGTCTAAAAATAGCATCGCAAACTGCCTTTGCATTGGGGAAACAAATGGCCTTTGCATCGGGGAAACAAATAAGTTGCCGATCAAGGATGGGTCCATGTTGTTTATTAGCCATCCCTTCACAATCGAGTTTTCAATCTGCCACTGTCGATATGCAGGATCCATCGGTAAAAATTGAAAAATTTCGTCATTGACATATCCCAATTTGTGTTTGCCTGATAGATACATCTCGACAACTTGGAACCACAAGGCATAGTTGGTATCATCCAACTTTATGTCAATATTCACCATGGATGAATCATTGGTTGGTGTACTCTTCTGACTCCGACTTCTGCCATTCGTGTACTCAAGTCTTGTAAGATAGAGGCAGCATCACTATGTTGCACCATTTCAGATGATTCTACCATGGTTCTTGATCTATAATTTCTATCAGAGATTCAATGATCCCTGCTCTGATGCCATGTAAATAAAAGGAATATGAGGAAAATATTTTTTGTGTATTATGTTCAACGATACAATAGGCTATTTCTAGGCATATACAAGTAAGAGGTATAATGAATATAGACAATAATAAATGAGTTTAAATCTAATCTATCCAAATCATAACCTAATCCAATCATATCCTATTCTAATCTATGATTAGAAATTTAATCATTACATATTTCCAACTCATAACAAAATCTAGTTAAGAGGCGAGATGTATCACAGATAATAGAAACTGTAATTCTAGCTAAGTGCCAGGATATGCCAAAGACGTTAGACCACAACTTTGTTTATCATAGTTACAAATTATGTTGCATTTTATATGCTGAAATCCGAAGGATTCTGGTCATTCCTGACAAATTATAATGACCAAGATTTATTAAGGATAGTCTTGCTCTATATAAATGTTTTTTCAAAAGCTTGATAAATAAAGTCATAAAATGAACCAGGATGCCATTTGAGAGCTCACTGTGGTGTAATCAAAATGTTATCTTCAAATTCTTCAGGAGGTATGCAAGTCAGGTTACTCAAGGCTTGGCAGCTTGTTGGTTTGACTGACAGTATGTTGAATTCCCGAGATCGGTATCGCAAACTGGATTACCCATTCAGCTGTAGAACATATAATAAAATATTACTCTCTCCGTCTCATATATGCTCACTTTTCTTTTGTGTTTATCCCAAATTATAAGTCTATTTTCTCTTTTAAAAAGTATTTAGGCTGTAATTTTACTGACATGCCCATATTTAATACACATTGAAAAATTAAATTACTTAAAGTTTTACAAACAATATAGTAATATGTGTCTTTTGTTTTGAATAAATGATCTAACATTAATAAGGAGTATGTGAGGAAAGTATGAACAAAAAATAATTGTTATCACTGCATTAACTACATTTCTTAATCTGTGTTAAAAAAAAAAATGCCTAGGATGGAGGGAGTACAAATGTTTAAAAGAGAGGAGGAAAATATCGCGTCTTATTCGAACTGATTAGCAAGTGTCTCCCATCAGTTTTCTGGTGGATAGAATCAGGTATTGGCGAGGATTGGTTTTGTTCCCCAAATCAACAATTTGAAGTTGATGGCCAATATATTTAGAGACATATCCAATGTGCCGTTAAATGAGTTGTTCCTTAGTTTCCTACCAAAGATATGAATGATGTATTCTTACAGTACAAAAAAGGTTAAGACTTTACTTTAACAATGAAAACGTTATTTACTTGAACAATGAAAACGTTACCTTTGCACTGATTGAATCCTAGGTAACCGGAAAATATTCTCGTGACTTGATATTTTAGAGATATAAATGACCTTCATTATCGATTGATATCCCACATGATTGATTGATATCTTTAACATTTGATTGGTATCTTCACTCCTAATTAATTGGTACATCCCATTAGTTGATATTCTTAGTTATGTTTTTATGGAAAATTTCTTGATGGAAGATTATGTTGTCTTCAAAGTACCTAAATAATAAATAAGCTTGTGATGCTATAACTATTGTACTGTTAAAAAAAAAAAATTCTACTGCGTTTTCTGGTTAGGCATGGAATAGAAAGCTCTCTACCTATTCAATCTGCTCAAACGACAACAAAAGCTTGTATGGGTTTGGATCAAAACTAGGGGTATACACAGGTTGGGTACCCGCTCCAAGAGTGATTTGGTTAACTCGACCCTGATTTGTCAAGTCAGAATTTTAGCACCCTAACCCGATCGTTATAGATGGTACTCTGGGGCGAGGCTTGCTGGCGGTATTCTATTAAGCTAGTATACATACTATTTTAGCATTCATACATTCAAGAAAGTAAAATTGCGTCAACGAAATTGGACTGTGATGATCAAGAGAAGAGAAAATTATGCATAATATAGCTTGTTACGGGAAGGAATGCAGTAATCGAATACTTCAGTCCTTTCCCACAGCTTTCTAGAAGACATTGAATATCAAACTTGTGATAACTAAACCAATGAAAGGGATTTCTTCATGAGAGCATATTGGATCTAATGAGCCAATGAAATCCAAAGTTTGTGAAGTGCTGCAATGAAAACTAAGGTCCAACATCCTTGGGAGAATTTGCAAATTGAGGCTTCTCAAGGCTTTGCAGATTGTTTCTGAGCCTGACAGAAAGCTGTGGTATTTGTCGTTGCAGAACTGCATACCGGGTTGCCAATCAAGCTGTTGTACACAATAAAAATCTGATTACAAACGTATAAATTGCAGTTAAAAAGATTAATTTAAATGTTCTTATTTTTTATTAGTTTACGGAAGTCATGAATCATCTCACTTTAGTGTTCTATTGAATTCAGAAGGCAATTGAAACTAGAGGATATGCCATTGTTCAGCCAAGTCAACGCTGAAAAGAACTTGGTTGACTGTTGCTACCAATACGTAGTGTTCCATTAAATGCGTTGTTCCTCAGACTCCTGGCAGAAATTTAGGGACAAAAATTCCAGCATTTCAGTGTACATGAAGTGCTATCCAGATCTCTTGAATAAATCCCATACCAAAATATTTATGTCATGTAGTTGTTGCACTTAAGACTTACAACTAGTGCAAGACTGGGCAAACTGAAAAGGGTCGGGGGCACCAATCCATGAAGTGGCCCATTGTCAATAATCCTGAATACCTATGTTAAAATATTCATATGATATGTTCAGATGATAAGGATCAGTAATTAAAACTGCTGCTTAGCAATTCTGTAAATTCAGTTTCTTACAAGATGTTCAGGGAATGGCAATGTTAGAAAACCATGCTGGTGCTTCCGATTCTTCAAAGGAGTTGTTGCTCAAATCCCTGAGAAAACAGTTAACGAAATAAGCTTTCCTCTTGTGATCATGAAAGCTCAATATTAAGGTGAGTATTGACATGGATGCTAGAAAATTTCTTACACTCGAAGTAATGAATTCATTCCAGATAAAACTGGTAATGGACCTGTTAGCTTATTATTTGGTATGTCCCTACAAAAGGGGTATAAGAGTATTAATAATAAATAATTTAGTTCAATCATTCAATGACATAATATGCATCTATATACAGCTAATTATGCCTTGTCGAATTTCAAAGAATACTCACAAGGCAATGAGGTTTGTTAGGTTGTTAATGTTTGATGGAACATTTCCAGTTAGGCAATTTCCACCTAGGAATCTGTAAAGAGAATAAATGACTAAAGTGAAAGTGTAACTTTATGAAGAAAAATGTCCCAACTCCCAAAGGAAAATCAAATCAAGATAGTCGAGTCTTGTAACCGGATATCTACACGAACTATAACATAAAATACAGTTTGCGTACACAAGTTCAAGTGTCTGAACAAGTCCAAATGTAGAGGGAATTTCTCCACTTAATTGATTTTCCTCAAGCAATCTGTTATTCAAAACAAAAGAAACAGTCAAATTTAGTAATATCGGGTGCATGCATGGCATTATTGGAAGATGCATCTTCACTTACACTTTGGTGAATACCATGTTAGAACTGAAAAGTTGCTGTGGGATTGGACCAGACAGTTGGTTTCTGCTAAGAACCCTGTTAAGCAATGAAATCAGACAATTATTAACCAAAGAAAACTAGTAAACATGGAGGAAAATAGTGACAAAGATCATATTATACTCACAACTGTCTTAAATTGTAAAGAAGGTCCAATCCTGGATAGTTGTATGTTGATACAGGTAGTGATCCTTCCAACTGATTATCTGCCAGGTTGAGCCATTTTAGTTTGCTAAGAT